>RJVU01080398.1:565157-754486 GCA_003731715.1 Anabarilius grahami | reverse complement strand
ATAATAATAATAATAATAATAAATATTTAATTATAAATTATATTATCAAGAAAGTTTTGTATTATTATAGTAAGTGACAGCATACGTTTTTTTTGTTTATTTTACAATATTACATACATTATTACATTATATTTGAATCTTATTTCATGTGCAATTACAAACATTTTATAATAATACTATAGGCTATATAAATGTTGTTATAATAATAAATATTTAATTAAAAATTATATTATCAAAAAGTTCATTATTATTTTTAATTTGTTGGTATTTCACCCTTTTGCATTATTGACAGCATAAATATATATATAATTTTTTTTCCAATATCCGTTTTAGGTAACACTTTACAATAAGGTTCATTAGTTAAACATTAGTTAATGTATTAACTAACATGAACTAACTATGAGCAATACATTTTTTACTGTATTTACTAATCTTTGATAATGTTAGTTGATGAAAATACAGTTGTTTATTGTTTGTTCATGTTAGTTCACAGTGCATTAAGTGTTAACAAGATTTTAATAATGTATTGGTAAATGTTGAAATTAACATTAACAAAGATTAATAAATGCTGTTCATTATTAGTTCATGTTAACTAATGTAGTTAACTAATGTTAACTAATGAACATTATTGTACAGTGTTACCCTGTTTTATCTTATTTAATGTCATTTTCTGTTTCCTTAAAACAAATAGAGACAAAACAATTTCTGTATCCAAACATTAAAAACATTAAAATACAATAAACTTTTTAATGATTATTGTATTATAATGATATACTTTGGTTTTTACATTCACTAATACACCTGCAGTAGCAAAGCTGGATGGCAATGGTTCATCTCACTTCACCTCGCCAGACAGAAATACACTTCCAAGTGCGGAAGGTCAACTGACATTTTTTAGTCTTGTTAGATTCAAGAGAACATTGAGATACAGTCACAGATCAGCTGTGGATGCAGAGGCAACATCTTACATTTTATTGACATGGATTCATGGATGTGTGGGGGCGGCGGTGAGGGCCTGACAGATTTTCACTGAATGTGAATTCATGTTTACTTTTTCATGAACGAATGAAACAGGCCTCAAATATCCTGTAATCCTACAGCAGTCTTGCTGGCTTCAGTGAATTCAGGCTACAATTAACACAGTGTGATTAAAAAAGCACACCAGGGAGCTTCCGCAAACAAAGCTGAACTTGCCACGGAGGCAATAATTTTGCACCGATTATTTATTCCTTTCTGCACCTTGAGCGCTTAGGAGAAAATCAATAACATATGCAAACACCCGACCAAACACCAAACGCAAATCACTGGCTGTAAAATATACACAGCGCGAAGACAAACAGAGAAATGAGTTTTGGTCACAGAAGGAGCTGTAACAGCAGCCTGCAGGTGCATTTCACACACAAAAATCAAGCAGCCATGTGAAAAGCAAAAATGAATCAGAATATTGACTGTTCAAGGTGCCCCGGGTTGCTTAAAGATATCTTTTGGTTTGTTTAGATCTTTCTCTTTCATATTGGGATTTTTGAATGGCTTACAGCAACATACGAAAATCACTTTTATTTAAAGAGTTTTTAAAAGCTATGTTAGCATGGTCAAAATACTAACAGTGCAATATACTTGCGTATTTTGTATATATTAAAAATATTTAATGCAGTTAATGCATGTTTGTTTTGTCATAATTTGGCTAGCGTTACATTAAATGATCATTCACGCATATGCTTTTAAACCATTCAAGCACCACAAGACAAATGAGAATGCGCTGCCTGTGAATGTCTTGTCTGTGTGACACACACAACTCGTGCACAGAAAGACGCACGACAGTATCGAGTTCTCTTTCGCGCTTGAACAAACAATAACAGAATAATGCCAAAAATGCCGTTTTGTATCCTCAAAAGAACAGTATTTAATGGGTTAGATAACGTCTTAAATGAACTTAAAGAGTTGTGAGAAAATGAGATGTGCATCAGATCCGTGTCATGTTCGGCAGCGGCGGGTCTTAAAGTGACAGCAGCCTAATAAACCAGTTGCTGTGATGTTTGTCATTAATGTTAATCAAAGAACAGAGCTACAGAGAAAATTGTAGCTTTAATAAGGATTAATCTTTAATTTATAATTTATGCAGTGAAGACGGTAAAGTGTTTGATAACTTTTCTGATAAATACAAAGTTCTGGCATGAAACTCTAATGGGCAGGCTAATAGGTCCTTTAACACAACCTGCTAATTATCACATCATTATCTATAGGTCACAGATGATTGGTTCCTGCTGTATTAGTAGCCAATGAGCTTTCGTGCTTAATCTTTAAATACATGAGTTGGCATTGCTTAGCAGCGCGCTTCAGAAATCATCTAAGATAAGTACATGGGTTCTTATACTATCACTGTGCGTTTTTGCGTTGTCTGCTTTATCAATTCTATGTCATGTCAACAGCCTGTTTAATGCTTAGAGAGAATTACTTAGCATATTAACAGCTAGCACATGCATGTTGTATAAGGATACAAAGACAAACTTGCTGAACTTTAAATGGAAAAGGTTTCGCTTTTGTATTTATATTCTAACGAAGCTACAGCAAATATTTTGTATAGCAGCAGCAGTATGTATGGATTACAAATTCAGATAGCAATGAGCGAATATCAATAACAATAGAACGCAGCAGACGTTCAGTACGTGCCGCGTGCAGGCCTAAAGTTACCTGTTGCTATTGAGTGAGATGAGTTTGTGTCGGCTAATGAGTTGATCATGCAATGTGAATATATCATGATTAAAATGCAAACAATGTTTTCATCTTATTTACATACTAAGTATGTGAGCAGCTGTATTCAGATTTTATTGGGCATATACTTTTCACGTAGAATGATATTTATCATATCTGCTTACCTTAGAGCGTGCCAAGGCAGTTCCAAGTATTCTTCAAACAAAGCAAGAGCGCCTCAGTTGATGCTTAATGCGATCTGTATGCGGTGTGTTGCAGCGGCAGGCAGTGTGGCCGAATTATGGACACGCTTTGTTGATCTGAGCGGTGGCTGCATGTCGGTCAGAAATCTCTCTCTGCTTAAAATGCCGAGGTATTCATTAACAGGAGCTCATTAACTATTCATTAATAGGAGACACTTTGCAGTGTGGTGGTCAGCCATTTGACGTAGCGGAACTTTTTGAGTTCGCTACTGAGATAAGTGAATGTTCTACACGCTCTCGCGGCCATACGTTTCATTGTGTTTATCTGAGAGGTAAACACAGTCGGTTGCACGCTGTGAAGTGATGTTATGGGGTTCACTGTCAAATTGCATCGACTGACATAACATTGCATATGGGACAAAGATATAATAGTAATGCATTAGCATGCAACTCAGACAAGATTCAAAATATTGAGTTCTATTGAAATCTCATTCATATTATGATGTGTAAATCTAAATGTTTCACAGTATTGCTCAACTTAAAAAAATCTTCAAGGCTGAAGTTTCATGTACCTACAAGTTTCGGCTGGGTCAGCTGATATATGTAGAGTCATGCTCATTAATTTTCCGTTCATCGGAATGAGTTTACTTTTAGTAGTATACCGGGTTTGACGATGACAGTATCAAACGATGCTACATTATACTATTATTGCTCAGGTGGTCGTGGAGGGTTTCTTATCTCTATTAGCCTCCAATGTTTTACCATTGTTAAAGCCACACATAATGCGCGTTCTAATTGGTATGTTTGAGCCTTTTGGCTCAGACACACATAGACATAGGCCACTAGAGCTAAGCCATTCGGCGTGGTAGCCCAGGCACACATAGCTATATTGTTCACTAGAGCTAGGCCATTCGACGTGGTAGCCCAGGCACACATAGTCTAATAGGCCACTAGAGCCAAGCCTTACAGCCCAGAATGACTTAGTTGTAAAAAAAAAAAATGGGCCAGGCACACATAGATAGCAGACACACGGTTCCTATGGCTCTTCGGAGCAGCAGCAGTACATATGTTTTGGCGATAGATCTGCTGGAGGGTGAGGGTGAATCATCATCTTGCCTTCTGCATTGATGGGGGATCTCTGACATACAATACACTGGGCTTGTATTGTCCAATATCATGTCACTTGCTCTGTTGGGGGGTTATTCATGTACGCTATATTGTTATATTGTACAGCAGCAGCATGTCTTACTTGCTCACAGCAGCGTGTCGTGTATGTATTGGCAGGAGCAAGTCCCGTACTTGCTCTGCAGCAGCAGCCGCAATAATCAACAGCAGCAGCATATATATACATGACTGTCATTCACTTTATTCCATGAACAAACATCATGACCCTGTTACACAGGTTTAACACTTAGATACTCAGACTTGTTTTTTTTGTAAAACAGAAGGGGTTCTTCCCATCACTACATTATGTAATATAAGATAAGTAATATTCTCAGGGTTTGCTTACGAATGTATGGGGGATGTGCAGATTATTTCTGTTAGTGAATGCTCTTTTAATCTCCTAAAGAGACAAGGCACTTACAGAGGCACGGTCAGCATCCAGGTCTTCATGCCAATTGACCTAGCATTAAGAAATATTGCTGCTGTGAGCTTGTAAATTAACCCAACGAGGTTTGCTTCGGCACACGGCTCTCTCGTTCGAATTAAGCATCTCAACCATTGTGATGATGGACAGTATCTTGAAATATAAACCTCCAAAAAGATCTGTCTGCTATTAGTTAAATGCAGTTCATGGTTCATGAGAAATGGAGACAGCTGAGGATATTTTCAGATATTTCTTCCTAACGGCTGGCATCTACTGACAGCGAGACAGACAGTGATCACCCCGATTTAATAAAGGCATCTACTGAAAACTCTATTTTATTCACAGCTGTCTATAAAATTAGCTCCATCGCTGCGTTTACCTGCTTGAAATGTGAGACCCAAATTGCTTCGACACAAGGCTGCACAGTCTGTCTCAACCGCATCTGCCATACTCTCAGCAAAATCGTGTAAGTGGCAATTTGGGCCTTATTGAACTGAGCTAAAAGCAGGGTAAGCTATTTGTCATGCCGTATATGTAGCCCCAGACAGCGTTTCAGGGCTTCGGGTGACTGTTTTATGAACTAGTATAGGGGGCATAAATGGATCAGGCTCTGTGGTTGCTCATATTGTGTTTGAAGATTCTTGTTGTGTGCCACCCTATATGACACGGTCAGTTTAAATCTTATTTAACATCATAGGTTATCTGGTTATTAACCAAGAACTCTAAATTAAAGGTTAAACTGCAGCTTTCTAGAGGTAAAGACAAACTGTATGTTGGAAAATATACAGTAGGCAGATGCAAAAGGAATAGTATTACAATTTCAGGTCTCTAAAAACACTGTGAAACTCAATAAGTTCAGAATACCCAAAACATTTGAGGAAACTAACTCATTTTTTTAAGTTAGTAGAACTTAAAATTTTTGTGACAAGTGTCTCTCATTAACAATCACATCACCGGCCTCCCTTCACTCCCACAGTTCTCAGCCTCGCCACACTCATCATAATGTTAATTACATACAGTTCATTTGTATAAACATCACATTCAGATCTTGGTTAAATGTTAGATAGCAAATAACACATTCTATTATAACAATCAAAGAGACTGTCATTATATACGTGCATGTATATAATCAAACAACATACAGTATTATGTGGTCTTAAAAGTTTTGAAGCCCATCCTCAACATAACCACAGGCTCTACTCTTCACCACAATGGTAACCCTACAAAACTACCATAACAGATCCCCCTGTAAATCCCAACATAACACAACATTAAACTCTAATTTATGTCTCCCTATGTTAATCTTGTGTAAAAACACATAACACTTAATTTACCTGAAGGTATAAATATATTACCCTTCAAAAGTTGAAAGAAGTGTCTTATGCTCAGCAAGGCATACATTTATTTGATTAAAAAAAAAAAAAAAATTTATTTTCAAGATAATTTTACTGACCCCTTACCACATTTGAATGGTATACATCACATATGCACACAGCACAGCGAGGACTCCAGATCCCCTGTTTATTTGGACGCTTTATTCCCCCTTTTTTGACATTTTATGTTTGTTTTTTATGTTCACACCCACTGTGCCTGCCATTGCTCCTCCCACCACTATATATATATATATAATATATTACATACACTTGATCAGTGCCATATATAGTGTATATACACCTGAGCAGTGCCACAGGCTGGTTGCCTCCATGCCACGCCGCATTGATGCAGTAATTCATGCAAAAGGAGCCCCTACCAAGTATTGAGTACATATACAGTAAATGAACATACTTTCCAGAAGGCCAACAATTCACAAATTTTTTTTATTTTTATTGGTCATATAAAGTATTCTAATTTGTTGAGATAGTGAATTGGTGGGTTTTTGTTAAATGTGAGCCAAAATCATCACAATTAAAAGAACCAAAGACTTCAGTCTGTGTGCATTGAATTTATTTAATACACGAGTTCCACAATTTGAGTTGAATTACTGAAATAAATGAACTTTTCCACAACAATTCTAATTTATTGAGATGCACCATAATAATCCATAGAATATGCTTCAATGCAGATTAAATTAAAGTGAGGATTGATTGTTGTTTTTTCTAATCCATTATTTCTCACTGAAAAGCAAATCAAATCACGATATATCTCAAATTATTATTTTTTTTCTCTTTAAGATTTGCTTTAAGAGAAAGAATTTAGAAGAATAATATTAGATAACACATCCCTGCAGAAATGGGGCTATGCTGTCATCTGTGTCTTTATCTATATAGGCTTCACATTGCACTACACTCTAACAAGCCATTACCCAATGATCCCTCCTCCACAGGCAGAAGATGGAGGTGCTCTATATAGACTTTTCATCTACATTACTGGGGCTCATTGGTGCCAAAGACCTACACATCAATAGCTGCAGTGACTCCCTTTGCTTTTTCCATCCTCTATCATGCCCTCCCTTCTTCATTGTCTTAGCCTGTAACCTGAACACCAACCCTGGTGCATTTCACTTCAAGGTCATTACCATTTTCTCAATCTGTTTCTCAATGAATCTCCTTTCTGCCGGGTGAAAAGAAAATGACCTGTAATAGCATGAAGGAGAAAGGATATTTGTTGCATACCACTGGTAATGGATTTTTTTTTAAGTGGTAACAATGGATGGAATAAAAAAAAAGGGTCAGATTTACTGTACGTGATGTCAGTGTCAAACTCATACAACTACATCTGCCAGATTATATACTAGAGATCATTCAATTTGTTCAAAGAAAAAAAGTCCAATATGTCATATGCATCATGATTCACCCAATCTGAAGTCCAGATGGATGAGCTGATGCATTTTCCTTTGCAAACACCCAAAACACCCACTCTTGGAGTCTATTTGCTCAGGGTTTAAAAGCTATTTTTTTTTTCCTCTGGAGTGACGTCATGTTTTCTCTTTCCCTAAATTAGATTAAAATATTTACTAAAAAACCCTGGAAGTACATCTGGATTTTTATGATAGAGAATAATGGTAACACTTTACAATAAGGTTCATTATTTAAACATTAGTTAATGTGTTAACTAACATGAACTAACCATGAGCAAAACATATTTACTAATCTTCGTTAACGTTAGTTAATGAAAATACAGTTGTTTATTGTTTGTTCATGTTAGTTCACATTGCATTGCAGGGGCAGTCGTGGCCTAATGGATAGAGAGTCGGACTTCTAACCCAAAGGTCATGGGTTCGAATCTCAGGTCTGGCAGGGATTGTCGGTGAGGGGAGTGAATATCCAGCGCTCTCCCCACCCTCAATACCACGACTGAGGTGAGACCCTTGAGCAAGGCACCGTACCCCCAACTGCTCCCCGGGCGCCGCAGCAATGGCTGCCCACTGCTCCGGGTGTGTGTTCACGGTGTGTGTGTGTTCACTGCTGTGTGTGTGCGCACTTGGATGGGTTAAATGCAGAGCACAAATTCCGAGTATGGGTCACCATACTTGGCCACATGTCACATGTCACTTCATTAACTAATGTTAACAAGATTTTAATAATGTATTAGTAAATGTTGAAATTAACATTAACAAAGATGAATAAATGCTGTATAAGTGCAGTTCATTATTAGTTCATGTTAACTAATGTAGTTAACTAATGTTAACTAATGAACCTTATTGTAAAGTGTTACCGAATAATGTTTTTTTTTATGGTCAGATATCAACTTGTTGAGCTCAATATGTCTCAGTTTTGTCATGCAATTTGAGAAGCATAGAATCTCATTAAATTAATGGTTGTGCATCTGGCATTATTACTGAGTTATTAAAGGATTAGTTCACTTTTAAATACACTTTTCCTTATAAATTTACTCACCCCCATGTAGGGCTGGGCGATAAAACGATAACGATATGTATCGCGATAGACACGTGATCGATATCAATAAAAAATTTGTTCGATAAAACGTTCGATATTTTGTATTCTTCGTCGGAAGAAAACAGAGGTTGCGAAGCAAGTTTGGTTGCATTAACAAAGGCACTCGTTGTCTCGTGCTGGTCTGCTGGATTCCTCTTCAGTAACCGGCGACTGAGAAGCAGAAAATGAGTGCCGCAGCGAGTGAGGAAATTGTAAATAAAAGAGGAAAAGTGTTCATTGTGACTTTAGACTAGGGTGACCACCTGACTATTGATCTGTTGCAGGACAGTAGATGTGATTTTGCGGGACACGAGACAGATAAATTTACAACTATTACGCTATGTAAATATTGATTTACATTTGTTGGCAAACTTGGCATATGCGCCGATTAATGTTTCTGCCGGTGGGTGCCCACACTATAATGTTGCGCTTATGGCAACATTAAATCCTGGAGAGAAGACAATTCTAGATTCACGGCTGCACATGCAGGAGGACAAAAGTTTGAGCGCGCAGATGTGATATCTGAGCGAGAGCGCACGCGCGTCCAGTTTTGTGCATGGGAATCCGCCTGTGAGTGGAGAAATTGCTCGCGCATTTGATGCGCGCTCGACATTTTTCAATATAATAACGCCATAGAACCCGCATTAAATGAAGTATTAACGTGAGAAGAAAGTCGTGTCTGAATTTCGCAATTTTGAATTGGTTAAAACAAATGGAGAATATCTCGTTTTTCTGTAGGTGCTCGGCCATTTCCGTGTGTGGCGCTTGATCGCCGCCGTTCGTTGGAAATATTTAACATCAGAATGGATGATTACATGCTTTAAATCATCGATTTGGGCAGCTTTGAGCAGCACTTGAGGTTCTTATCCAGTATGTGAGATGAAAACCTCGCTGGTGTAGTTGTGTTTACTGACTTTGATGAGGCTCTTCGCGCTGTCCACTCAGTTGTCGTCAGCGGGAAAACCTCTCTCTATGATTGCGCTGGTTGGTTATTTTCACAGCTAGAATATGACGGCTGCACAAATAGATTTTTAAATGCTCACAGTTTTTATTATATTTCTTACTGTGGTAATGTAATTTCAGGGATGAAAAAAAATTACAGACATAAATGAAATGTGGGACACTACTTAAATCTTGCGCGGGACAAAGCTCCTAATTTCGGGACTGTCCCTCAAAATGCGGGACGGGTGGTCACCCTACTTTAGACTTATGTTTACATTTTAATTTTTTGAGTTTTCCATGGTTGTTGACATTTCTGTCTTAATAACTGAGGGGATTATGATCAGAGGAAGGTTAAGTTTGAAATAAAAATGTTTAAATGTAATATATTTTTCTCCTGGTCCTTATTTTAAATGGGTCTTAAAAAAATTTCAATAATTATCGATATCGACCGATATGAAACACTGATATCGTGATACAGTTTTCAGCCATATCGCCCAGCCCTACCCCCATGTCATCCAAGATGTTCATCTCTTTCTTTCGTCAGTCGAAAAGAAATGAAGGTTTTTGAGGAAAACATTCCAGGATTTTTCTCCATATAGTGCATTTCAATGGCTACCAACAGATTGAAGGTCCAAACTGCAGTTTCAGTGCAGCTTCAAGAGCTTTAAATGATACCAGATGAGAAATAAGGGTCTTATCTAGCGAATCGATCGGTCATTTTCGAAAAAAATACAACCGTTTATGATTTATAAACAAAATATCGCCTTGAACGTACTTTCCGCTTCCGCATTCTTCATAACGCTTACGCTGAATGTCCTACGCGTTCCCTATTCTACTTACGGAAAAAAACGAAACTGGCGCCGCGTTCGTTACTTAAGTAGAATAGGGAAGGCGTAGGACATTCAGCGTAAGCGTTATGAAGAATGCGGAAGCGGAAAGTACGTTCAAGGTGATATTTTGTTTATAAATCATAAACAGTTGTATTTTTTTCGAAAATGACCGATCGATTCGCTAGATAAGACCCTTATTTCTCATCTGGTATCGTTTAAAGCTCTTGAAGTTTGGACCTTCAATCTGTTGGTAGCCATTGAAATCCACTATATGGAGAAAAATCCTGGAATGTTTTCCTCAAAAACCTTCATTTCTTTTCGACTGACGAAAGAAAGACATGAACATCTTGGATGACATGGTGGTGAGTAAATTTATCAGGAAAAGTGTATTTAAAAGTGAACTAATCCTTTAAGAGAAGACACTCTTCTAAATATGATTATTATAAATATGATTAAAAATGTTCTCAAATAAAATGTCTGCAATGCCTAAAATGCAATTTAAAAAAAGTTAAAAGTTCATGTTTGTTTGTAAAAACTAGACTTTTTAAGATCAGCTTTTTTTAGGAACAGTCAGGATTTTTCTGAGCATATGGTTAATGTGTCATCAATGAGCACATTTACATGCACACCAATACACTGATAACTACCAAAAATCAGTTTATTGAAATAACCCGATTAACCTGTTTACATGCAAAACAATAACCTGGCAATGCAAGTAAACCGTGTATTAAAAAAACAAAACAAAATGGGCTATTACCTTGTGGTGACTTCAAAACATAGGCATCCATGTATTTCACTCAGACTATTCTATTTGCTATGTGAGTTGTTAAATAAAGCATTAAAACCCCCAGAGTATTTCAAAATGTCAATGGGAAGCTTGCAGTCATTCTTCTCTCGTATTTGATGTTTCTACAACTTGTCCACTTGTCCTTTGGCTGCACAGGATAACACATTTTTTTATTTTCTTGGGTCAAGAAAAAGGCGAAGTTTGCGGTATAAACACTCGCTTTAGCTGGATGGTCTTACATTTGCCATATAAGGATGCTTTTCTGTCACATATCACACATGCGCACTTCAATAAGCCAACAGGACACAGGTTGCATGCATATGACCTTACTCTGATAAAGGAAAACAAGTTAACGGGTTTATGTGACCACAATCATTGTTGGCTAATGAAGCATTAAACGGGTTAAGAACGTGCATGTATATGAACTTAATAACTGAAAATGTTTGTGACAATTGCTGTCAGTCTCTCCTACAAAAACACAAGTGCATCTAGGTCTAAATGAATATAGCACAGGTACAACCTTTTGTTTGATAGATTCTAATGGAAAACTAATTGCTGACGGATGTGCTAATCACACCCAAACAGGAAGTATTATCAGATTTGTCATTTTCCTGTCACTCTCGCTCGGATCATCTCTACTTATTCATTTGAACAGCTTTTATGCCTCTTAACTCTCGGCTCAGCCTCCTGCTATCTGGATAACACGCACTGCTAACCTCTTTCTGAGCTCCTCCTGCTCTAGGACACCCAAACGTAGACAGAAAACCCTGCAAAACTCTCTCCAGCGGTTATATTTAGCAGGTCTCACAGACTGTACATCCACAGCTAGTCTGTTGTAATGCCTGAATCTGCTTACATGGTAAATGAGGATAAAGCCTGCGTGCCAAAACAGTGAGGATGGTGTGGCCAAATACAGACAGAAGGTGGTAAATGGACTTTCACAGGCTTATCCACAAGAAATATCACACTAATGGTGATGTTTTTCAGAAGTCAGGCATCTGTAGGTTTGGATGAAACCCTATTGGATTTAAATTGGCTTGTGCTATTCCAAAAAAGTCACTCCGTTTTAGTATCCTTTCCACAAATGTGATATTTCAAGCATAGCTACAGTTTTGGGAAAACTGTAGGAGTCTTGAAAATAATTAAAATGCTTTTCAGGCATCAAAGTGGAGAATGTTAATGGAACGGTTAAGCAAAGAGAATGGTTTAGCTGTTTTTCAGCTTTTTGGTGTGATTTTACTTGAAAAGTGATTGAGCAAGAAAGAGGAAGGTGTTATTGATCCTGTTTGACACCATGAGAAAGAGAGAGCAGTAAGACAGGAGTAAAAATTAGTCATGCGTTCATACGGAACAACGGGGGAATTTATTGGTTGATTACCGCTTCTCACTGCCCAACTGTTGTTTCCTTTTTGTAAGAGGAAAATATAATTGGACTTCTTTGTTAGATGTAGTGCACACTATGTTTACAGTGTATTGGAAAAGGAATCAGGACAGACTCGATCCCGTATCACCCACATGTTCACAGTGATGACCTGTTCAGGGAATTAAAATTAACCTAGAAATGTCTCCATGAATATACAGACAGTATATAGGGCCCTATGAAATCAGTTTTATTTTTCCTCAAATTACGTTTATTTCCATTTTAATTTTTCTGGATTCCGTTTTTTTTTCTTTCAGTTATTTATTTATTTTTTACTTTTTTTGGACTCCATTTTAATGGTTAAATAAAATTTTAGTAATCAAAAAGCATGTCTAATTAATTGAAATAACAAAACATATCCAATTTACCAACAATTTATTCAAAGTTTAACAAAAAATGACATTTTTTAGGGCCCTATGATATACTTTTTATTCTTTCCCCTCAAAGTTTAATTTTTTACCAAATTCTGTTTTAACTTTTCTAGATTCCATTTTAATGGTTTATTACATTTTAAGAATCAAAAAGCATGTCTAATTAATTTAATTCTTAAAAATAACAATTTAGTTATTAAAAATTATTTTTATGAAATGTTTTTTTTTTTTTTCCTTAGTAATTCTGTCACGTATTAAAATTTTTCCGGCAATCAAATGATACCAAATGATACCAATACCATTTAATTTATCTTTTAATCATGAAATTAAACTTTTTTTGTCAAACAATGTGCTGCACAACAGCGCTTTACTGTTAAAATTAAAACATGGAAGAAAAACTGAGATTATTCCTTAAAAAAAGTTTTAATAATTTATTATTAAATTACTTCATCTAAATTCTACTGTACAACACTAATATGTTTCTGTCAAGTTAAATCAAACTTTTATTTTTAAATTTAGTTTTTATGACTGGATTCCACGATGCAGAAAACGTGGACGGAATCGCGGAATCCAGTCATGAAAACTAAATTTAGTAGATAACACGGAATGTCACGGAATTTGTCAAATTTTTGGGCCCTAAAAATCATAGGGCCCTAAGTATATACAGTGTATTTCTTTTCTTTCCTTGGCTATCCTGCCATTTTATTTTCTGTTTGTATTGTTCGAGGGCTCTTGCTCTTCTCTCTTGCCTCATTATAACAGCTGGCTCCAATAAGCGTAGATCTAGACAGCGTCTAATGAAAGTCAGGGGGACATGTTGATGAAGAGGAAGATCTGTTTCCTCGGCTCTCACTGACACACAGGTTTTTGATTAAAAGCTCCGCTGCAGAATCACATTCTCAGGAGACGCGGTGATAGTCTGCGAAGCATCTGGCTCTGCTGGCTCAATTCGCACCAGAACTCACACAGCAGGAGACTCGAAGAGCAATTTACGCTCATTTTACATTGAGAATAAAGAGATCTTGACAAAGTAATGAGCAAATAAATCCTGTGGGCTAAACGAAAAAATCACCACCAAATGACAGCTATAAAAAAGATGTTTTTCTTTGTTTTACCAGGCGAAGTAAAACAACTCCTTTCATGACTGGTTTCGATTTGATCAAAATAAGGACATCATTATGTTTAGATCGTGCTGCTCAACATGGATGGTGAACTGGTACAAATACAGTATGATGTCTGATTCCTCCCATCCTGCATGTGTTCAGCACGACAAACCACGCATGGCCGTTGCCTTGGGAACAAATCAGTATTGCCAGTCAGCAGCACTATGCCAAGGTCTCGCCTCGGATCAGTGTGTCCTGCTCGCCCTTGCCTGGGATCTTGTCAGAGCCGGCATTGGCAGGCAGAGCACTCCCGGATCAAAATCTCATAGGCTCCGGGCCCCAGAAGAGCTGATGTAAATTGGCTTGAGTTTGTTTTTCGCACAGAGCTGTACCTCAGTTTTATTGCGCTAGCTTCATGCTGTCCTCGGTCTGATTGACCTTCTCAGTAACATTTCAAATGTCTTTGTTCATCGTGTTTAAACTTATCAGGCTGGAGGAGAAGAGAGCTAATTAACTAGACACAAAGAACTGACCCTTCGCTAAACTCCAACCCCTTTGGTTACTGTTGCTCAGATGAGCTTTAAAAAACTTCCCACAAGAAGGAAACCATCAACTTATTATAGTGTAGTAAAATGGACTTATAAAGTGGTAGAAATTGAGTGGATGTTATTCGTACGTGGGCTCAAATAAAGTGTGAAATTGTGAAGCAGTTTTGGCAGTAGCATGATTAAAAACTGTGAAGATGGCTTACTTTGGCTAAAACTATCCAAATAGATATAGGATTGTTTTGGTAAGTATTTGCAATTGTATTAGAGAAGCAACAATTGAAAACAAACTCCAATATCTTCAGCTTTCTGTGGAAAACATACAGATTTTTATTTTCTTTTATTACAAAATAATAATGGGTCATTCCGTGTCAAATCAACCAATTTTTGGAAACTTCCCCGCCTCAAATTTTTGATTTTGTTCATATTTTTTTCTTTGCAAAGACAAACATAAATGGTGATGAAAGCCAAAACATTAAATGTCACAGATGTATATTTACTCAGTAATCCACTATTTTGTAGAGGGGGATCAAAATGACAATTTTCACCTGAGAATTGGAGCCAAATTAGAGGGGTGTAAAAATGACTTTAGAAAGATGGCAGCATCATTATTTAATTTTTACATAGAGATTGGTAGGTCTATTAGTAAAATCTGTTGACTTTAGCCATCATTGTTTCATTATTTGCCAACAGTGACAGTTCAAAAATGGCAAAAAGCACTTCTTGTGTTTTTTGCCTCAAGTTTGCATGCCTGTAACTCAAGAAGTATTAAAGGATATCTTAATATCAGTTTAGATTCTGGTTCTTAACCAACTTTCCTTTTAGTATCTTCATTTTAAAGGCCCTCGATAGTTCAATCCCAGAGATATGAAGATCGTAATGTGGCTCCATTAATAAATTGGTAAATTGTACACATTTTCAGTGGTCAAAAACCAAATGTGGGTCACTTTGCATACAGCTGCTACTTTTTTCTTTTAAAGAGGAATATCTGAAGAACAAATAATGTTGAAACTAGAAATGGGTCTCGTATTTTTCTATCAGCTCAATTGCATAGAACATACCTGTCTGAGTGCTATAAATATTCCTTTTCCAAAGTGTGCATGCTTGTAACTCTAAAAATATTCAAGATATCTTAATATCCTTAGATTCACATTCTTAATAAACTTTCCTTTAGAAATCTTCATTTTCAAGGTCCTATATTGTTCAGTCCCATAGATATGGAGATCTCAAAGCAACTCCATGTTCAAATTGTTGAATTTGACCCATTTTCAGTGATCGAAAACCAAAGTTGGTTCACTTTGCATACAGCTGATACTTATTGCATTTAAAGAGGAATGTCTGTAGAATAAATAATGTATTTTGTTTCCCTTTATCAAAATAATTGCATAAAACATAACATAAAATATTTAACCCATTTTTAGGTAAATATGAACAAACCAAACCATTGGTTTCATTTTTAAATTAAAATTTTAAACCTAACGGTTGGGTTTGTCCATATTTGTCCCAAACATGGGTTTAAACAGCATTTTTTAGAGTATATTTTTTTATTTTGAATACTATTTATATATGTATTTTCTTCTTCTTTTATATATATTTTTAAATATAATATCCGCACAGTCACCATATTTTGAGAATGACCCAACTGTGGTTTGTAAATCATGTTTCACATATGTCTCCTCTGTGAAACGTGTTTTCTTACAATCTGCAATCAGTTTTGTACCAACTGGTTCAACCATGTGCTGAGTTACAGAAAGCCAGAGGAAATCATAAGTACACATTTTTATCTCACAAGAGTGATATCAGGCCTAATCTGCAGGATACAAATTTAGTCTGTTCATTTGGACTAAAGCTGCACACGCTCTGAATGCGACACTCGGCATTAAGATTACATATGGCCTCCTGGAAGCCATGTTACACTTTCTCAAACGAATCGCCTGTAGAGTGTGTATAGTACAGATGGAGCACTTTAATTGGCCATTGTTTTGACAGTCTCTCTCACTGAGTTAGGCTGATGAGGACAACTCTGTGTGTGAAAACGCCTCCTCTGGAGGACCGTGTGGTCCGCAGGGACACGAGACACAGACTGAATCATTCTGAAAAATGCCCTCTCCCATTGCACGATGCTGAATTAGCAGCAGAAAGAAAACTCATGCATCTTGCGTTGACCTGCTCACATGTGTTTAAAATCCACCCAAAAATGTTTTCTTTAGCTTTGTAGTATTGAGTGGGGTAAATGATTGTAAATGAGAATGTATTGCTTCCGCCATTAGTCTTTTCTCTCACATCTCTGTCTAGCGGTTGCCTAAGAGGTGATGATTCACCCCACCGATCAATTACACACTCTCTAATGGCTGCCTGTTCCACACAATCCACGCCAGTAATGTCCACTGCACCGATGCTTATCTAAAGGATAAAACAGCCCTGTCTGATAAGGTGAAGGTCAGTTATAAAACAGCCATGGTTTTCAAGATTTAATGCAACTCCAAAATATCACAAGGCCACCTTTTAAAGGAAGAACCAAGGTTGAAACATAAAACTACTTTTATTTGCTACTGAACCACACAAATAACACTCATGTTTCTAAATTTTATTTAGTTCGACCAAATAAAGTCAGATTAATAGGAAGCTGTTGTTTCCAATAAAGAATAAATATGGCTGTTTCTTGCAATGCATGTGCTTGAATGTCTCTTGAAACTGCTTTTTGCTAGTTTATGTAAGTTTTCAATAGAAATATATATATATTTAAATAACAGGAGAATTCTGTCAAAAATTACTATTGTACTTACTGTACTTTCCTTCATTCTGTGATGGAAATTAATGACATTTTTGGAAAAAAATACCCTTTCCTTTGTCTGTATCCTAAATGCACACAATAATGATATATATTTATTATATTTAATAATCATTCAATTTTTTTTTGCATAATTTGACAAAATACACTGCTAAATTCATACTTTAATTGAAAGCGTTGCTCTGGGACAAGAGTAAAACAAATAAAATATAAAATTGTCTTATTTTTAAGTAAAAAATATAAAGTTTTTATATAAAATACAAAAATAAATTACATGTAGCAAATGTAAATAATGAAGGCATGGTAAAAAGTTGTAGAACGTTTCAGTGTGATCTTTATATAACAACAATAATCTGTTATTTTTAATGAAAAACAGCCTCTGGGACATTAAAGTGCTTGAAGTTGAAGAAACACCCTTATCATCAGGACATACAAATGAGAAAAGAAAATGTGTGCAGCTCATTTTATAGCTTACCGTTCATGAATATTCATCTACAGCAGTGCAGGTTACGGGTAGCAAAGGACATATGGGAAAATCAGTAAAGTCAATGTTGTAAAAGCTTAGTTAACATGTTTGCCATATATGGCTCATCGCTCTCAGAACTAAGAACCCTCCAGAGTGAAACAGCTTTTATATAATTTGCTAATGCGGCAATGGGTCAAATGACCAACATCACTCGTAATGACTTAAATAACCTGAATAATCGAAGCTGATATGAAGCCATTTGTATGTGTATTGATTCTACAGTGAATGAGACACGCAAGTTCATACTACTGTCTGGCGTGCTGAATAAGAACTAACTTCGTTCATCTTATTTGGATCCTTCTGTCTTCTCAATTAATCTGATTACTTGCAATTGTTTAGATGATTCTGACAATGACTCATTTGATTATGAATGCTAAAACATTCTTGCATCCTCTGCATTATTGAAAAAAAAAAAATAATTATAGCTCAAGCCCCTTCCCCCCACCCCCCTACGAGAAAACACCGCTAATGTGTTAATCCAAAATCCGAGCTACTTTTTGACTCTGTCACCCAGTAGTCTAAAATGAGTCATGCTTCCTGTCTCAGCCTACCATCCAGCCCTGATTATCCTCTTAAAGTGCCCCTATTGAAGGCAGGGAGGTTTAATTGGCTATGCAAATAGTTGGCACACCAGACTCATTACCTACGAGGATCGCAGTAGGCTCACGATGGGAGGATGACTAAGAAACAAATTGGCATTTTCAAGCCTCACAAGCTTTTTCTCCCTAAATACAAAGACTCTAGATAGACTGTGGTGGGAGAAAAAGAAAATCAGCCATTCTCTTTGTTGCTAGAAGAAGTGCTGGGTCCTTGTTTTGTAATTCCCTCTAGTCAGAGTCGGGTTTTGTAGCTCATTTAGAATGACTGCAGTGGTGTAAAAAGCATCGGACCAGCACGGGGTGCGCAGGGAATCCCCATGCGAACTCAAACGCTCACTGTCTTTAACATCGAACATTAGCATGTCAATAACAGCACAGTATGCTACCAAAGACATAGGGGGATTAGTTTAGTACAACGCGAGATTGTCGATAAACCAGGCGCTTTTACCTCAGAATTCCTACTGACATGTTTTCACTGTGAACAAATCAATTGGTTTTCTGTTTATCTCATTTAGCATTATGGAACAATTGAACAGCGTCAAAGCCCCATCATTAAACCACATGGGGCCTTTCAGTCAACAAATTCCGTCAAATAATTTGGTAAAACCATCAACTGGTCTTGGCCAACTTTGTTCAAACTGTCCAGCTGATAATGCGACACGTTCACATTTGTGTGATTTGATGCATAAAAACAAATTTGTTCAAAAGCAGCGCTTTGTTTTCAAATCCCTTCATTCTCCAGCAATAGTGGCTCACTTCTTGGGTGAAAAATGACCACCAGCTGCTCAATCCTCCTTTGTAAACATAATTTGTGCAACTGATGGACCTTAATGGGATTTCTCCAACATTCATTAAGCTGAAATAGCCATTTCAAAAGCACATGTGCCCTGCATCCCAGCACTAGACACTAGACAGTTCGAGTTTAACCTTTGCAATAATGGAAAAGAGACAGAAAATACCAGAATATTTAGTCATATCATAGTTTGGTCTGTATTGTATAAAGATTTTATAGACCTCCTGCCACACTAGTGTCCTCATCATCTTTGCTGACATTACAAAGCAGAGACACATAGTAACTGTTGCTATGCATTCCAGGTCAGTGAATATTTTGGTGGTGGCACCCTTTTACAAGGCAGATTAGATATAGATAGATAGATAGATAGATAGATAGATAGATAGATAGATAGATAGATAGATAGATAGATAGATAGATAGATAGATAGATAGATAGATTGATTGATTGNCCCAGCACTAGACACTAGACAGTTCGAGTTTAACCTTTGCAATAATGGAAAAGAGACAGAAAATACCAGAATATTTAGTCATATCATAGTTTGGTCTGTATTGTATAAAGATTTTATAGACCTCCTGCCACACTAGTGTCCTCATCATCTTTGCTGACATTACAAAGCAGAGACACATAGTAACTGTTGCTATGCATTCCAGGTCAGTGAATATTTTGGTGGTGGCACCCTTTTACAAGGCAGATTATATATAGATAGATAGATAGATAGATAGATAGATAGATAGATAGATAGATAGATAGATAGATAGATAGATAGATAGATAGATAGATAGATAGATGAGAATAAAATTTTCCAGAGAGCCATGAAATAAACACTCATACTCTCTCAGGCCAGTGTGTGAAATACCAAGCCAAAGCAGAAAATAGTCCTCTGTAAATAAATCTTAGTAGCATATTAAATTGCCATTTGAAAGGTAAATGAAAGTGGCCAGTGGCATGTCTCCCAGTTTCAGAGATTCACTGCACTTTTAGAGTCAAATTCTAGTGAGTTTGGCTCAAATCTGCACAAAGTGAGCTGCTGCAAACCCTCTAGCTCACAAAGATGTCTGTATACATCACTAATGTCATACATTTCACCATGATCACCGTGATATGTAACCCATGATAATGGGTCTGCACAATATTTCTTTCATGACAGCTCTTGGAGTGTTTGGCATGGTAATGGATATGACAGTGTTGATATGTTTGGTCTTGGCGGAATAGATCAGCAGAGCAGTACGGGACTTGCTACTGCCAATACATACATGACACACAGCTGTGAGCAAGTAAGACATGCTGCTGCTGCTGCTGTACAATAGAGTGTACATGAATTACCCGTAGCAGATCTATACAGGTGGAGCTGGGGAAGGTGAAGGCTTCCTGAAAGCGTGCTACAACTGCTACAGCAAATGCTGACCATGTATTTGAAGGCTGAGCAGCAAGCCAAGCTCATTGGCTACTAATACACCAGGAACCAATCAGCTGTGTTATGTTAAGGACCTATCCAGAGTTTCATGACAGAACTTTGTGTTTGCTCATTCAAAAGTGCCATTGTTCATATTAAATTCAGTTTCACTTTAAAGGGATAGTTCACCCAAAAATGAAAATTTGATGTTTATCTGCTTACCTCCAGGGCATCCAAGATGTAGATGACTTTGTTTCTTCAGTAGAACTTAAACGATGATTTTCAACTCCAACCGTTGCGGTCTGTCAGCCGTATAATGCGTATCAATGGCAACACCATCTATAAGAGTCAAAAAAACATGCACAAACCAAATTAAACCCTGCGGCTTGTGACGACACATTGATGTCCTGAGACGCAAAGCGATCGGTTTGTGCGAGAAACCAAACAGTATTTATATAATTTTTTACCTCTAAAACACCAGTATGTCCAACTGCCCTCCACATCCGGCTAGTGAGGTCTGAACGCGCTCTGACAACGTAAGTGATGTCTCGCACTCATTGAAGCAAAGCACGAGACATCACTTCCGTCATCAGAACGTGTTTTCTGACCTTACTAACCGGATGCTGAACGCAGTTGGACATAGTGGTGTGTTAGAGGTAAAAAATGATATAAATACTGTTCGGTTTCTCGCACAAACTGATCGTTTTGTGTCTTAGGACATCAATGTGTCGTCACGAGCCGCAGGGTTTAATTTGGATTTGTCTGTGCATGTTTTTTTTTACTCTTGTAGATGGTGTTCCCATTGACAATCATTATACGGCTGACAGACCACAACGGTTGGAGTTAAAAATCATCATTTGAGTTCTACTGAAGAAACAAAGTCACCTACATCTTGGATGCCCTGGGGGTAAGCAGATAAACATCAAATTTTCATTTTTGGGTGAACTATCCCTTTAATGCTCATGTTGCTATTTTATGAGTTTTATTAAAAACAGCTCTGTGATTAATTCTGTGTAAGTGTACTTTAAAATTACCAACTCATGCTCTCTGTAAATATGTTTGGCAACATCTGCACAATTATATTAGGCCTACGCTGCTTCTTGTACGTTTTGCAACATTTTCAAAGTAAAATGTCTAGTGAGTGACGCTAAAAGCATATTCAGTTTTATCCAAAACAGATGACGGTGAATCTGTCAATGTTTTATTACGTTGGTTGCACGTATCACGGCAGTTCAGAATTGAAATATCTGGTGTGTCGCGTTAAGAGGTTACAAATCGCATTTAAAAATAATGTACCACCTACACTAAACCCTACCCTAAACCTAACTGGCAAACTGACGTTTTGGCTTGCTCTGACCTCTTTTATCGTGCTCCGCAGCGCAAGTACCAGGTGAGCTACAGAGCAAATTAAATACATCAGAAAAGCTATACATATGGAGCTGGTTATGTGATGTAAACGCCAACATTTATTAATTTACAAATCATGCTATGGTAAAAGTTGTTGAGGTCATAAGATTGTATTGTGAAAGGAACACGTGGAAATAAGTCTTTGTTAATCAACAATCTGTACACATAATTTGTGTGAAAAGGAATAAAAGTTGTTTTAGAGATTTACTGTCTCTATAGTGTTCATTTCAGATGGAAACCGCATTGAATTGTATGTATATGCTTTTGGATTTTTTTTAAGTAGAGGCACGGTTTTCCAATTAGCCTAAATTTGAAAATTTCAGTGACCACAACCGGATCTTTTTTGGCAAGCAGATATCCGCTTAAGTCGTGACGTAAGGAACGCCGTTTCCGGGTCCAAGCCTCGACTCATTTCACATGAGAATGCCATCGACGGCTGTTTATGAGTGCTATTTATTCATATTAAACATCAATCATTTTAAAAAGTTAAACATTTTAAGTATGCTCACAGCGTCACAGACATTAATATTTTAACAATTTATAAAAGATGAATCATTGTCTGGCCATCTGGAATATTGGTATGGAGATAAAGGTTATAATTATATATTTTTTGTAGTATTACACCACATCGTGTGTGTATATTAGCACCATTTGTTGTTTTGTTGTGGTATGAGATAGAGCATTTGGACCCGGAAGCGCTGCCGCGTGACGTCAGACTTAACAACCGAATAGAGCTTGAATTAACCTACATTAAAGAGCAATTTGCCCATGGGTTATTCATAATGCATAGAGTATCCTGTTTTTTTTTTTCAGTTTTTTTTTCTTTTTACATATTCACATTTAAATAGCTCAAATGGTAATTGAGTCCCTACCTTAAAGTGAAAGAGCATGATTTAAATCAAGGCTAAGGAGGCTGAGGTTGACTAAATCCATTTTTAACCTGATATTTAAAGCCCAAGGCAATAATAAAGTGTTGTCTTATTGATGAAGCAATGTTTAAACGCTGGTTTAATATCTTATTAAATCGTTAACATACTAAATACTATCTGGTTTCATCAGTTTTTCTGTCAGATACATGCAAGGTCCGTTACAGGTCACGAGTCCTGCTCAGTGAAAACGAAACCCAGAGGCAGCTGAAAGAAGCACAGTGTCGCATCAGCATGCCTGTTGACGTTGATGTGATCGGCAATGTTCTAGCCAGATTATCACACAAAAGATGAGCAGTAATTCCTAACAGAATGCTTGACAGCACACAATAGCTTTTAAGAGGCTATCTGTAACTACTTTAACTAGCAGGTCATTAGAGGAACTACTACAACAAGCAACCTGATGACAAACACAACCTCTTTCTGCAGTTCAAGTGGTGCTGCTGCACAGTTATGAATACTGTTGTAAAAGGTGATTTGTCACATTGTTATATAGTGAAATTTTACAGAGAGGAGCAAATATAACCAATGTTGATTAGCAAGCATTACTGATGGCACTCAAAAGACCATGATTATTCAAATCAATGCAAATTTTTTTGAATAATATTATTTTAAATTAGTATTAAGTCAATAACATCTCACAATGATAATGAAAACATTTGATTTGTAATACATTTTAATCAAATTAAATATTTAGTGACTACAATACTATTATTATTACTAATTAAACATAATTACATGCAATAAAAGTCACATTGTAAGAGGCCAACCAAATGAATGTGACAAACAACAACATGTACATGCTGGCAAAATGGGTTTTCAATAAAACTTGGCTGGCTATACAGTAGAAAGGTGATTTTTCTTTTTTAAATCTGTGCTACCTTGAGAAAACAGTGAAAAATTGCTTTTGTCTTCCCTTTTGCCAAATAGGTAGGAAAACTTCAACACCCATAATGCACCGGGCATTTTGCCATCCAAGGCCACTCCCACTAGTCTGCTATGTATACGCTTACCAGAGTCAAATATCTCCATGCTTTAGTAGGAAATACTTCTTAACAAACTTTTAGTCATAATGGTGTTGACTTGTATTGTTCTCGGTGCAAGAATTCAAGGAATAAACATTTTGCTGGAGTGAGTTACTTTCGGTTTAAAGTAAAGGATCCAGCTCGTTGTAGGCAGTGGATAAAGGCTGCAAAGAATCATAAATATTATGGAGAGAACACGGCGACCGAAAATCTGAAAAAGCTCAAACTGGACAACCACGAAAACAATGTTTTAGGCCAAACGAAGGGGTAAAACTGACATAAACTGTCAGTTCCGCCCAACTGCCCGAAGCAAAACTCTGTTGCGTACAGGTAAGAAAGCTGCTGCCATAGTGTTTCATTTTTAATGCTGTTTAAAGAGAAGACATAGTATGATACAATTTTCAGTGATAAACCTACCCTTACAATGTTCTGTTAATAACCCTCTGTCAATCCCACTGTCTGTGGGACAGTCTGAATTCCCCAAACAGAAGCCAAATCATTAAGGCCAGACGCTCTGTTGTGTCAATCCTGTTTCATACTGTAAGAAGGACATTATTGAAGACTAATTAAATGTGAATGCATTTGGTGTCCAGAGATGAGACGGTCATGGTCACTTTATGGTGAATCCACAGGATTAGAAAATCTGATTGGTCTCAGATATTTCACAGTGCTCGTATTGAGAGCGCAGCAGCTGCTTTTGAGGGACTGGGGGCTGATGCCAGACGGCATCGCACAGGTGGGGAGGGGCTCTATGTATTACTGCTGTTCCAGAGGATGGGCACGGAGGACAGATACTTAGCTGAATTAGATTTACTAAAGGGAGACTTTATTGTTTTTAAAGGTCATTTGCTTATTATCCCCTCATGGCTTTTGCTGCTCCTTTTGCATTCTCATCAAGTACGCTGTAAAGTACACAGTGTCTTGATAGACATTTATATGGTTCAGACTTTTCAGCAGTAAGAGAATGAGAATAGACAGGATTTGGACTCGGAACATTTCCCCACTCAGTGAAAGACAGCAAGTTCACGCAAGAACATGAACTGTATGAACTGCTCCCGACTAGTGCTGCATTCCAGACAGCTCCGAATTTTGATTTTTCTCACCTTGTTCTTGGAAATAACGTCTGGAACACCACTCAAAGTTGGACATTCGATCTGTGAACTCAGGGTACATCGATCAACCCCAACCTCAGCGAGATGCGTCATTTGACGTCACTTCAAAGATGTCAACAAGTCCTACTTCCAATGAGCATAAACGTTAAACATCAGACATTGAGTTTATGTAATAATACCATTTGTATTTGTATTACCATATGTAATTTATGTTTTTGCTTTTTGTCAGCTGTTTTTAAAGAGATTTTATGTTGTTTTGCCATAATTGACACAAAAACACTATATGCTCTCATTGTGTCGTGGAAACATCATGTGGACAACGTGATGTCTGATTGCCTGGAACTCACTGAGGTCTGAAGTGGGTTATTTAATTTGGGATATTCCCACGTCCAACCTTGTCTGGAACGCAGCATAAGGGCACATTTACACGACAACGATATACTAAAAATATATAGTTTTTCGCAAACAGACAGCAACGTTGTCAAAATGATCCCAATTCACACGGATCCACGAAAACAATTAAAAACACTGTATTATGCTGCCAGGCCAGTAGTTGGCGATGTCACTTTGTAAAGAAACACTACACGCCTATAGACTGAACACGTAATACGCATGTTCACGACATAACCGTTTTAACAAATTTGCATATTTGTAGTTTACACAGAGACAATAACAGTATAGTTTTCAAAAAATTGCACTTTGAATCCCGTTTTAAAAAAAAATTGTTTTTAGGCCCCCAAAATGTCTTTGTTTTGTAAATGAACAGCCAAAACACATAAGTTTTCTGTTTTAGTTGAAAATGGTGTCATGTAAACACTAACAACCCCTTTTTCTTGGTAAGCTTGGTTTGGTGAAATGTTTTCCAGCTGGTGCTGCGCTGACTGCAGAATTAGCAAAACCAAAAAAACATATTTAAGTGTAAATAATCGAATTGGAAAAGAAATTACATTTAGTTTTCTAAATCTCTATGGCTATCTTTTTTTTCTGCAGAGCACAAAAGATATTTTGAAAAATGTCTCGGTGCTTTTTGTCCATATAATGAAAGTCATTTGGGCTGTATCAAAGACTTTTAGATATACAAAGATGGTGCGCTCATATTTCATATGAATGGGAGAAAGTGCAACACGCAATATGGAATAAATCCCGCCTTCTAAATAAAAGAGCCAATTACTGACTGATAAAGTCATCATGTCACTGCAGCTACCTTTAAAAGATCTGGTTGCAATAGGAACAGTCAGTGTTCTGAGATGTGCTCTTTGGACTGCATACACACATTGGCAGATAAGCTTTTTTAACACTATTTGAGCAACATTTATGAGACAGTTGTTGTCAGATTTCATTGGTGATTTCAAAAAATTTAATCGTAAGCTTGGTGAACAAATTTGGAGAATTTGATGTTTCCCCATTCAAAGATACAGGAGCTGTACTTGCATGACTGAAATTACTTGCCTTAAAGGGAAAGCCTTGTATTCGCAAAAATATTTATTAATATAATATATATATATATTGTATTCCACAAAAGAAAGTCAAACAGGTTTTGAATGGCATGAAGGAGAGTAAATGATGTCAGAATGCTTATTTTTTGGGTCAGTGATCCCTTCAACACAAGCGATGGTAGACTATTAAAATAAAACACATGTTGCTTTTGTTATGTCTCTTGCCTCCAAAACTGAATAGCCCATTTGCTTTTGTCAAACACATGTGAAGCGTGTGTGAACAGTGTGGTCCTGGACCTCTGCCACCCATGTGCTTCAGAAAGGAGTCGAGAATGCATGTCAGTCATCTTCTGATGGCGGTCAGTGAAGTGTACCTTCTCCTCACAAGCATATCAGGACTCAGTATAATAGGATTGTGCTGTTTTTGTACAGCTGCCAGACATCATTAAGAAAAGTTGAGCCACATAAGGTATGAATGGATGAAGTTGTTTGGCACATGGAGGGTGGGCGGCCACGTGAGACCCCGCTGAGGAAATATGGCCTGGCATCCTCACTTTAGCTTCTTAGCCCTTCTGCCACTATGAGCCGAGTTCTTCCGGGGGTAACAGCTGCTGTCCCTGGGGGTGTTATGGTTCTGTAATGGGAGTGTGTTTGTGTGTGTGTCTACGACTGCACAACTAAAGTGGGCCAGAGATGGCAGCCAAACACAAGCTCAAAGCCCCGCGGTACCGAATTCAAGAAGGCAGAATAACAGCCCAGCCTGAGGCCTGGCAATCTGTTTTCCTGCCTTTTCCTCTCTTCCTCTTTTCTTATTCTGTTTCTCAGCTGTTCATTAGCCATCCATTGAGAAAGAGCTATGGGTGTTAGCGCTCCACTCCGGGCACCGCGAGCTGAACTGGCCATAGTGGTGTGTAACTCTCTGTGGCAGCGGCGTCGATGAATGAATAATGCAGCCATGGTAGCGTCACTCAGGGAACAATTGTGCTGGTTAATATTCATGGCATGGAGATTCAGATGGCATTGTGAATCGCTTTACAGTCTTTCGAGAGCTTAGGCTCCCCTAACAAACTAACCTAGCCTGTGTGAAAACAGTGTGGATTCTCCTGTGAAAGAAAGCGAAATGGGACATAACATTGCAGGTTGAATCAGAGTGCTTGTCTGCTACGTGAACAAATTGTTCACATGTTAGCCAGAGAGATTGAGTGTGTGAAGTTGTGTGAGTGTGCACACGAGTGTGTGTGTGTGTGTGAGGGAGGGCAAGAGTGCCTGCAGCAAGCAGCCGTGGATAGTGTGCTTTCAAATGCCAACGTCAGAACTGTTTTCAGCCGAATTTTACCCACAGGACTTCAGAATATTTTTGAAATCTGCTTAATCCAGAATTCCCTGCAACCGCACTGATTTATCTGAGGAGTCGAATGATATTGTTGGCTTGTGTTCTTTGCTTCTGTCCCCTCGGTCCTCTCGAACCCTCCGTGATCACACGAGTTATGGCAGGTCATTCAGGGCTTTTATAGCTTACTGTGCTGAATATATAGTATGAATATTCTGTTTGTGAGTCTTTAGTACTGTCGAAGGTGAAATAAAGCTATCAGTGCTATGTGCTGACACCACAAAGCAGAGCGCAGGCTAAAAATGTTTGAGTGGGTTGAGAGCTCTCATGAGAGAGAAGTTCACCAGGTAGCATAGCGTGGTTTCACAGACAGGGCTTAGATTAAGCCAGGATTAGTCCTCAGTTCAGGACATTTAAGTAGCTTTTATAAACGTGCCTTAGAAAAAAACATTACTGGTGTGCATCTTGAGACAAATCAATGGCACTGACATATTTTAAGGTATATCAGTGCTGTTTGCTTTCGGTTAAAAGAGCTCAAACATGCATTAAGCCTTGTCTGTGAGACCGGGGGAAAATTTACTACAATATATATAATATCATTTGTTCATTATCTGTTTTCGCTTGCAAATGAAATCTCAGCTATGTGATTTTGCTTTTATATTATATTATATTGTATTATATTATAATATATTATATTTATTATATTATATATTGCATAGGTACTGTTTTAAGCTACTGTTGTTGGTAAATTAGTCTTGTGAAATCATGGCAATAATAATGTAATGCTGGTTAATATGAGACTGTGAATATAATATGATGAAACAGATTTAAGGATACAAAGATATCCATGTCCTAATCAAAAAGCCTCTTCAAAAGTGTTTCAAGATGGAAAAAGTCCTCAACAATCACTGCAAACTCACATTCAGGTCTGTCTTTCCAATCAGGTGTGACGACTGATTTTTACGATCCAATCAATAAAATCAAGTTGTGCTCCGTTTCTCCCATTGAAAATCCTGTTTCCCTTGGGAATACATCATATTAGGGAAGTGAAATGGGTTGTGAATACCGTTTCATGTTGACTGTGATGTTCATAGTTTGTAGTTCTCCATTTTAGGATGAGAAAACCAAGATATGTGACAAATAAGATTAATTTTGACGTATTTCCTGTGTTTGTTCTCATCTCACAGTAGTTAAAGGATTAGTTCACTTCAGAATGAAAATTTCTTGATAATTTACTCTCCCCCATGTCATCCAAGATGTTTATGTCTTTCTTTCTTCAGTTGAAAAGAAATGAAGGTTTTTCAGGAAAACATTCCAGGATTTTTCTCCATATAGTGGACTTCAGTGGCTACCAACAGGTTGAAGGTCCAAATGTCAGATTCATTGCAGATTCAAAGGGCTCTACATGATCCCAGCTGAAGAATAAGGGTCTTATCTAGTGAAACGATCTGTTATTTAAAAAAACTCACAAATGCTTGTCTTGCACTGCTCTGTGATGCGCATTACGTAATCACGTTGGAAAGGTCACGTGTGACGTAGGCAGAAGTACAGAGCAAGTGTTTACAAGCAAACGTGCAAAGACAAAACAACAAGTTTTTTGGCCTACCTCGGTACTTCTGCCTACGTCATGTGTGACCTTTCCAACGTGATTATGTAATGCGTGGTGCATCGCAGAGCAGTGCAGGACGAGCATTTGTGGTGAAAAAGTATATACATTTTTTTTCTAGAAAATGTTGATTGTTTTACTAGACAAGACTCTTATTCCTCGTCTGGGATCATGTAGAGCCCTTTGAAGCTGCACTGAAACTGACATTTGGACCTTCAACCTGTTGGTAGCCACTGATGTCAACTATATGGAGAAAAATCCTGAAATGTTTTCCTCAAAAATCATAATTTCTTTTCGACTGAAGAAAGAAAGACATAAACATCTTAGATGACATGGGGGTGAGTAAATTATCAGGACATTTTAATTCTGAAGTGAACTAATCCTTTAATTGTTTGCCTCTCTGAAGTCGCAACAGGCTCATTTGAGCTAAACTTGCCCTATCTGTTCAAATGCCATTTCCTTGACTCCATCCCAGACACAGCCTCATTGAGATGTACTTTCAGATAACATCGCAACACATCTCTACTAATGGCTTCATAGTCCTGCCCTAGAGCGGCACCGCTCCTGCTCTTATGTAATGATTTACATATTTAGCTATGGTTGTTATTGCTTCAGCAGCTGGCAGAGTTGGGTAAAACACAATAAAAGCGAGCGTTGATGGCACAAAGATTTTTTTTGAAAGCTTTCTCACTCTAATTAGCATCACACTTTTGCTAAGCACCGGCCGCGCATTGTTCCCGGGGTTGTTTTTTCAGCATGCGGGGTTGTTTTGACACTGGGTCAGGTGGGGGAGGGGCCCTAAACTAAGCTGTTAATGACTGAACACTAATACCCAGGTGTAGATTAAGACTAGCAGTGCTGCGTAGCCTTCGCTCTGAACTGGAATTAGTGTTGACACTTCTCTTGTTATGATACATGTGCGGTTATCATTGCAGTGCAGATATGAAATGCATATTAAACTGCCACTTGTTTTATCTAAATGCAGCCGAATATAAAATGAACTGTCGACTTAATATGGTGGTGAGTTTCAAAATATGTTAAAATTACTAGTCTATGCTGCATTACTGTCAAGAGATCCAACAGAAGCAAAACGAATACATGCATTGACTCACGAATATATACACAAACACGACTGTTTCCCAAGGTTCCCAGCTGGTGACTGAATCTTTCTAGCCGACAATACAGTGCTCTTTGAGCTCAGTACGGATTATGAGTGATTCTCCTCTTCAGGCTTGCCTCAGGTCTCTGTCACAAGCTCATCTCTGTGTATATCTTAGCATATGCATGGCTTATTCTCCAGGGCTCATCCACACTGCCGTCTCTCAGTCGTGAGGGAGAAACAGCAGTCTCAGCTTCTCGTCACCGCAGAATATTTGTGCCTCTTTGTTTTTGTGCTTTAGACAAAGAAGGTTTTTCTTACCTTACGTAGACGCTGCTATTTCCACCACATGCTGCTGCATGCTTCATTCATTAAAAAATCCCTCCATCTCTCACTCTTCGTCTTTGTGTGTCTCTCTCGATTTCTTTTTCTCCTCTTCTCTTCTTTGTTTTTGGTCAGAGCATCCCTGTATTTGTCTGCGATGTGGCTTCTGGATCAAAGTGGAAACACAGGCTGTAATTAGGAGCCTTGGGGACGAATCTGCCGGTAGATCTCCCCCGTTTTCCTCTCTTCCCTGTCAGACGTGCTCTCACTCAAGCCCACAATCTGAGAGAGAGAGAGGGATGTGGGCAAGACCCCGCAGTAATGGTGTGGTAATTTGCTTGGTGGTTGTTCTCCGTCTCTCTCCCCCTGATTTCTCTGTCTTCATTCAGCGTGGCGGACTTGGCTCAGTCGGGCTGTCAGAACGCATGGAGACACATCTGTGAATGTGTTTATGTGGCTCTAACGTAGCCTCTTCGGCGAAGCAGAGACCCCCTCCTTGCTCAAGATGTGCTCACTAATGGCATGTACCATTATGGCTCAGAGCAGGGTGGGCTGTGAGGGAAGGGGGGAGCGAAAGAGGGGAAAAAAGAGGTTTGGTAGACAGATTGATTGGATGTTAGTGGTGCTGTGCATGTGTGCTTGTACATTTATTGTTGTACATTTCCTCTTGTCATTGTACATTACTCGAAGCAGAGCATTCTGCTGTACTTTACTTTATACATAAAGATTGTCACTGCTGTTCTTTGAATTAATACCGATCGTGAAATTTGAAATATGTGAGATTATAATAGTGATAAATTGTGCCACATTAATGAAAATTGTGTCATCATTTACTCACCCACATGTTATTACAAACCTGTATGACTTTCTTCTTTGTGGAACACAAAAGATTATTTATTCTCATTGATTTTTTTTTTCTAAACAATGAAAGTCAATTTGGTCAAATGTTATTTTTGAATCATTTTGACTCACATTTTATGGACAAAAAACATTGAAACTATCTTCAAAATATCACAGACGAAAGAAAGTCGGACCATTTTGGAAATAACATGAGGGTGAGTAAATGATGACGGAATTTTCATTTTTGGGTGAACTGTCCCTTTTAAAGTGGTGTAGATATCTCTATTATCTCATATTGTTCCTTCTTCCAGGCAGAATTTCTGCATATTACCTTTAATTACTATTAATTAAGTCTAAATGTTAAGTCAAAGTGTGTGGCTTGTAGGGGTATCGAAGTCATGGCTTGGTACAGCAGGGGGGAGAAAACTAAACATAAACTTTTCTTTTTTTATTATACAGTGGTTAATTGAACAAATTGTGTCTTTCTCTTTAAATAAATTCAAATATAATTAACATTTTCTTAAGGATAAAAAAAATTTTTCTCAGCTAATGCTGTAAACTATATACTGGGAGCCTCTCTTGCACATTACTATAATATTAAAGGTTACAATTATCGACAGAGCCCAAACTATTAAATTCAGTTGTTATTTATTTTTAGATATAATAATAATAATCAACACTCAAATAACCACATAAGGCAGGTTTTCCATTAACTTCTAAATCTAATTATAAAATTATTATTATTATTATTATTTTCTACTCCAATTCATTTTTGAAATATAATCATTTACACAGTTACTGTCCTAACTTGTTTTCATGACAAACTTATTTAAACATATATTAAATAATTACTAACAGGCAAAATAAATATAATGGATAAATAAGCTAAAATAGTGCATATATTTCGTGAACTAACATGCTGTGGACACTGAATGACTTGCCTGAGGTAAATGTAATGCTACGTGAGATATTATTCTCAAGCTGTTTTATTGATATCTTTCCACAGTTCAAACACTGGTAGAGAGATTACATGTAAACATATCTATGCATAGATCATCTGTTCTTCTTCTGCACTTTTTCCTGTTGTGCCGGTTATCAAACAGCGTTGCATCACCGCACGCGCCCCCTTCTGGATTGGAGTGTGGATCGCCCGTGACTGACTGTATTCGTCGTCTGACTGTATGCACTATACCGTGATGGTTAGGGATGAATACATGTACCGTTACACCCCTAACAGCTTGTAAAGGAGAGGTTGATTAGACTTACAATGTTTGCAGAAAAACAAGCTAAATAAATCACATAAATCTGCCTTAAAAAGGAATAAGGCAGATCACATCTTGGGCTCAGAGTATTAGAGGGGCTTGGCTCATTTGACTCCAGACATTTATTAACACCATAACAACTGCATAGGAACACCCTAGCAACCGTGTAGCAGCACACGGCATATTCCAGACATATCTCAGCACCAGAATGTCATAGACATGAAGGTAGACTATATTTGATTTGAGACAAAATAGCACACTTAACATCTTCTTCAGAAAATGCACCTAGTTTCTATATTTGTTCACAGTCCTTACTGTATGTGCCTCTTTTAAATGTCATTTTATTTCAGCCTATCTCTTGAGAACCAATTCTCCATAGGACTTTTCCATCTGGGCACATTTCCAAAAGGCCTAGTAACATTTTGGAATCGTGTGGGAATATTAAATATTCAGACATGTGACCAATGGCATTAGCTCATGTACATTGAACAGATGGATCTCTGTGCAATCTGGAGCACATGATCAAATATGCATCACAGTGTCACCTCTAACTTCTGGCCTGGCAAAGTCCTTTGTATTGTGTTGAAAACAACTGATTTATATACTGATGAATAATGTATAGGCAAAGTCATTCAAGCTCAGAGTAATTAATCATTTAGAGGAGAGATCAACCATCTTGTTTTACAGCTGATGGTCGGAGAACACATGGAAATTTATGTCAGAAATGCATTTGATTTTATGTCAATACATTTGTGCCAGTTAATTGTAATAAGTGAATGATTTAAAAAACTCGCCCTCCGATCAGACATTAACATTAATTATGTACCTTCTGACACATTTTAAATGCACAAAGGATCTGTTGGCTGCGCTGTGGGATACAGGGTCGATGCCGTCTGGATAAATATGTACAAACTGAGTGTTTAAACCCCTCTTAAAGTGATGGATCAGCCCAATGGTGAGAGAACATTCAGAGCTCTTGGAGTAATACGATGGTGAGACATTTTAAATAAACATTAGTTTGTGGTGTACCACCCGCTGACAGCATGAGAGCATAAGACAAGTCAGTGTTTGTGCAGCCTCACCCAGAAGACGAGAAATTATTCAAGTGTGACACAGAGGATGATTGTCAACAGGCAGTGAGGTCAGTCAGCTGTAGAGAGGGAACCAGTAAGCACTTAGAATACAAACAAAATTTACAAATAAGATGAATTTGAATTGAATTGGCCATGCTCCGCAGGATGATGAATATGAATTGGAATGACAGAAAAAGAGATTAAGTGCGGTTCAACAAATTGTGTTGGTTGAACATATAATGGTATGTAAATTTAGTTAAAAAATTATGCATAAATTAAACTTCATTTTAAAATGTTTTAATTAAATTTAATTGAAATAATTTATTTTATCAAATTTTTAGCAATTTAAACTTAAAAAACAACTTAAATTAATGTTTAGTTAATGGTGCACAACCTGTTATCCATGGTCAGATATTTTTATTTATTCATTCATTCATTCATTTTTTAAATATATTATTCTGTGATATTTACGAAGTTAGCTGGATGATCTTTAATTTAAAATTTAAAATGCTATATTAAGCTTGACCCTTTCTTGTTTCCTCTGTGGCTTAAAAATGTCCAAACAGTACACTATTATGTACCTTCTTGTGCACTGGTTTACAAAGCTGAACAGCCAGTCAGAGATATCTATTTTCCCGACAACCTGACGTCGATTCAACATGCTCAATTGGGCGGACTTAAGCCTGGGACACACCAAGCCGATGTCAAAGAACTAACGGTGACAAAAGCTGTGTTGTTGCCTCTCGTCGGCTGCGTCTCGGCCAGAAAGCTGCGCTTGAACACAACAAAAGGGACTAAAGGCGACTGTCAACTAGCATGTGCGTTCTGCATCTGCATGTTAGTAAATATCTTTCTATATCAGCAGGTATCAATAGTCTATTTTCGTCATTCAAAAAGGGAAACCGAAAGGACTGCAGATATACAAACTGTAAACAAAGCAGCGCTTGCTTACCATTTTGAATATGAATCATGCTGATCAGTTTGTCTTCATTATATTAATTAGGCTATGTCGTTATGAAAATATTTGCATATTGTAATGCTCTGAAAAGATGAAGCTTTCCAAACCAGCGCACGAGAAGAAAAATGAAAGTGAAAAAACAAGCAAACGACAAAGACAGCCAATCAGAGTGAACAGCCAATCAGAGTGATTTCTTTTCCCAACGGCCCGATGCCAATTTTACATGCTCAATTTACCCTTCACCGGGAGTTTGATTGACAGGCGATCTGACCAATCATGGTGCCGGATCCACCATTTTGTCCGACAAACAAACCAGCGTTGTCTTGGTGGCACGTCCTGATTTCATCGACTTAGACGCGTTCCTGGGTAAACATATTTTGTTGATCCTGGAACAACATTCCTGTCTGAAAATGTAATCATAAACATATCCCTACCCCTAAACCTAACCCTACCCCTAACTTATCCCTAAAAGCAGAGGGAAATGATAGGTAAATAATACTGATGTAGAAGCATTTACTGTATCCCTGGTTTTAAACTTAAACTGAACATAAACTGTAAACTTGTCCCTGAAATCTGATTGGTTTATTGGAATGTTGTTCCAGGATCAACAAAGCTGTTTATCCAGGAACATGTTGCACTTGGTGAAATCAGGTTCTGCGTATTGGTGTGTTTTGACCTTAAAGCTGACAGAGGTACATCCAACTAAAGCCGATGTGCGAAACACACCGCAAAAAATAGCCTGACTGAAGCTCACTGACTGCCTGACGTTGGCATGGCTTGGCTTGGCTTGGCTAAGTGGAAAAGATGAAAAGCTACTGAAGCATGCGCTTGGATCCAGCAGTTGCATGTTACATTCAGCTGAAGGGCGTTATGCAGTATTTTCAGGGTGACATTGGCGTGGCTTTCAGACCTTCCCAGTGTGAGTCAAAAACTGTGGGCATTACGGCTGTTGAGCTACAGCCATAACCGTCACAGTAAATCATTTGTGAAAAATAAAAGTGAAGCTTGGAACATATCTAATGAATAATCCTGACCAATGTTTAGTTAAGACTAAATATAATATTCATACTGTACTGTATCATGTTTTATAAATAATGCAATAGGTCATGACTGAACTTTTTAAATTAGCATCGAAAATTGCATCTGTTGTAAGTAGACTGTGGCATGTGTGGTTCTACTTTATTTTTTGATTTCATTATAATGGAAAGCATTTAGATGAGAGATGCACCATGGGAAACAGAGTGTGCGTCTATGACAGCTGTAGCCCGGGGCAGTGCGCCGAGCCCAACACTGGTGCCTTGGGTCAACTATAACCCATTCTGCCACTGACTAGAGGCAAGGATAATACTCAATGTAATTTTTTTTAGCAATGTTTAAAGGCGAGTGAGAAAACGCAGAGAAAAATAGCTGAGTTTTAAGATTGCAGAAAAACACATTTAGACAAATATAATTTTCACCTTAAACTTACAGATACAGTCAATTTAAAGTCACCATAAAATCAAAATGGACAATTATTGTTTTTTTGTTTTTTTATGGAATAATGAGGAGATTGACCAATAGATCCAATGACAACAATCCAATCAATTCCCGATGGACAAAATCAAGTCCCGCCCTACATTTTTACTTGTTTGAGAAGCCGTTTTACTCGGATATATACATCGCAATATGGAAGAAAAGACCATCGCAACTTGCGTTTCATGCCGACTTTAATGATGTTTCGTTTGTTGTAATTGCAGTAAGCTTGGGAAGGTTTTGCAAGGAGGACACAGGTGTTGCAAAAGTACTGATCTGTCGATAATTCTTGTGTGTTGTCCTATTTTTTTTATTGTAGCAGTACATTGATTACACCAGGAGCTGGGGACTGAGTCACATCCACAGCGCAGAATGTCAATACACAAACCTTTTATAACCCTGTATAGAAGCTTGGGGACATGCTTGTGTTTGATCACACTGTCACTATTGGAACACTCAACTCCTTGTAGGATTTTAACCAAAACAAATTGTTTTATTTTGTAGCCATAAATGACATTCAGACTCGCTGGTTGTCAAAGCCTGGCCTGAACATTTAAAAAAAGACTTGAAGTTAGGCTTTTTGCATTTTGAAAACTTTGTCATAAGCCCTATTCGGACGGGATTAGTTTTACAAGGGGAGGTGGGGCTGAAGTAATCATTACCAGAGCTTCTCAGTGATTTTAGTCCCGTCCGAATGTGCCATCTCAGTAATCATTACTGACAATGGGTCTCATTCATGAAACACGAGCAGAACGAATTTGTGTGTAAATCGTGTGTAAAGTGGTTCTGGCGTAAATTTTCGGATTCATTAAAATGTTCGTATTTTCCAAATGTTAGTTGGTACGAAAGAAATCTACACCTGCTCCCAGCCACGCGTAAATAGAGCGTTTAACATCCGAACGTTTTGCTCATTAATAAGGCTGCATTTTAATTCACCTTAATAAGGTACATATACACAGCATTTAGAAAAAATATTATATATATTAATTACATACGATTTTTCTTTTTACTTTTGTTGTGAGAGCCAGTAATAAGCTGCGTTCTCGTCACCTATTTACCGCTATCTTGAAATGACAACACGTGACGTTATATTCGGAGCTGTTCACGTCCTTTTGGTCCCTGGACTGGGAATTATGCGTTTCCATGGCACCACTATCAACGCCTTATAAATCAATCTACAGCGGTCAGGTGGTAGAATCTCGTAACTACAGGAATTACGAGGCCGCGTGAACGCACCTATATATAGCATCTGCAAACGGAGCACTTTAATCAAATAATTAGTTGATTTCAATAGGGCTGGGCAAACTAATGGCCCCTTAATTGTTATGAAAAATGTTTCCTATAAAATGGCCAAAATCCTTCGTTTGGTGTCATAATATGATGCCCATATATAGTTGTCAGTCGAACTTAATGGGCGGGATTTATGGTAATTGAGAATGAGCGTGCACGCGCGTCCCATTTACGACGGATTGGAATTCATTAACACACACACACATTTCACTATCACTTCTGACGTTTACGAAGTATTTGTGAATCAGGAGAAGAGTTTTCGGGAAGGTCTCTTTACGCGCAAATCACTCACATATTTACTCGTATATTTACGAATGTTTCATGAATGAGACCCAATGTCAGTAAAGATTACGCCGACTTTTACCTTCTGTAAAAAGGTCCGGAAATATTACTTCAGGTAATACTAATCCCGTTCAAATAGACTCGCTGTAAATATGTATGGTAAAATTCCGTCATTTCCTGTTTAAAAGTAGTTTTCTGCGCATTTTTCAAGCATGGAAGCACTTGAAGAAACATTCATTTGTGTTGTAGGTGGTGGAACAAGTCTGTGGCAATCCTCAAGTATTTTCCATACCATTCAGAGCAAAAAGAAGATCGAAGCAATTGTCAGAGGCACAAAACTAATGTGCATATTACCATCATAATACAATCAGAATTTAATTAATAAATCGTTTGACCGGACCTAACTGTTATCTATAGTTTATATATTTAGATTATATGTGTTTGTGCACATGGTATCAGGAAGCAACGTATACCCACATGACGACAGGGAGGTGACGGCGGTGCGTAAATCGAGTTACCCCTCCCACTTCTTCTAGTTTTACTGAGATGTCTTGTCCCGTGCGAATTGGCCAATTAATATTACAGACGTCCTGAGGTAAAATTACTTTACTCCACATCCCCATGTAAAACTAATCCCGTCCGAATAGGGCTATAGAGTGAAAAGGGCCTTTTGCACCGGAGGAACCTTTCCATAGTTCCTTGAACTATTGGCTAAAGTACCCAGATTTGGTAGTATTCGCACTGCAAGAACTAGGAACAATTTTAGTTCTAGGAACAACTTTTGGGGTATCTAAATTAGCTCCTACTTCAGAGTAGGGTCTAAACCAGCTCTATAGGAACTATCAATGACGTAAGTGTACGTTGATCGGTCAAACGCATGTCAAACACCGGCCGGGTGCATTTTTAAAAAGTTGTGTATATATATTTACTTCACGAACATGGAAAACAGTGATAACGGCATTTACCTGCTGTCTGCAGGGTTGTGTTCTTTTCTCCGCCTCGATAATATCCAATTACTGAAAGTTGTCATAGGAGATTTCATCTCTTAGCTCCATTTTTTGCTCTTTCAATCGCGTAGATTATGCGTTTACATTCCATCTCCGTTATCTCCGTAAACCCACGACGCACAACAAAAATAGCGCGATCACGGTGTCCTCCATTCACCGGTTTTTAGCATTTGTAAATGCAGTGCATAAAGACACCACTGTCGGGCACTTCACAGTTCCTATTCCCAGTGCGAATGCAACCAGGAACATTTGACTGGTGGAAAAATTAGTTCCCAGGGAACTATCCTAGTGGCTAGTTCCTATAACTGAGTTCCTAGAACTAGTTAAAATCAATGCATGCTTTTGATATGTATCTGGGTGGTTTTGAAAGTGTTGCTAGGTGTTTGCCAAGGTGTTCTGGGTAGATGAAACCCTGCTGAAAATTCCAGCATTAACCAGTATAAATTCCATGTTGGTCCAGGCTGGTTTATGCTGGTTCGAGCTGGTACAGTGCTGGTCTTGCTAAGTGCTTCTAAAACCTGCCCCACCACTGCACATTTTGTATGTCTACCTGATTAAACTCATCAGCTCATACTTTTAAATCTTTTGATGCATAGGATTACACCTGTGTGATTAGAATGGTTAGTGCATCATCACATTATCAACTGCTAGATTCAAATCTGCGTTCGCACTTTGGCTGGCAACTGTTCAGTGTTTTCAACCATATAATGTTTATTTTATGTTTCTAACATTAAATGCAGATTAGTACAGTAGCAGATCTATACAGGTGGAGCTGGGGAAGGTTTCTAAGGGTTTCTGAAAGCATGCTGCAGACTGCTGGCAGCAAAACAATGCCAGTATTTGAATGTTTGAGCAGCAAGCTTATTGGCCGCTGGTGCCACAGCAACCAATCAGCTACCTATGTAGATAACAATGTGATCGCTACAAATTGAGTTAAGGACCTATCAGCCTGCGCCATCTAGAGTTTCATGCCAGAACTTTGTATTTTGACAGCGTGTTTTATTGATATCTGATAGTCTGCCGCACATTGTGTATAGGTAAAGTTTACTCTAATCTTAGAATATTGTAGGTACAAAATGAATAATGGTCCAAAGTTGTCATCTTTTTGTGAATTTCTTAGTTTTGTAAAAATATACACTGATGTCTATGGAATAGGCAATGCAGAACCAAGTTTTCGCATATGGATAGTTAGAGGAATTCATCCTAAATTTGACGAAATATACATTCTTAGCCTTCTGTTGAAATGACTCTTACTGATTGACCAAACTTTAGGTAATGTGTACACTATAAAGGGCTCTAGGTATGAAGGACACTGCCTCTGATTCACAAAATGGGCTGTCAAACGGCAATATATATGCTTATATGCTTTACAGTTGTTTGTTTCTATTAGCTAAGGAATACATGGAAGATTGAATGGATGCTGGACTTATAATTTTCTTAATATTCTGGAATTGCGACAGTAAATGTGTTAATAATGCATGTTCTCACTTCGATTTTTCAAAAGTATATTTGGATATGATGACATTGCAGTAATTATTACAGTGAAAGCTTAATAATTAAAGTTTTATAAATAATAGCCATTTTTATTTAGTGGTTGTTTTTTCCCCCATGAAACACAACTGGCCCAACATAGAATTAATGCAGGTTTATGCTGGATTTTTCAGCAGGGCAGACAAGCATAAAACACATATGTACACGAGAGTGCTGACAAAGTTAAAACCCGTCAGTGCTTGACAAGATTCAGGCTCTATCAGAATGGCTCTTATGTCAAGAGTGAGGGAAGGAAGAGTCAGTTTGTGATGATTATGAGGCATTGGGATGATGAATAGGCAGGTATGAGAGGCAATAATGGCACATGTGATGGTTTGTCAGTGTCTTTGGCCTTGGGCTTAGGCTTAGGGCTCCTCATTATTGAAGGGACAATGTCTTTTCCATAGACCTACCTTAACACAGCTCAAGGAAATGAGTGACATTCAATAGCATGTGAAATAAGTTGTGGAAGGTCAATATGAATGAGATTTTGAATGAGGTTTTGTGTTTTTGTAACAAGTGTATTATAGCTGTGTCTAGGGGTGTGTTCACACTTGTCATGTTTGGTTCAATTAAAACGAACCCTGGTGCGATTGCTCCGTTAGTGTGGTTCATTTGAACATGTGTGAACGCTGCCATCCGAACCCTGGTGCGCACCAAACAAGCGGACCGAGACCGCTGAAAAGATGGGTCTCGGTCTGCTTCCAAACGAACTCTGGTGCGGTTTGAATGATATATGAACGCAACACGGACCAAAGACATGTAAACGAATCAAAAACAGGAAGATGAGACCCTAAAAAGGACGCATATCGGTTTTTCTTGTCATAGTTGCGAGTTTGGCCATCACAGGCATCAGATGCGCGTCTCCACGCAGCAGATCGTTTGTTCTTGACGGATGGATTCCCGCCATTGTTTTGACTCCTTTACACATTTTATAAGCTATTCACGAGTCCCCAGCTGGCTAAAATACCATCATATACAGGCTACGCACACACAACAAGCACTTTTACCTCAGCACACAGCATTGTTTTGAATGTTCGGTAAGTTCCGTCTCAAAAAAGGCAATAAGTCATAAAATTCGATCAATCAGGTTGTGAACGTATCCCTATGCCTTTTGGTTCGGTGATAAAATTGCCAATCTGAACACTAATCGGACCAGGACTAAATGTTTTTTTTTTTCTTTTTGGTCCGGACCAAACGAACCAAAAGAACCGAACTACAAGTGTGAACCCTAATTAAAAATAACATAAGAGGAGAGGCACTGGATACACAGCTGCACATTTACCATGATACCATCTTTAGCACATTTCAAAATGAATATTCATTTTTCATACTGGACATTTAATAAATTGTTGGAAGATCAAGTTATGACATTTTGATTAAAATTTTGAGGTTAAACACATGCATGGATGAATCGTTTATAATATGAACAATAACATGCATTTAGAAAATTGATTTTCCATTTAATGCCGATTCTAACAGACACCCTACATGGACGACCACAAGAAAAGCAGCATCAATTATTATTCTAAACACAGAATAATGTAACAAAATAAACAAATCCTGAACTTTAGATGTTGGCTTTAGATTTAAAGCTTCGAAACTTTTGAGTCCTCTAGAGGAAGAATGTCAGCAGTCTGGCAAAAAGGACCAAAGATGAAGGACAACTCTTACTGCTAAGAAAAACAATGGCATGCACATAACTAAAGCTCTGAAGCTACTGAACAAAGTCTAAAGGTGCTGGAACCCAGACTAAAGAAATATGCAAAAGAAGCAGAAGAGGTTGAAAGAATGAATAGAAATACTGGGAAAATATATATTTGAGAGGAATTCAGCATAACACACACTCATGGGTAAAAAAGAGGCAGAAACATCCAACATAGAAACTGCTGTAAGTATTTAAGCAAACGTCTGCTTTTTGCTTTCAAAATGCTACTTTTGGTAAATGAGAATACGTAACTGCAGGCAATGTTTTGAAATAAAAATCTCTGTCGAATAAGACAGTGACATCCTGTGACATGCATTTTATAATGAATAAAGATTTTCACCCAGACAGTCCTTAACATTCCACACACAAAATACACTAATGGTGACACTCGAAATCACATCCCACATCATTAGTGGAAGAGTTGTGCTCTGCTTCATCACCACATGCCACATAACTCAAAGAGAACAACAGACATGACAGCACTAGTGTGAATGATGTAAACATTAAAGACTGAAGACTGTAATCATTTATTCCTGTCCTGCATTCAGCACTGCAGAAATAAATATAGCAAATATATAATACACACACACACACACTCACACACAGGTTTGTTTTTGTGAATTGTGGGGACATTCCATAGGCATAATGGTTTTTATACTGTACAAACCATATTTTCTATCGCCCTACACCGGAGGTCGGCAACCCGCGGCTCTAGAGCCGCATGCGGCTCTTTAGCGCCCTCCTAGTGGCTCCCTGGAGCTTTTTCAAAAATGGATGAAAATCGAAAAAGATGGGGGAGGGAATATGTGGGAATATATGACACAAACATTCTTAACGTTTTCCAGTGCTGTAAAAATGTGTATAATAAATATAAAATTTCAACTTTTCTGTCAACGAAGATTTGCGTCATAGCCTGCGACACACGTTTCAGCGCGGCGCAATATGCATCGACGTCACTTTCCCGCCGAAAGCGCGCTCCCTCAGCTGGACTGAGTGGCAAAAGAACCTGCTACATGACTGGATTTAATAGGGGAAACTGCGAAAACGCGAGTAAAAACAAACGAATTACACTAAAGGTTGGAATTGAATGTGTTCCTTACAACTTGTCAAATAAACCTAATCCATGGATATTGACATGCAGCCAGGAGTCATGTTTCCTGACATTTATTTGTGCCTGATTTGATGCCGGGGAAATACATAAAGCAAATCTGCCTGTGAATATTTTATATAACTACAATATAGGTAGGTTTAAATATCAATGTTATATATCGTCATATTGTCCACCCCTAAAACATGTATAGTTTTATAGTATAGTTTTTGTCAGTGTTTATTTTAAAACACACAATTATGCAGAATATAAGATGGAAAATATTGAATTGATGATTTGTCAACACAATATATAACAATACAATATATGGAATGATTTGACCTCAAAATCCAACAATTTGACAAAATGATAACTGCCAATCCATGTTTCTCTGCTGGAGTCCAGCTGTTTCTGTGAATTGCACCGATCCATTTGCTTCTTTTTTTCTGTAGCTTTCTGCAGTTTTTAAATATATACATCGGGAATATCTCATTATGTATTTGTAGCCTACTAAGTCATTTTGATAGTAATATAGCTAATATACACTTACAGCCTGTGTTGCCTTCATATAAGGCTTTACATTTTTTGCGGCTCCAGACAGATTTGTTTTTTTGTTTTTTTGGTCCAATATGGCTCTTTGAACATTTTGGGTTGCCGACCCCTGCCCTACACCTAAACCTAACCATCACAGGAAACTGTGCACATTTTTACTTTCTCAAAAAAACTCATTCTGTATGATTTACAAGCCTTTTGAAAAATGGGGACATGGGGTAATGTCTTCATAAGTCACCCTTTCCTTGTAATACCTATGTCATACCCATGTCATTATACACATTTGTGTCCTGATATGTCACAAAACACGCGCACACACACGTGTGTGTATGTGTGTCTATTTCAAATAAATGCTGTTCTTTTGAACTTTCTGTTCTTCTAAGAATATCACAGAGTCCACAAAAAAGCAGCACAACTGTTTTCAACACTGATATTAAGAAATGTTTCTTGAGCACCAAATCAGGAAATTGATTTTGAATGATTTTTGAAGGATCACGTGAGACATCAGAAATTGTCATCACAGAAATAAATTACATTTTAAAATATGTTAAAATAGAAAAAGGTTATGTTAAATTGTAATATTATTTTACAATATTTCTGTTCCTAGGCCTTGTGCCACCAAAGCCAGCTGAAAACGTTAGGCGCTCTGCTGAAAATGTCTAGCTATGAGCGCTTGAGAGCACTTCGGCAGCACAGCGTTTTTTTCAGTTGAGACGCTTTGCTGCTATGATACAGAATATCCACGGCACTGTTACTTGTAACTGATTTCGCAGATAATTTGTTTCAGACTAAAAATGTCGACATAATGTAGAGCAGTGGTTCACAACCTGGGGTCCAGAGTGCGCAGGGGGGGCGCGAGAGTTTATTTGCTTTGAGGTCAAACATGGATACGAAAAACCTTTTAGTATAGTTTCTAGGAATGCTCCAAATGATCGGCCACTTATCCGAAAATGTTGTCAATTACTTCCTTTGATTCTATACGTGGTCTCTCAGCTTGCCGATCACATTTTTATGACGCAAAAGACGCGAGCTTGTTCACACCAGCTGTGAGAGCTGCGGCAAAAATGAAGTCAGCAGCAGCTGGTGTGTGTATACAATAATGCATGGAAAATGTGTGTGTGAAAATTCAAACTACTTTATAAAAAAAAAAAAAAATCCAGAATTTTTCCACTCTCTTCTCTCCTTTCCCTAACATGGGTGCGTGTTCTCCTCATTAGAGCTTCAGGTGAAGGGTTGCCAGTAGTACAGAGCATCAATCAGAACCGGCCAGTTCCGTTTCTTGTCCCGGACTTACACACAAAATGCATTGCAATCATTTCCCAAAATGTAACAGAGGCCAGAGATGGGACACGCTGAACACGACGCAAAGAGAAGAGCAGAGAAAATACCGGGCAGAGCAAGCTCACTGTTGCGATGCTCAGAATATTGGAAGACAATTCTACACATTAAATTGGGCTGGGGGCTTATATGAATGCATTTCTGAAGGAACTGACTTACTTTCTCTTACCTCCGTATGATGCCTATTAAAGTAGTGTTTATATAAGTGCAGCGCTGGTGCTGCTTTGTTTAGAGGTAACCAAGGAAACTATACACTGCAAAAATGCTTTTCTTATTTAGTATTTTGTCTTGTTTAAATATCTAAGAATTCTTAAATCAAGATGCTTTTACTAGATAAGCAAAATGACATAAGATATTTTTTCTTGTTTTCTGGAAAATAAAATCAAAATGAAGAAAAATAATCTTGTTTCTGTTTGAAATCTTGTTTCTTCTTACTGTCCCAAACAAAAACAAGATTCTTTTTCTGGCCTCCTCCCGAGGGAGTTGTTAGGCCGTATGCCCATTATCCCCTTGCTATGTAGGTGCAATTGTTTAACAGCTAGGTTGTAGACTGTTTTTAGACTCCCTGATGCTGTTATCTCAGGTGGTAGGCCCTTATCTTTGCGTAGATAAGTTCATGTTGTGTGTGCAAGGCCCCACTTTCTAGAACTTTTATGCTATGAAAAATGTGTTCTTTCCTCTGAGCTACTTGTTTTCTTTTATCAAGTTTGAGTTGACGTTGCTAATGTTTAGCATCCGTCCTCTATGGCTCAGTACAGATTTGAGAATCTGTAGGGAGAAAATTATTTTCCTCTTTGAAAATAGCATATACATCAAAGCGTTGTGTAAAATTGCTTTGAAGTTCTAGACTTTTGCTCTACATTATATGTGAGCTTACTTATGCTGCCACAGGTTAGCACCTGTTCTCATAATAGCAGGGTTTTTTCATGTAGCTGCTTTTGGAGACATTGGTGACCTAATATTCCCCATTTGTAGGTTTATTGGTGTTACTGAGTGCATCACCTGTTGGATTGCATATTCAGTGTAGTATAGAACCACTTTTTGAGAAAAGCTGGTTTCTATTAGCTCCCTTTTTGTGATCTTGTTAACAGCTATATTGCATATAGCTTTGATTGTAGGCTCTTATGGTTAATTAGCCTCCTTCTAGTTAGCAATTGTATTTCTAACAAGTGCTGTTAGCTGATCATAGTTTGCTCACATAGTTTACAGTGTTTCACGAGCTGAAGCCACGTGTCATTAGAATGGTAGGCCCCAACAGGCCTCCTTTCTAGTTCACATGTTGGAACAGTTTGTGTTTTATTGTCACTGAATGCCACTTGTTGCTGAGATTGTAGGCCCTATAGGCCTCCTTTTTAGCTGACATACTGGCAGGATGCTTGTGAATCCAATACCAACATCGGCCAACACTGCCACGAGCTGATGCCACGTGTCTGAGGTTACAGGCCCTTCCTTCCTCTTGCTTTAAAGAGTAAAAAGGTGCTTTTACTGAGTACACTGCTCGTTGGATTGTGTCAGGTAAGGTGAACCACCTCAAAAGGGCCATGCCCCACGCCGACGGATAGGCCCTAATCAGGCCTGTTCACGTTGGGTGTCAGCGTTCTATGTATTTCTTCTGAGGAAGTTTTTAATACATGGCTTTTCGGTGGTCTGGTTATGGCAGCCACTTGCTGATGCCATATGTTTACTAGGTAGGCCTACTTCGGCCTCCGGTGCAACATGTGGAGTTCAGTCATGTACTCCTCTCGCTATGAGAGTAACAAGCTGCTTTTACTGAGTATTCTGAGTAGCTAGCCTCTCAGGTGGAGTATGGCAGTGAAACCTTACTGAGGTTCGGTTTAACCTACATTTGCCTTCTGAGTCTTATTTCTACTCTAGTTGAGCTAAGAGCCACCTAGAGCCTAGGGTGGATCTTTTGTACTCCTAGAAACGGCCACGAGACTTGCGCCGTGTGTCCTAGAGGTTGCTAGGCCTACGGGCCACCTTTTTGAACGCACTGGAGTATGTTTGGGTGTATTTCTCTTTGAGAATTATCTGTATACACTTTCGTTGGCCAGAGGCCCAAGTGATAAATCCAACCTCCCCTGTTGGGTTGTTTATCGTCCTTAGGGCCTGAACAATGCCACGAGCTGATGCCACGTGTCCGTTAAGGTTATAGGCCCTTCCAGGCCTTCCTTAATACGTGTTGGCATAAGTTGTACTCCTCTTGCTTAAAGAGTAAAAGATGCTTTTACTGAGTACACTGCTCGTTGGATTGTGTTAGGTGGATTGTTGTGAGGGCACTTTTTTAGCTTCTTTTGCTGCAATTGAAGTTTTCTGTCTACCCCATCAAGAAAGATGTTCAGGGTGGCCCTTAAAATCAGGCCACTTTCTGTATAGACTTCTGTTTTTACATAACTACTATCATGTTGTAGGCCCCTTCTCGGCCTCCATGAATATGTGCCCATTGCATGGTCTACCAATTAGGTGAGCTTCGTACTTCCCTTTCAGGGTTGTGTTTGTAATGGTGCTTAGCTCCCTAAGCTGATCATGGTGGTAGGCTTAACCAGGCCTCCTCCTATGTTTCAGCCTTAGGCTGGTTTGTGCTCCCCTGCTCAGGGTTTTTAATAGCGCACAGCCTCCTCAGCGCGTTAATTAAGCACCTGAGTAGATCCTAGGATGAGTGGATTGTACTCCCCTCAATACGAGGGTTCATAGCACTTTGCTTAGTTCCGCTCTCCAGGATGTCCGTCTCTACGCGTGGGTCTGAGTTGCTCCTGCCTTTCTGCAGTCTCTCTTACCTGCTCTCTTCTGTAAAGAATGCGTTATGGAGATTCTGTTCTCAGACAGGGCTGGCCAAGACTTAGTTTGTCCTATGACAGACCAGGTCGGCCGCCCTGGTGGCTGGTGACTTCGTTCCCCTCTAGTGACTGGCCGGGGTTCCTTTCGGTTCTCTGGCCACATTCCCTTAAAGGGACCACTTTCTCTTCGGAAAAGTTGGTTCCAGATGCCTGTAGCGGCCTGGGTAGGCCTTTCCTCTAAAAAACTGGAAGGCCTTTTATGGGCTCAGCTTGGGCTGTTGGCCATAGGGAATGCTGTCACTGACAGCCTGGTGTGACCCTAGGGTGAGTTGCTAAGCGTTTCCTTCGAAACTGCTCGACGTTGTCAGCCATATTTTTTGGCATGCACTCTCCTCAAGCGTGGTGGCGTGGGTATATCGTTCCCCAAAGCGTTTACTGCAAACGCAGAGTCTCGTTCCCTGTTCTCAGGGAACCATGGTTACATACGTAACCTGAGACATTCTCATCCATTTTGTTCCGTTCTCTGCGTGTTAATGTCGTTGTACAGCAAGAATGTTGTGACAGTTGGTCGGTGTTGTATTTGTCCCTCCCCTCCTCCACTCTGATTGGATGGCTGGATAAAAAGTGACAGTGATGAGAGCAGTATTTTACTCAAAGTTGAATATTCTTAAACTCGAGGTAAAAAACGCCGAGGCCTCAGCGCTTGAGCGTGAAAAATATGCTCAGCGCCTCATTACGCTACTGGTGTTTTAAAAACATGGCGCTTCCATTGAAAACAACTGGAAAAGTATGCTAGCAGTTGGAAAAAATGCTTTGGTGGACACACGGCCTTACTGTATTTTTTATCAAATAAATGCAGCTTTGGTGAGCATTATTTTTTTTTTTTTCAAAAACATTAAAGAATCTTACCGACCCCAAACTTTTTTTGGGTGTACCGAGATAAAACAGAAAAGCAAATGGAGAATAATTAGCGTAGCTGCTGTTCATAACATTAAGCAAAGATNGAAAACAACTGGAAAAGTATGCTAGCAGTTGGAAAAAATGCTTTGGTGGACACACGGCCTTACTGTATTTTTTATCAAATAAATGCAGCTTTGGTGAGCTTTTTTTTTTTTTTTTCAAAAACATTAAAGAATCTTACCGACCCCAAACTTTTGAATGGTGGTATATGAAAACAAACTATGGAGCCCCTAAAGGAACATGGTGATGGGAAAAAATCTGAGATAGGAGAAAAATGCATTTCAATGCTTTTTGCGTTCTCTCGCAAAAGTTTTGCGTTCCCCCGAGAAACTTAGTTTTGTGAGAGAATTTTTCAATTCAATTCATTTCACATTTATTTGTATAGCGCTTTTCACGATACATATCGTTTCAAAGCAGCTTTACAGAGAATGCATGTCAACATTACAATTTAGAGAATACAGTTAGCAAATAATGTAACAATTTAGGCAATTAATTTACAATCACTGTTAGCAGTTTAATTGAAGGTAGAAGCAATAATCAATTCCTGGAAATAATCAATTACATATTAACAATAATTAGGATATATAGAAATTTGGGAATGTGCATGTTGATCCAGGTGTTGTGTCATCTGAAGTCCTCGCAGGAGTTGGCGCCGTCTCTTCAAAGGTGTTGGTCATCTGAGGTCTTCTTAAGAGGCTGGATCCAAACTGAAGCTGATGTACTCTCTAGTCACCTCGGGACGGGTGTACCGAGATAAAACAGAAAAGCAAATGGAGAATAATTAGCGTAGCTGCTGTTCATAACATTAAGCAAAGATAGGCGCGTGCAATTGATCTGATATGAGATGCATTATGTGAATGCTTGGCTAAAGAGATGCGTCTTTAATCTAGATTTAAACTGGGCGAGCGAGTCTGAGCCCCGAATATTATCAGGAAGGCTATTGAATGCAAAGTTTCCCAGGAGAACACAAACATTTTGCGAGAGAACACAAAAGCATTAACATTAGGGATGTCCCGAACAAGTTTTTTGTGCTCCTGACACCAGCATGACAGCTGATGTAAAATAAAGGATCGAGCTTAGAATAGCCGATACCAATCAGTAAAAAAAAAAGCTTAATCTGCCTGATACCAATTCTTGAGATTGGATCAGGGCATCCCTAATTAACATCTCATATTTGTCCTATCACAATGTCCCTTTAGAGCCTCCGTAGGAAACATAAATGCATGTAAATATTAACAAGAAACTTTTCAAAATTGAACAATGTCAAAAAGGCTGTAGATGTCTGATGCAATGCAATGATTTTGAGCTGAAAACTCCAAATAGGAGGCGTCACAGCTGGTAAAAACTGATCTGAAAATGTCAGTAATGACAGCTGTTACTGCGTCAAAGTTCTTGGGTATCATTTAATCAAAACAAAACCCCAGAACAGAAACTTCACCGAAAACCGAAGCATGTTAGAAAGTTGCATCTCATTGGTCAGACATTGACTTATAAATTTCAGACATTCAGACTAGAAAGAAAAACAAAAGACTGACACCTTCTGTGATTTAAAATATCAGAAATTTACAGATACACTCTATTTCTCTCAGGTTACTATAGAAACTGAGCAAAAACACACTCGCAATTGCCCAATTGTATATATATATTTCACACAAACCACTTATTTTAGGCTTACAAACAACAATTTTAGTCAGAGGCATTAAGTGGGTAAAGCAATTGAAAGTCAGAATATTAAGAGACTGAGCAAAACATTCTGAGGTCATACTCTACTTCACTAAGTACACACACTGAGTGTACACGATTCACTGAATAGACTGATGTAAGGAGAACAAAGAAGCATTTTGAATTATTAAAATAAGTGGAATTATATAATGACTAGACATGCAGGGACTCACTCCAGAGATGATGTTTACAACAGTCCATAATGTGATCCTCCGTGTATATGTCTGAGTTTTATGTAACTGTAAACAAATAGAGACACATCTTATCTGCAGTCTGCTATCTAGGGTTTATTTAGCAGCCATGCTTTTCTCATTTAAGGAAAGAGAAAGAGAAAAAAAAGAAAAGTGAGACGAAGAGAGAGGATTACATCTAACCAAAAATCATTTGAATTGCCTATTACGCTAATGATGATCACCCACGACAGTCTCGAGTGCAGATTATCATGAGGTTGTCAAAATGGAGACACTAAAGTGACAATCCAGAAATGAATGGCAAGGACAAAATTAGTGGCACTCTGGGGAAACAAACAATAACAGCAGCTTAATCCAGAGGAGGGAAAAAATTCCAGACCAGCCCTTGGGATCTCACATGTCCAGATCAGCACAACAAAGATGAGAGAAATTCAGAATGATCTGTTGCCCTGTATATATAAATAAATAAATAAACCATCCATGCAGATGACTACTGAAATAAGATAGAAAAACACATACAGTCATAAATATGAAAATTCTTAAATGTTTAGTTTTATATGTAACTAGTGCTGCCAGGTTTGGCTAATTTGTGTTTATATAACTACATCAAAATGATTTATTTATTATGATTCATAAGCTCAGTAATTACAAGCCGTCCAGACAATCTAACACCACCTACTGTGGTACGTTACAGCTGCAACATTTTTCATTTTTGCCTCTCAAGTGGATAATATATTTCTAATATTCCCCATGTGCACACATTTTTTCTTTCCTTGAAATAGTATATAGTTTATATTTAGCTTTTAAAATGCTGTCCACAAAAGGGAATAAGAAACATCCGCTATAAATATGACTTTCTCAAATTGTATTTATGCATCTTAAAGAAGTGATGATTTGCTTTGAAAAAAATGGACATTTTACCTTAACTCACATTAACCTTTCCAGCATTTCTGAACGATGATTGACGTTCCATTTATTCAGCTTCGCATGCAATTTATTAGTACATTGTGGTGTTGGCCTCCATAACTGTGATGTTGTATTTTAGTGTATTGTTTTTCCTATGGATATTATGGTTAGGGTTAAGTATTAGTTAAGAATTTAGTATTGGAATTTCACAAATGCAGTGTGAATTGAAAAATGTTTGTGGAATGGTAATGTACAGGAGCTGACATATGATTTCACAGTTTGATGTCTGACATATTCATTTGTATTTGCATTTAGAGGTCTGGAGAAATGGTAAGGAGACAGAGGAAAATTCGCAAAGCTCATTCAAGGCTTCTTGGCTTTAAACTTTATGATATGACGCTGACCATTTAAATTGCCCTGTAAATCATCTCATCACAGATAAATCCTCCACATTCAATTGAATTAAATTTCCTACCGTTTCGGAGAGAAATGTAGTCGCATGTTAATCTGTCAGTCATGGGTCTTTCATACGGAGAACTCTCCTCATGTTTGCATAATGATGCATTTAAGAGTTAATGAGTAAAAACATCATTATACAAGTTCACAATGCTGTTGCAGATGAAATAGAATGTGGATAACATTTAATAAATACGTTTTCGTCAGGTTAGATACTGATTATTAATCACTCAAACCCCTTATCTTAACCGTTCTGCTTAACCTTCGGTCTCGCACAAAATGGTGTTTGTAGTTTTTTAACACTTTTTATCCGTGTTTGTAGTTCTAATCGATTCCTCGTCCACAGCGCAATGGGTTGTGGGCAATATTAGCCGTTAAGAGTGTGCACGGATCTGCACTTCAGATTTTAACCGGAAAAAGTAGACCATCCGGGTATCTTTGGAATACTCATTTCAACATACTACGATTTGGGACACTCTAATTCTATTTTCAAATACGATTTAGGATGGATAGTATGCGAATTGGGATGCAGCAAATGTTACTTGAGAAATTCTTTGTCGTAACGTCCTAAAAAAACTTTTGAAAGTCTACAAAGACAGCAAACTCATTACAATATGTTGTAGGAACAAAAGACAAACCTTTTTCGAGGGCTTGTAAGCTATCAGAGGATAAGGGTTTTCTCGAAAGATTCACTACATTTTGAAAAGAAACTTGTGATGGGTCCCATATTGGTGGTTTCTTCTTACCCCATCTGCAGGCTTTTTTTTTTTCTCGTGATCTGAGGTCTCAAAATGGTGAGAAATTACTAAAAATGGCTAATTTGATCTGATGGTACTTCTTATTCAAGAAATCACAGAACAGCTGACTGAGTTCCAGCGGGGAAATTGAGATTACCCGTGAAAGTCTCGAAAAGACCATCTTTGACAAGGATAAACTGAAAGACATTCTTGCTGAATGCGAGCAGCATCAAAAACAACTTGAGGCGGAAATTAAAGTGGTGAAGAAGATGCGGATGACTATAAAATACAGAGAGTCTACAACTGGAGACGCAACAAATCAACCCACAGCTGGCGAAATTCCTCTAGAAGGTGTGAATTTGAATCCCTGAAACCGGGTAATGACACAGACTCTGAAAATCTCAGCCATGGCTCTTCCTTGTCATCTTTTTTAGAAGGTGGTCTAACAAGGAGCAGTTTTCGCCCAACTCAAGACCTCAGATCATGAGAAAAAAAGAAAGCCTGCAGACGGGGTAAGAAGAAACCACCAATATAGGACCCGTCACAAGTTTCTTGTAGTGTAGTGAATCTTTCGAGTAAATCGTTATCCTCTGATTGTTTACAAGCCCTCGAAAAAGGTTTGTAGACTTAGTAAAATTTAGTCTGTCATCTCTCCATGAACAACATACTGTAATATGAATTTGCCTCCCTTAAATTATGAAAGCATTTGAAAATTAGCATGATATAAAATAGATTATCTGAAGTGGTGTATGGTGTTGCAGTAGTAAACTATAACATCATGGTAAAAATAGAAACAGAAATGGGAGCTTACTGTGGGAAGATTCATTCCTGCACTCTTATCAAATCTTATCTGCTGTCTTCCTCCGGGAAGATCTGTTGGGCCCAAACATGATCACTAAGTAACATGCTAAATTGTTGGCAGAGATGTATCTCCCTGGTGGTCAAGTAGCCATTACTTTTTTGATCCTAATGTTTTTCTATACCAACATGTATTCTTTGCTTTGTAAGTTTTTGCATTGAGTCCAACTATAGAGGAAAGATGCCCGGAGGATGAGTAATAACTCTCTTACCTTTGATGGCTGACTCATGATGGTTTCTGGTTAAGCCACACTCTCAAGGATGAGATTATGGGTAATGCTCAGTGGTGTGCACATTTTCTTCACTGACATAAATGACAAATTAAAAGTCTTTAAAATAGGCTACAAAAAAACTACTTCATTAACATGTAAATGATCTCTGAAGAATGTTTCTGAAGGTCCTGGGCAGCATGGAAAGCATGTGGTCGGCATACAAAAGGAAATTCTGACGTCTCATTTTAATAGAGGTATTTAACCATAAAATGAATGGATCTTGACAATATCATGGTGCTGGATTCTTTCTCTGAGAAAAGGCCTTTAATATGGGCTTTTGAATTGAAATACATTTCTGATCAATCAATAATAATGTGTATTTTTTAAGACTGACGGGGGTTATTTAATTTCTGAAGTATTCTTACTGCACTATAGGAATGTATTTTACTTGAGATATAATTAAAATCCGAAATATCTTTAGTACTTCTACACAAAATGCCTAAACTGTATGACGATGAATGTACATGGCATACGTACAATGTTTTGTTTGTTCAAAGTATAAATTGTTGCAAAGCAGAAAGTAAGCATGCAGGAAGGCTGAAGTCATGGTCATGTAGCCAGCTTATTAGGTGATTTATGTTTTGGAGTGAAATATGCTTGCGCTGTTTGTTGCCTAACTAACCACTGAGTCTAGAGCGACTGTGTAAAGCATGGTAAATTACGCAGCTTTATTTTTACATTGGTTAACACATTTATTAACACACTTTAACTCTTTTCCCACCATTGACAGAATTTTCTGGCAATTCATGTTTTCTCTGTTAAACGGTAGGGGGCACTATTACACATCTTTTTGAAGAGTACAGAGTCAAAACACAGGTGAAGAAGTAGAAACAAGCAATCGAAGCATTGCTTACGCACATGTAAAATAACACAATCGTCAAACATTAAACAGCATATAAATCAAAACTGCAGATATTTTTTTGTAATTTTAAAAGTAATGTGTTACTTTACTTGAAAAAGGTAATCTGATTATGTTGCTTGCAATGCGTTACCCCAACACTGATCACAGGTGTGAATTTTGGTGGAATGATGTAATATACATCTTACTTTAGTTCTCTATTTTCTCTGTAAAATAAGGCATATGAGAAAAGGTGTATGACTAATTTTCTTTTCCTCTAATTGGCATTTATGAAAGACTTTCTTTAGGGGATATATCACATCATATTCACTTTTGTTTCCACCAGTGGATTGACAAATCTTCCATCTGAAGAGATGACATGCTGTCAGATTTCACTATGGTGGCTCATGAATTTTGCTCCAGGACACTTGTTTCTCTTCACCCACTCGTAAAGGAGGGAAATTACCTCAATCAATCATGTCAGCGGTCCGACTGAGACTTCATTAGGTCAGCAGCTTGGACACCAATCATACTTATTTTTTATTTTCATTAGCTCATATTTTTTAGCTTCTCCCCTCATTCAGACCTGTAAACCGCACAGCTCCTGATGCATGGCACTGACAGTGTGGTTGTTCATTAAAGTGGAAATGAACAAAAGGACTGTTTCTGAAGTCTTGTGTGTCAGTCAAAATGGATTTCTCCATGGAAGCTTTGAGTAAACTGTGCAGAAGGAGGGAGTGTTATTGAATGCCAGCAGGTTACCACCAAATTGGCTGTTACACCCATGAAAGTATGCCAATGGTCAATTCGCATAGAAGAATAGTATACACCCTTAAAACCTGTAATACAAACCCTATGAGAAAATCTCCAATGTTTTCATCCATATTTTTAGTCTGTGTCCCACCTCTCTCTTTCCAGCTCTCTCTTGCTCTGTCTCTCATTTTTCTCTCCATTCTGTTCTCTCTGCTGGTGCCAGCATGAGTCCTGGCCTGGGTGTGTTTTTGCTGCTCTCCTTCCTGATAGCTTGACAGCAGGAAACTGACCGTCATTTTTCCCATCAGTGAACAATTTCCCAGCCCATACCAAGCCCTGCCAGCTAAACCCTATGGGCTCTCATCCTTACCTTTAAAGACTCAATAAAATTGGCTTGTTGAGCGCAGTTTTCTGTCTTGTGTTGATATTTTTCCAATTTAAACAGTGTTTTTTCTTTTTAGATAGATGACATTTTCAATGTAGAGTGCAAGATGAGTCATCAGTATTTTGGGTCTGTTTTCCCTGAAGATTAAGACAGTGAATTGAATTAAGTGTATATGTGATAAATGTTTAATTTAATCAACATTTAGAAGAGATAACCTCAAAGCTAATAGTGTACTAAAAGCAAAAACAGTCATGTTTTTTATTTAAAGGGGACCTATTATGCCCCTTTTCACAAGATGCAATATAAGTTTCTGGTGTCCCCAGAATGTGTCTGTGAAGTCTCAGCAAAAACCTGCCATTTTTGTGTGTGTCCCTTTAAATGCAAATGAGATGCTACTCCCAGACGCTTTCCAGAAGAGGGCGGAGCTTTAACAGCTTGCGCTTCGGTTTCTCAACAACAACAAAGCTGGAGAATCTCACGCAGCCAAAATGAGGATTGTCAGTAACGGTGTTCAGCCTTACATTGTTCAAACCGGAGTCGACACTGATGGAGAGACTCAGGAAGAAGTTACAACTTTTAGAATGAAACTGGTCGTTTCTGAATGGTTAGTGGATACATTTATGTAGTTGCTGTGGATTTGATTCAACTCATCGACTAGCATGTGCCGTCATGTTAATCTTTTGTGCAAATCCAGTGTTGAATTGACCCTCGTTTGTGAAGCAGTCCGGCGTAAAATAACGGCATGATAACAACACTCTACTACAACAACTCTTCCTCTTCTCTAAAGCAGCCCAACATGGCCTCGCCCCCTTTGTTGAGTGATCTCAAGGGCGGGGTTTATGCAAATTTTGGGGTTTGTGATGTCACCAACCCGGGAAGAAGCTCGTTTTAGTCCCTACCAGCCGTTTGTTGTAGTCAGAGAATTCTTTAAAAGAAAATATCTCCCTTTACATTGAACTTTGAGCATTGTAACTTTGCAGATGTTGTTTATGCTCAAACAGCATTACACACTAACAAGTTAAAAAAGTGAAATCATAATCAACCAGCCCTTTAATGGGTGTTTATTAAGTCTCAAATCAAAACAAAACATTGATCGGTGCATGCATAGAAAGACTACATGAAATATGGCAACACAAACCTCAAATTTCACAATGTTTTGGTCACATGATGTGCAAGAACCAATGAGGTTTGAACGTTAGTAATTTATGTCGCTATCTTTGATGTAGTCTGCATGCATTAATCAATAAATTAGTGAATAAAGGCATACATTCTGTTCTGTTCATGATCATTTAAAGTGATCATGTTGCTTCCAAAGTCTGAATTAATTTCACACCACAGTGTCACTTTCATAAAATGGGTAAAAGCAGCTGAAACATTCTTCAAAATATATTCTTTTGTGATGCACGGAAGAAAGAAAATCGGTTACACTTTATTTTGTTTGTCCACTTTAGACATTCTACTAACTAAAAGTAACTTTGCAACTTCATGTCAACTAACTCTAATTAGAGTATTAGTACACACACTGTAGTAGACTGTTAGGGTTAGTTGTTTGGGTTCGGGTTAGTAGAATAGTTTGACATATAGTTGCGAAGCTACTGAGGGACCATCTCAATAAATTGTTAGCAGATATTAAGCAGACTGTTTACTAATATTGTAATTAGAGTTAGTTTACATATACTGTAGTTGCAAAGGAACTTATATGTTAGTAGAATGTCTAAAATGGACCATCGAAGTAAGGATTGGACACCATGAGGGTGAGAGAATTTTCATTTTTGTGTGAACTATCCCTATAAATGGTTTACTTGATGTAAACAGAACTGTGATCAACATCTTTAATTCCAGCCTCCACATTTAAGATCACTGCATTGAGAACAACTTCTCAAGTTTACATTGTCTTTCTACAGATTTCTACAGAAACACCTCTCTCTAATCAGCTTTGGGTTTGATGGCTCATTAGTGTGTGAGAATGTCATGGATCTGTCTGGAGACAGAGTGCTTTCTCAGTGGATGTGACAGATCTGCTGATGCGGCAAACCGGAGGCTCATACCTCAAGTGCTGAAACACAAAAATAGGTCGGTCTGCACCATCTAGTCCCCTCTTTCAACTGTCTTCAATAGCCTAATGAGCTGCTGTCCTTTAGCAACACAATGTCACTCACAGGGGCTTTTCAACTCATCATACTTCAGCTCTCTGCTCCCAATACAAATGAAGGCTTTGAGAAAACTGCACTGTACACTCAAACAAGATGCCAAGCCATATTTACAGTCCTGAGTGTCTTACAAAAAGAAAAACAAAGGAATGCTTGTTTATTACCAAGACATTTGGGGTCCATCTCATTTTCTCCTCCAACTTCAAAATCATCCAACATCATTCTTTTTTTTTTCTTTTTTTTTGTAAAGGCCTTTCTACTTAGTCTTTGCACATTCACTTTGTAAACATTTGCTCTGTACTTCCGCCTAGATCACATGTAACCTTTCTAACGTGATTACGTAATGCGTGGCACATCGCAAAGCTAGTGCAAGAAAAGCATTTGTGGTTAAAAAGTATATACATTTTCAATTTTTTAGAAAATGATCAATTGTTTAGACAATTGTAAGACCCTTTTTCCTCATCTGGGATCATGTAGAGTCCTTTGAAGCGGCACTGAAACTGACATTTGGTCCTTCAACCCATTGAACCCCAGTGAAGTCCAATATATGGAGAAAAATCCTGGAATGTTTTCCTCAAAAACCTTAATTTCTTTTCGCCTGAAGAAAGAAAGACATAAACATCTTGCTAATCCTTTAACATTTTTCGAAGGCAAAGCACCTCATTTCACCCACCCTTTTTTAAGTTGAAACAGGGTCAGTGAATTGACTTTTGACAGTGAAATGGCTAAATGACTTCTTTAAAGAGTTTTAGGCCCTAATTTTTTCATTTTTATGGAAAGTGCCTATTAGTGTCTCAGCTGCCCCCTCTCCCGCACGACTGCAGACAATATCTAGGTCATCTTATTTAGCTAATCAAAAGCAAAGAAGTCATCTAACCTTTTAAGCCAGGCTTACAGTGGTTTCTACGGCAAACAGAGCCATGGTTTTCAATTTTGAATATCAAATCTCTGGCTATATCTAATTTTAGCCACAAATATGGGATTAGCCTTCCAAGGTCACTATGTTTGCTTTGATAATTGTACATCTTGCTGTAACTTTACCCACATCAAATTCAAATTTTCCTCTAAGCTCATTGGGTGATACTGAGAAGTGAAATGAGACAAGACTCTTTCACTTTCTGTATGAATTCATATGCTTACAATGTTTCTTCATCATGTTTCTTCACTATTCTCAGTATGAAAGTACCAAACTTGGCATGCAACCAAGTTTGGATTGTCAAATGAAGGCTAATGGGACTAATATAGCACCATTTTATTCCCCCACACAAGATAGCTTTTCCCACATGTCCCTGAGAAGATAAAGACTTGGCAGTGGATGCTAGCGGCCAAATGAATACAGGAGCTGGGGGAAATAGTGATGTTAATGAAAGCATTTGGGACAAAATGGCATAAAGCCTCCTTATCGCCACTGAGCGAATAATGTGTTAGTGTGACTTTGCCCTCAGCGAGCAGGCTCTTTTGCTTTCTCTCCTGCAGATCAAAGTGTAGGATCCAGCAGACATGCAGCTCTGCTGCATACAGAGCGCTTGCTGGAGAGGGACAGAGGGCAGAAGCAAAATAAAAGAGAAGAAGAGATTACTCAGAGCGCAGATAAATTAATTGAATGGAGGATGAGTCAAATGCAACTGAAAATGTTATACAGTAGTTAAACCTCTGCAAATGATTTGGAGTGCAATTGATATAATGACATGGTACCATAATGCATTTATGTACTGTACTCTGTCATTATGCTTACATCGTAAAATCATTAAAATAATAAATTATATAAAGATTTTTTTATACTTTTTATACATTTATAAGTATAACATTAAAAAAATAAACATTAAATACGAGTAATATAATAATAATACAAATAAAAAAAAATTCAATAAAATAATATATACATTTAATTGAAAATGTATATTATTTATATTATATATTACTTATATTCATGTATATCAATATCAAAAAATAAGATCTTTCACCGAGATAATGAGTTATTCTACAATTTAGGGTACATTTTATGTCTATTGATGATGATTATATTTTTTCAAACAATTTTCTTTAAAAAAAACCTAATTTTATGAAGGTTTTGGAGAGTGACTTTGTACCTCGTTCTGAATGAACAAGGTGTTGCTCATTCAGTGACCGCAGCTGGTGGGAGGGAGCATATACTTATAGGAGTTAAATAAGGTAGGGAGGTGCTGTTCCAGTGGCGGTCCTGAAAGCCAGCTTCAAAGCCTTAAATTTGATTCTGGGAGTCATTGGAGTGAAATCAGGAGAGGTGTGACATTGGTTCTCTTTGGCTGATTGAAGACCAGATGTGCTGCCGTGTTCTGGATCATCTGCAGAGGCTTAGTCGTGCTGGCTGGAAAACCTGGCAGCATTGAAATAGTCCAGTCTTGAAATGACAAGGAGTTGTGCCACATATTCTGACAGGAAGGGTCTGATTTTCCTGATGTTGTAAAGCGTGAACCTGCATGAATAGGCCTTTGCTGAAATGTTGGTGGAAAAGCTCAGTTGGTCATCAAACACTACCCCTAGGTTCCTTGCTGACTTAGGGCCAGATTTACTAACAGCTTGCGCAAACCCACTTTTGGCTTTAAAAAACTACTGTTAGGATTTATTAAAGACACGCAATGAAAAATTAGCGCTGAAAAGCAGGGTTGCCATGTTTTCACAACAAAACCCACCCAATTGCTACTCAAAACTAGCCCAGTTGCATTTGGGGGGGGGGCTACGGTAACAATTGCGTTTCGGGGGGTAAAATCCGCATTTTTGGTGGGGTTCCCCTGGTAAAATTAGCATTCCAGGGGCTAAATGTCGTGTTATTCACCCGCGGACATGAAAAACAACCCGAGGCAACAGTGTAAAAGTAGCCCGATTCCGCAGGAAAACCACGGACTTGGCAACACTGCTGAAAAGGCGTGGGCACAGTTATTTTTGCGTCTGACGTTATTGCATTTGTAGGAGTTTCCCTTTCAGACGCAAAACTTAGGGGAGGAGAGTATTTAAATGAATCATGCAAGGTGATTTACTAAGGTTTGCACTAGTCAATTTACTGGTATTTTGCACCATTATTTACCATCCAAAAAAAGCATGTCTTAAACCAGACGCTAATATGCACTGCTTTTGGTAGATTGTGTTAGTCATTATGGAAATGATCTTCTTCGTCAGAACATCACGCACAGAAATTCCTCTCCCATCGACGCTTTTATGGGATTGCGTTCTCACGCTCTTTGCCCTGTTTTAGACACCAGTTGCACTGTGATGTTGTGGTCAACTGATGGATCGTAACTGGGTTTACAAGAAGCTCCATTTTCACAAAGTTGAGCTGGTGGATACCGTGGATACCGCTAAATACAGGTGTAAACGGGGATTAAAACATTTTGAGCTTGTCTACTTTGGACCACTTCCAGAGGTAATCAAAAACGCATTTGACGGGATTGCTTTCGTAGTGTAGTGGTTGAATGTGTTCGAACAACTACAAATAGCCACCCTCTCCGCCTACTGACCTAATGCATAAACATTATGGGAACCGTGCTAGCCGGACGGGATTTAAACTTTGTCGGCTGAAGACCCAAGTTTGGTTTAAAGACGAAAAACGTACCGAGCACAACGTCCTCTCGCAATTCCTGATTTCTAACACATGCTCTCCGTATGCTCTCCATCGTCTCCAAGAATGTTCATATGTAAATTGCGCAAGCTTATTTTGTCCATTAGATCGAAAGATTTAGAAAAAGTGCATACATCCTCCCCTCGAATAAATCAGGACAGAATTGGTTGAAAGTAGGCAAAAGAGACGGATTAAAACGCCAGGTATGAACAGGAATGTGTCTCGCTCATCTACTTGTGATCCCATCAACCAAAATGCATCTTAATACCAGATGGAAACAGGGCCTGAGCAGAGATGTGAGCTGAGACATTGGGATCATCAGGCTGAAATGATGGCTTGGTGCATAGCACTGTTGCCTCACAGCAAGAAGGTCACTGGTTTGAGTCCCAGCTGAGCCAGAAGGCCTTTCTGTGTGGAGTTTGCATGTTCTCCCCATATCTCCATTGGTGCAGCGTGCAGCACAGATGAATTGGAGATACTAAATTTCCCATAGGTGTGATTTGGTAGGACTGGCCATCCATACAGGTTGTCCACCACCTGTGGCCTGGGAAAAAGATTTTTTTTTTTGTGGCCTGGCCCCATTAAAAAGAATATAATCAGTAAGTAGTAGAGAGTTTGTTTTGTTTTCATTCTTGTGACAAAAATGTATTGAGTCTTTAATGACATAAATGTTCCAAAGAGGCAATTTGCTGTAGGGCATGAATTATAGGATAATTTACCATCCTTCACTGATCTTTGAGGATAATCAGCATTCTCAGCAGAAGTAGCATTGGACGGTATCCACTCATTGCAGAAGCATGCTGGCTAAAATAGAAGTTAAACTGCAGCCAACTGAACTGTGAAAGGTGTGTTTTTCATGCACATATGGGGTGATGCAACTCCAAAACTCTGGTCAGTCGAGAAGCATTCAGGCAGATGGGCTGAGGGTGAGACAGGGGTCATAAAGATACTGGAAAGTTTGGCTTTGCTCCACTTTATAGAGGGCAAAAGAATCTGCTCATCTTTTGATGACAGAAATAAAAGCTAAAGTTTGAGGCTTCAGAACTTGTTTGCCCGGAGAGAAGCACAGGACAGATTCATATAAAGAGAATTGCAAAACCTGCTCTCACTATAAAGCCGAAATATTGGACTTGATCAAATTCTGATTCACAAATAGCAACATCATCAGGTAATACAATATGCCATGCATATTGCAGAGAGATATGAAGAACTGTTTTACATAGGCAGCATGGAAACACATCATGATAAATCTCATATATTTCAATTTCTTTTTAGCTTTAAGGCGTTAGCGCATATGAAAATATCTATCACTGTAATGCAAGGCCAGGTATGAGCCATTGACCTCCAATCCTCTGGGCCATTGAGCTCTGTCCTCATGTCCTTTCTGCTATCTCTGGCTGGGTGTAATAGATAGAGGGGAAAGGATCTCGCTTTCAAACACCATCTCTTCTGACGCTGAGCTGCTTCTTCATTGTTTTGCAAGTTGGCAGATTCACCATTTTCACTTTGCTGATATGGTGTGGAAATGAAGCACCTGAAACCCTTCTGTCAGCAGCTCTATGAATTCATGAGATTTACGGAAACATAAAGGGACTAGTACTGTTATAATTCATCTGGTTGTAGGAGAGCTTTAATTGCTATTGCATGTAAACTGCTGGAAGTTAAGCTTTACTGTCAGATGTTGCTGTTCATGCTAGAGTGAAATACTTCAAAAATTGGTTAATTGAGTCTTATATGGGGAGGCCACATAATTGTCATTATTTTACTGCAGTGAATATCTTTCAGATTTATTTTGGAAAGTCAGTTTCTGCACCTAAATTAATGTCTTGACTACACAAAATCTAGTTAATTAAACACAAAAAACATTTGCCTGCTGTTGGGGCATATTGTCACACTGCAATAGAGACAGTAAAAATTACATTAAAATTACAATACATAAAACTTTAACGAAAATTTGATTCTGCTGAGAACTCTACCTTCATTTTATATCGAATGGAGTAATGCTGTAATATAATATAATGTCAGTATAGTTTTGTTCACTTGTTTACTCAACAGCTATAGCAAAAAAATATTATCATATTGTAATTTTAATATCAAGGACTAACAAAGAAATATTAGCAATATCACCTTATAGTTACTGAGATAGAGTCTGTATGATAACTAGCCCTGCTCTCTCCTACAGTATATGCCACATACAATCTGTTGAGTTGAATTATATCTCTAGACATGAAGATGAATTTTGAGACTTTCTAGCAGCAAATGCCTTCAATACAGCCTTTGGTTTTACATGCACCCAAACAAAACAAATGTTGATAGATTTGCTTGCACAACAGAAATGTATGAAGAATATGCAGTTCAATTTCCTGCTTTCCTTTCAGATTGATCAGGAGAACTCCTGATTAAGCAGAGATGGCACAGTTTCACAGGCTTAAAGCAGAGAAGAAAGGCTGTGATTTTAAATCCAAAGATCATATACATCCTTTCTTCATGCACCTCACTGAGGTTCAACTGTGAGACAATCTTTAAAGGGGCTGTATGTATAATTCAGAAACGCTTGTTATAAGCAACACCAGTGGCCGTTAAGTGAACTGCAACCAGAAACGTACCGCTCGTGCTTGAACTCGTGCACACGTAACATACAAGAGACTGAACATGATTCAAGGCCCTGATATACTCACAGCGAAGTTCTTTCTCATTCTTTGTTTAGAAGTTGATAATACCTTTGCAGCAATATACTGTTAACGATAACGTTAAAGGGTTAGTTCACCCAAAAATGAAATTTCTGTCATTAATATGCAAGTCATTTCAGCTCAATTCTTTTGTCTTCTCAGGTGTAAATGAGCCATTATTCATGATGATTCACGCCTCCACGCATACTGTGTTTCTTGACAAAAAGTGTCTTACAAAAACTAAATCAATATATTGTTTTATATGAAGGAGTAGGCAGCATAATTTTTACATAATTCTGAAGCAAAAACTCTAGTCTACAACCTCCAATACCCAGAAGTCTTATGAACACAGATTTAATATACTTTTTTTGGCCTTATTTCAGTGACTTAAGTTTTTTGTTTTTTCAATAACCACGCATAAACGTTATTGCTTAAAAAATACAAACATGTTCCTCACATATTATGGTAGCCTAGTTTGTGCTGAATACAGTGTAATGACACTTGTGTCATTTATATGTTTATGAACAACTGAAAAAAGCACAAATGTCAGGGCATGTCAAAACTTCTCCAGGGCCCCAAAAATCCTCAGACCCCAGAGGGTTAAGTTCTCACCAGAAAATTGTACGTCATTGACGGAATTTTTTTTATCAATGACGGAACAATCTGAAGGCCGTCCGTCACTTTGACAGATTACACTGAGGGTGATCTTTTGTAAATTGTAACTGTAATTCCCACCCCTGTCCAGTTGGTGGCGAGAGCGCTCCAATGTAGCAGCAGAGCACTGGATCCAGAACAAAAATTAAACTGGCACGAATCTTTTGCTGTGCGTTTGATAACGCACAGGCGAGTACCCAGAAGCTACAATGATCTATCACGCCACATTAAAGAGCGCCAAACGGTATTTATTTCTTGAATTTCTTAATGAAATGGACAGAATTTGAAATCTGAGACTTTATTTAATATCAAAAGCAACACAAAGCTTTAAGCCTATTGTGATCTATTGGATGAGAGGCGCACTATATACTTATTATTCATCAACTGAAAAACAGCATAGACCAAAAGATCGACTGGGATTTACGAATCGATATTGGTCATACAAATTTAAATACATTAAAATCACTGTCACTGCGGGGTGTGGTGTTGAACATGAAAAGTTACGCAGTCTAATCTGTTCTTCAAAATAAATGCATAAGCCTATATCGTCCTGTAGGTTCATAATTAATGTGAACAAAAATAAAAGCAATTAAATGTGTTATTACAATTAAAATATGAAAATTAAAATGACGGGTAATAATAGATTATGACGGAATTTTTACGACCCTGTCCATCAAAATGACGGACAATGTTAAAGTCTAACGCAACCTCTGGTTCTCACCCTCATGTTGTTTCAAACCCGTAAGACCTTCGTTCATCTTCAGAACACAAATTAAGATATTTTTGATGAAATTAGAGGGTTTCTGAGCCACACATAGGCAGCACCAACATTGCACCTTTTGAGGTCCAGAAAGGTAGTAAAGACATCGGTAAAATAGTCAATGGGACTACAGTGTTTCAACCTTAATGTTATGAAGTGACGAGAATACTTTTTGTGTGCAAAAACAAAACAAAAATAATGACTTTATTTAACAATTTGAACTGTTGTCATACACAACTGACGTAGTGAACGCAGTACACTCCCGTGTTTACTTCTGAATGCCGGCTCAGTATCGGCAGATGCTGTATACTGTAATCAGAACCAAATGGTTGGGTTCTGTTAATCATCTGTTTCCAGCCATCTTCATTAAAACAAAAATACACAATAATGACTTGATTATGAAATGAAATGTCTACATTTTATTTTTCATAAAAAAAAACATCATCAATTGGGAAAGTTAAGATAACTGTGCTAAAGTATGACATTTCCACAGCCCTTTATGTTTTGAGAGTTTTCAAGGCCTGTTTTATATCAACATGCTATGTTTAATCTGGACGAAAGGCAGATGGTGCCTCTCAACTAATATTTAATCAACACTCACTGGTATATATTTGGCCGAAGGAATTAAGATTATGACTACATCCTTATGTGCAGCAGTGGCCTTTAAGAGAGGAGACAGGAACGTTATATTGTTTAACCATGACGTCAGGAATAACTTTAATTCTCTTGATTTTGAAACTGATCCATATATAAAGAATATGATTTAAAATCGTAAGCAGTAAGTCAGTAATGGAAGCTTATCTCTTTTTTGTTTTTGCATAATGGAACATTGAATGATTTGGTCATCCTTTCATCCTCTTAAAACACAAAACAGAATATTTGATAAAATCCGATGGCTCAGTGAGGCCTGCATTGACAGCAAGTTAATTTACACATTTAAATGCCCAGAAAGCTACTAAAGACATATTTAAAACAGTTCATGTGACTACAGTGGTTAAGCCTTAATGTTATGAAGCGACGAGAATACTTTTTGTGCACCAAAAAAACTAAATAACGACTTTATTCAACTACACTATTATTTCAAAACACTGCTTCACGAAGCTTCGAAGCTTTACAAATCTTTTGTTTCGAATCGGTAGTTCGGAGCGTGTATAAAACTGCCGAAGTCACGCGAACCATTGAAATTTTGAAATACTTGATTATTATTGCTGCTTATATTTTTTTATCAAATAAATGCATCCTATGTGAGCATAAGAAAAAAATTGACTGACCCTAAACATTTGAACGGTAGAGTATATTTCATTGAACATCAGTCCTACCTGATATACTGCGCACTCTCATTGACAAAAGAACACAATCCCACGTAATCTGCTAGCATTTTGAAATTTATGTTTAATCTCTGTTTGAATCTGTTATTTTTCAGCTCTTAGCAGACAGATGGTGGTTTGTCCATTAGCTGTAATCTCTCACAGCAGAGTGGAAGAGCGGTAGATTGGGGATGTCACAGATTTAATACTGTGAAATCCAAAGGTTTTAGTTGTGCTTTAGCGATGTTGCACATATGGTTGAACATCTGGGGAGAGCGGTGACCAAGGCGAATGAACGCTTTGAAGTCTCAAACCAGACTATACATGTGAACGGAGAGGTACTGCAGATGACCCCGCTTTGAAATCACTCTTTGTTTTTGCCTAATATGTAAACTAAATTATTACATGAGAAATTGTCACATCATATGACACAGTATAATGTTTATATGTAAAATAAATGTTTTAAATTGACAGTCTATTTTAAACTGACATTAGATCATGAAAAAGTAGCAGCAGCGTGATTTGTAAACTGGATGTAGTTATTAAATCCTTTCATCCTAAACTTCCCACATGCAGATGCATAATTGTGCAAATAACAACAAATAAATGCTTGCTTGTATTTTATTGTCCGAAGAGTTTATAAAAACAAACCTACTCTGTTGAATATCTGAAAAAAAATGATTTTTATTGCCAGCCATCAAAACTGGAAGAAAATCTTAAGATGACTTCAGTTGAGTAAAGCTTTTAGTATTACCATGATAGCTAAAGTTCGGGACTGACTCATTGTTGAATCATCAGATTTATTGGCATTTTCATGTAAAAATGTTTCTATAATTGCTATTTTTTACTTATTGTGAATAGAAAGTGATGTATATGATTTTTTTTATATTTTTGAAATAAGTCTCATACAGCATTTTTCAAAAAAATACAGGAAAAACAGTAATATTGTGAAATGTTGTTTTAAAATGTTATTCCTGTGATCAAAGCTGAATTTTCAGCATCATTACTCCAGTCTTCAGTGTCACATGATCCTTCAGAAATCATTCTAATATGCTGATTTGCTGCTTAAGAAACATTTCTGATTATTATCAATGTTGAAAACAGTTATACATTTTTTTTCAGGATTCTTTTAATGAATAGAAATGACAAAAGAACAGCGTTTATTTGAAATATAAATCTTTTGTTACTTTATGAATGTTTTTACAAACACTTTTTATCAATTTAATACGTCCTTGCTGAATAAAAGTAGTAATTTATTTTACTGGTCCTAAACTTTTACTTAGTGTATGTTAACATGAAATACACCAGAATGGATCTGAACTTGGGTCACCTGCATATAAACAGAGTTGTCACAGAATTCACTCTATACACCAGTCCACACCACTGATTTTTATCATAATCATCTGGTCACTGTTCATGCATACACACAGCCCACCATCAAAGGCCAGACACCTTCACATTTGCCATTACCTTTGATATTATCATGATGAAGCTCATGAAAAGGTCATGTTGTAGCCCGAAGGCAAAAATCTGCAGAGCTGGAGTGTACATAGGGGTTAAAAAAAGATGCACTAATAACCCATCACAGTTCATGACCCCAAATGGCTGCCATCAAGGCAAGGCAAGTTTCTTTATATAGCACGTTTCATACACAATGGTAATTCAAAGTGCTTTACATAAAAAGGAAACTAATATATAAGAATAAAAATGGAATGCATAGGAAATAAAAATAACAAAAAAGCAGAGAATACCCCTATCTGAAGAGTCAGAGTTTCAGTTAGAATATTTGTTCTATGTATTTTTTAATTTGTCTCTTCCCCATATTAGCTGTCAGTATTGTCGTGGTAATATTAAATAACATTTTTACATTTATACATTTAAGAAACTGAGCAGACACTCTTATTATGCTTAGAGGGACTTTTTTTCATATTGAAGTGTTTTGGATTCACTGGAGAATTGGCATTGGGAAACATGGAGAAAGATGACATAATCGTGTATTTTAAAAGGTCAGGGTAGATCACAGATATTTAGGAGTGCTTAAATGAAACACGGGGACTAAAGCTCCCTAAATAGGATCTACAATTGGCTACAGCTCGCAGAACAACTTACAAAAAGTGCTTTAGCTTCACATATGCGACTGTTGTGATCAACAGATGGTAAGCACACCATTAATATAATAAGAATGGTATCTGCTAAAGGAAGTGTTTACTGTGAAAACATACATAAGTGCTACTAATAACCAGTGTTGGGGAAAGTTACTTTTAAAAATTGCAATATTGCTGTACTCCCTAAAAAAGTAACTAATTGCTCACTTTAATGTGTGTACTGTTTTCCTGACCTGGGCTTGGCTTGCTTGTTTGTTTAAAAAAAAAAGTTATATTTTTGCCAAATGTAAAGATCGGCAAGCATTCTGTACATAATTAAAGAGAACATATGTGTGCAGCAGCAGGATCAAATAGTCCCCATTCTTTAGTGTAATATAGCCTTGACATGTACGTCTGGCAGTACATGTGTGTTGTCCAGACCTGCTTCAGTACCAGGTCTCTGTTTAAGCCACTGTTAATGCTGAATATCGCTCCCAGAGGGCATAGCAAGAGGGCAAATTGGTGGCATTAATACAATTTTGTGGCTGATTAGTTTAATAGTGAGTCTGGAAGTGCATTGCGGCACAGAAGATTAGATTTCATCTTATTTCCTTTTGCTAAAAAGCTCTTGCGTTGTCTGCTCGGATGTTACCCATGGGTGCCACAAATAAACATCCTTTATTTATTTCAGAAAGCAGCTTGACATAAGGTCACAACACCCCCACACATCTTCATCAGCGTGTTTCCGTTTATTAGATCTGAAGAGCAAAAGAAAAGAAAAGAGAACACGGGAGCTGTACTATTTTAAACCCATTATAGATTTTTATATGTGAGAATATGTATTTTTTTTAATTACTTCATTTATCAGCTGCACATCAAAACTTAAACTCATTTCCTTTAGTGTGTAATGTTTGTGCATGTATATGATCTTCAAAGCTCATGTCTCCCACAAAAAGATTTTCTATCTAACAGAGAACACTGATCCAGACCTGCCTAAAACACCTCGATCCAAGTCCAAATATTATTTCCTGAAACATTTGACAGAGGATAGCTTCCTGAACCTGGGAGAGTACAAAGGTAGCGATATACAAAGACTACTACTGACCACTGTGAAACGTTCTGCTTGCAAAGATTGTCCCGATCGATCGGGTTGATCATCCGCATTTTCAGAATCCGACTCGGGCTCGAACTGATACAGTAGAATCAACAACATTATTATTAACTGTGTTTACAATTGCTTAAAGCCTTTGGAGCTGAAGCTCGCGATTATGATAAGGGGCGTTACATTTCCGACACACGCTTGAGGTTTTTGGCCAGTCACAACTCACTGGGTCTGCTGGCCAATCAGAGCGCTCTGAGCTTCTCGGAAGGAGTGGCTTTGTAGAAATCAGCGTGTTTCAGATAGACTGGAAATAAAGGAGCTGCAATAATATACTAATGAAAAATAATGTGGTTTTTTAGCATTAAAGCATGTTAACCTATTGTATTATACCCAATATTCAAAAAAATGAGCTTTTAAAATAGCATCATATGACCCTTTTAAATTTTGATGTTATACCCGATGCTGCTTGTTCAGGCCAAATATTGACAAACTCAAGCTACACATCCCCCCATATGTGGCTTTATCTGCCTTTTTGAACATCTGATTATTCTCTCATGCCCGGTGAGCAGATTATTGATTGATGTTGTTTACATTGTTAGATATGCAAATTGAAATCAAACATCAAAAACACGTTTGAATCTTTGAAGTATAACATGTTAGGAAGCTATAAATAATCTTTATTCTACAGGCAGTTAACATATACATTGTTTCAGACTCATCCTGAAAATGATCTCTACACATTTATTTATTCATTCAGAGTAAGACTAAATAAACAATGTATTAATATCATTTTGCAGAGCACAAACCTAAGTTGTTTTTAGTAAATTTCATGCTTGTAGCCACACTGATATTCTGATGTAAATTATTTAAAATGTATTGATTCAGAGCCAAGAATGGGAGAAAAACATGAGGTGCAATGTATTTGGAAAGAAAATAATTCTTTCACTTTCATTCAAAAGCTTCCATAACTACCCTTGTTAAATGACTCCCTTTTTCGGAGCCAGCAGTTCTCAAGAGAAAGAATATTGATGTTTATCTGCGCAGGCTGTCTGTAATGGTACAATGCAAATAGCTCAGAGGAAAAGGAGGATGGACAAGTGCCTTGATTAGAGGGGGAGGGAGATTCAAGGTGTATAAAAGCTGCATCGAATCAATACTATAGCAGTGATTATGAAGTTGTTTTTAGCAAAAACCTCTTTCAGTAGTTTGATTTTTAATATTGACCTAAGCAGCATTTATTTAGCTAAACTGTGTTCTCATCACAGGTTAATGGAACATTTTGGTATCAAGAATTTGATCACAAATAAATTTGCTTGCTTTGATAGATTTTTCAATCACAAGTGAATTTGTTTATTAATTAGAAATAGCAAACAGTTGCTACAGTATCTAGGACACATCCCTCACAGATCAACAAGTTTGGCACATTATAGCAGATTTGAACACAAGCATAAAGATGAAATAGGCTTACTAATTAAAGAAATCAAACTCCAAATGAATGAAAAATAAAAGAAAGGAGAAAAAAAAAAGAGACAGAAATGAAAATCTGTGTGAAATGAAAAGAAATGAAACTTTTTATCTGTGTGATGGCAATATGAGGGTTTGATGCAGTCCGTGTCTATCAACAGCAATCCATAAACCAAAACTGTATGCAAAATAGACTAGGCCTGTCTCTAGAGTGCCGAATGAATTATTGAGGAAGACAGATAAACGTAGAAAGAAGATGCCATTTATGACCCCATTATGGAAATTTCACTATTTACTGCCCCACCATTCCTGCATGCTGTTGTATGTTCAGCAGTGGCATTTGGTCAAAAATGATTGAGAAATCTGACTGTTTTACCTGAATGCTAGAAAAATACTAATGTATGGCACTAAATATGGCCTTATAATGAGCACCACACTGGAGCTCTTTGTAAACACTCACTAAATAGGAGTAAAATTGGCATTTTAAAATTTGTAGTTTGGATGTTCATTCATTAACCATTTCAGTCGAATCCGACTCTTGGTGAGTCTATGCGCCATCTCTCGCCATACACGAGAGACTGTCCATGAATGATTTGGTAACACTTTATTTTGATGGTCTACATTCTACTAACTATAACTAACTTTGCAACTACTGTACGTCAACTAACTCTCATTAGAGTATTAGTAGACTGTCTGCTTAATATCTACTAACACTTTATTTTGATGCTTCCTACAGACATTTGTACTGACTATAAGTAACTTTGCAACTACAATGAGCCACTGAGAGTTTGGAAAGCATGAAGGTCCACCCCTACACCTACTGTAACTATCTTTCATTAGCCACCGATTCGCCAAAACATAGAATAGTTACGAATTGCCATAAGAGTGTTTTGGTATTTTCTTGGGATGTTAAAGGGATAGTTCACCCAAAAATGAAAATTATCCCATAATTTACTCACCATCAAGCTATCCTACGTATAAATGACTGTCTTCTTTCAGATGGACACAATCAGAGTTATATTAAATAATATTCTCCCTCTTCCCAGCTTTATAATGGTAGTGAAGTGGGCGTGAGATTTTGAAGCCTAAATAAGTGCATCCATCCATCATGAAAGTGATCCATACAGCTCCAGAGGGTTAATAAAGGCTTCTGAAGTGAAGCAAAGTTATTAACTATAATAACTAGCTTCACAAGGCCAGACACAAAACGCTTTACTGCGAAAGAGTAACAGCATGAGGGTGAGTAATTAATTACATTATTTTCATCTTTGGGTGAACTAACCCTTTAACCCACTGGAGTCACATGGATTTCTTTTATGATGGATGGATGCACTTTTTTGGGGGCTTCAAAATCTCATTACCCCCTTCATTGCCATTATAAAGCTGGGAAGAGGGAGAATATTATTTAATATAATTCTGATTGTGTTCGTCTGAAAGAAGAAGTCGTATACATCTAGGATGTCTTGATGGTGAGTAAATCATTTTGGGGGGGACTATCCCAACACCTTCTGCTCACAGCTTAATATAGAGCTACAAGTTCATTAGAGAAGCCCAACACTGCATCATTGGCTCAACCGACAGCGTGAGTTTGGGGTGGAACTATCTGTTTGGCTGACCAATGGCAGACTAGGGGTGTAGTCAGGAAATATTTTTGAAAACAATTGTTAATTCTATTTGGTGATAGTAGTGCTGCAGAAATTACAACTAAATCTTTGCTGTGTGATGTCAGTTTATAAAAAAAACTAACAATATTGTATGTAACATTAATATTGATTATAATAATTTGCACATTGACTTATGGAAGTGATCTTAAAGTCATGAAAAACACATTTAAATGACTAATTGCGCAACTTAATGTCATCTGAGTTCTCTCTATCATGTCTGAGGTGAAGTATGTCCCACTGTAAAGTAGTTTGTTCACATCATAGATCTCAGCCAAGGTATACAAATGTGACTCCAAACAATCACATCAATCAACCAAGAGAGCCAGAGAGAAAATGGCTCCATCCCTTCAGAGCAGAATGCCAGGCAGGCAGATGGATCTGGTTGTCTGACATGCCGTGAGGGAGATGGAGACCCTCACTCAAAAGAAAGAGAGAAAAGCTTTTAGCTCTGTGGCTTAAACCATATTACGCTCGAGGGTAATATACACTCCATTATTACACTATTGCACTGCTCTCAATCACAAACCCTTGCGGAGAAGACCACGAGGGAATGTGTGCGGCCATGGTGCGATCACAACATCAGGCTCTATGAAGAACCTTTCAGCGCTCTTTCCGAAGCCGTGTTTTTGGTCAGAGGCAGTGTGGTTCAGTCTTGCTGAGGCTTTAATGGAAAGCAAAGTCCTTAAATGAGCACTCAGACTGAGGATGAACTTAAAGCCTCTCCAAAGCGTGACATTTTAGTAGAGTAGAGCTAGCACAGAACCCAACAAGCCTAATAGCCAAGGATTTAATGTCAGGTAGACTTAAGGGCTGTTTTCAGTGGGAGATTTGCCAGTATTCCTGCTTGACCTGCTGCTACTATTGGACTGACTGGTTTTACATATCCACCCATCTCTCCAGTGTCTGACTATGTGGCTCAGCGTCTTGTTTCAACTGTTGTTTTCTAAGTAGCAAATATTGATTTAGTGGCAATTTTGCAGATACAGCATCTGTCTGCTATTGTATTCCCTCGATCGCAAGCCTCAACTTACACCTCTATTCATTTCCTCTGTGATATGTGACTCCACAGTAAGTGACCTATGTGTCTTGAAATTCACTTTTTTGACACTACGGTTACTCACTCGATGAAATATTGAAGCAGTCTCCTCACATCCTCTGAGATTACAGTAACAGACTGCAAAATATTTCTGGAGTGTTGAGAGAAATGCCATGAAAAGGATATTTCAGGCATACTGTAAAGGCATGCAGTCCTCCTCAGTATTTAGCTTCAATCACCTGGATTTGCTAATTAACACAGTTTTTCAGCCAGGAGGTAGAACTAATAAGTGAAATCAGCTGGCTGAGTTCATAGGTGGAATAAACCTATGGCAGGACTTTTACTTTCTGACCCCTGGACTTTACACCTCTGTAGGCATGAATATTCTCACTGGATAGTTCACCTAAAAATTTAAATCCTGTCATCATTTAGGGTACGTTTACATGATAACGATGTACTAAAAACGGAAAGGTTTTTCCTATGCGTTTTTCTTGTACAGACGACAAAGTTGTCAGAACGATCCCCGTTCGCACAGATCCATGAAAACCATTAAAAACGCTGTACTTTTATTTGCTGTCATTGTTGGGGTAATACTGACACAAGACAGCAAATAAAATTGTAAAATAAAGCCACAAACAGTAAAACAAAGCAATTACTTTATTTGTGACGCAATGCACTCTGGGAGTACACTTCCTCAGATCACAGATAGAATTAAGTTGACAAAACAAAAATGGTTTAAGTGAGATCAACTTAATACAATTAAGTAAAGCTTACTTAATTGAATTAAGGAAACAAGTTTGCGCAATTAAATTTAGTAAACTGAACAAATTTGTTTTTACACTGTTTGTGGCCTCTCTGTTTTAGCCACTACTTCTGCATCTAGGGGTCCTAAGTAATTTTGTATAGCAGTTCCGATGGGTAAAGGGCAGTTACTACAGAAACAGCATGTGAACCAATGAGAAGTCCTCTCTTTTAAAAATAAATAAGGATCAGGGTTGTCTAGCTGATTAATGTCTAAAAAGCAATATTACAGCTCTCATATCTCATTTGAACATCCAAGAGCATTCTGTAAAATATCTTCTCTTGTGTCCTACAGAAGAAAAAGAAACTTGTACACAATTGGAACAAAATGAGGGTGAGTGAGGGGCTCTTTACACGACACTGTTCGTTTTCAACTAAAACAGCTTTTTTGGGGGGGCCTCAAAAAGGTTGAAAATGGGTTTCATAGTGCAAGTTTTTGAAAATGATACCGTTATCGTCTCCATGTAAACTACAAAAACATGAATTTCTGAAAAAGGGGACATCGTGTGCATGTGTATTCATGTTCAGTCTATAGGCGCATAGTTTTTCTTTACAAAGTGACATCGCCAACTACTGGCCTGGCAGCAGAATGTAATGGTCTTATTAATAATATAAAAAAAAACTTAACTGTTACCATTGTTGTGTTTTGCATGCTGAATGTTGATGTCTGTGTGTGACTCGAGCAAGGTTGATTGCAAGGCACTGGCTCAACTAGAGAGGAATCAACCCCCTTAAAAGTTTGAGGTTTCACAATAGTATGGTGTTTATGATATATATATGTGTTAGTGATATGTTCTAATAAACCAAAATTCTACACAAAGTCTAAATTAGTTATTGGTTTAGTGCCAAATTATGTCACTTTTTAAAAGCGATCTATTTAATATGTGTCTTCCTTTGAAACCACAAATAACTTTAACTACCCATTTGGGAATCAACTGGAAGAGAGTTATAATAATATAAGTGAATTTCCAAGTGCACAACCAAAGGAAACGCTAATCACTAAAATGGTGAGAAGAAATTTTAGGAAATCAACATGAATTTATGGTCAACTTACATCCTAAACGTTTTAGTCATATTGATAATTTAACATTCAAGATCACTTTAAGAAAATGAGTGAATGCAACTAAAGAAAGATAACGGCAGAAGTGGAAATGGTACTCAAACCAGTCAAGTAATTTTTACTTGTGTTTTCTGAGTAACAAAGCATAGCATGCAAACAGTAAAGATTACTAAATTGTTTTAAGTAAGCTCAACAAATTCTTGGACATTAAGTTAAGTTTACTAAAAAAGGTTAGTTAGAACAACTGTTAGGTTTTACAGTGAAGACCCATCCAAATCCATTCATAACTATGTTTGGCTCCTTAAAATTCATTCTAACTACACACCATCCACTTCATACTTGTTCAGAGAAGTAAGTATTCCTAATGACAGCAACAGTTTACACAAATGCAGCTGTTAACAATCATGAATGCTTGAAAGTTCAGTCTTTTTCCATCATGTTTGTGCTCAGTACATTGGTAGAGGTTCCACAGGGGAAAGAAGGGTGGGCCACACTGTGTGTCAACAACAGCCAATCACAGCACCAGAATAGAAAATCGCCAAATTGCAATCTCCTCCTCATTGGAAAGGGATAATTGTACACTTTGAGCAGACAGATACATTAACAAAAATATGCTACATTCTGAGTCTTCCTCCGACGAGACAATAACATATGCAACACATCCTGAGTCTAAATTTCCAATTCCTTACTATATATAAACACACACATAAATATAATTAGTTTCATTTTGGGTGAACTATCCCTTTAAGAGTGAGACAACTTGAGTGACAGTGACTTGAGAGCAGATTAACAGACTGCAGCTCAGTGAGATCAATTCTGGGTTATTGCTGCATTCCTTTGACTGGCATAAAAGTAGATTTACAGTAATGGCCACCAAAGTTATAGAAATGCACTGCTTGGAAGCCATTGTTTTTCTATAAAGTCCATGTTCACTTTTATTGAATGTGCATTTGAGAGTGCATGTTGTCACTGAGCCTTTTATTTGTTGGTACACTCTAAAAACTGCTGGGTTAAATATGGACAAAACCAGGGATTGGGTTGTTTTCACCCAGCCATTTTTTTCAACCAATTTTGGATTTATTTATTTAGCCAGCAAAATAATAATATAGTAAAAGGCATGTTTTTGCTCACCCCCAAATAGGGGCAAATTTGTGGGGTATTTTAAGCTGAAACTTGACCAGACCAGAGACTTATATTACATCATGTGAAAGAGGGCATAATAGGTGCCTTTTAACCCAACCTGCTGGGTTTGTCCATATTTTACCCAGCTTGGGTTTTTTTAACCCAGCATTTTTTCAGAATCAGAATCAGAATCAGAATTTTAGAGTGTAAGCAAAAATATTTGCTCATATAAATGGCGTATTGGAATCCACAAATAGAAACGCATTAATCCACTTTGTGCAGCTCACTCGCAGAGCCATTTTAATTGCTCTGTTAAGTTCAGGCAAAAATAACAACAAAAAACGCACAGATCTTCTCAAAAATGCACACGAATTGACTACAGTTGAATTCTGACATTCACAGACAACTGAAAACACCAGTCCCATGAATTGCAATGTACTGAATGCACCGGCAGTGCCGGGCGGGGGGTGGGGGGGCCATTATGGTAATACAACTGAACTGTAATATACAGATATGCTTATGTAAGGCACAGAGCCTTGGGAGGAATAGAATATGTGAAGCATGGTGGTTGAAGCAGACCTTTTCTCAAAGTAACTGTAATAGAATTTGAGATGCACGACTCACCAGCCAATGGAAGTAGAGCCTTTCAGCTGTATGCCTGAATAACAACAGATTTAAGTACTGTATTCCCCACAAGACACACCAGAGAGTTGAAGCTGTGTTACAATTTTATGCTGTTGTAATACAGCAGAGCTGGTTTGACAGGTACAGTGAATAGGCTGTCATACTGGACCTGTCTTGCTCTTTTTCTGAACGCTGTGAATTCAAATGTCCTTGTCCGCCTGGCTAGATTAATATGGACTGGAACTGTATACAGATTCTACTTTACATCAGTGACCCACAAATACTGAATACTTTGGACTGGAACAGCTTTCTGATTTGCTCTGTGCAAATGCTTACTGCTGAAACAGACCAAAAGGACTGTGTTGAATGTCGATTTCCATGAAATATGATATTTTAAGCGTGACCCTCATTGATTGATGATTACGGTTCAAAGCAGTAACAGGCAATTACCTAAATAAAATTATAATTTTTTGCTAATCAGACCCTTAACCCCCTGGGGTCGGCGGAGGCGCGATCACTTGCATTTTTTCCTGATAACGATGAAAAGAACTTACAATTTTTTGTCATTACAGAAATGAGTAATAATAATTCAAAACTGTAAAGGTTCTATTTGTGTACACTCACAACAACAACAAAACTTGTGCTTTTGTAAAATAATGAAAACGAACAGGGTGCTTTTTCTGCCGTCTCAGTCTCTGCAAACTTCTTTCTGAAATGCGTCACAAAAATGAACTGAAACACTGCGAATACTTGCCACTAGGGATGCAAAGGGGCGGAACATTTCTGGTAAATTTCCAGAAACTTTCCAAACTTTCCTGAAAGTTTCCAAAAATCCTGGAAAGTTTCCAGAAATTCTGGAAATTTTCCAGAAAATTACCAGAAATGTTCCACCCCTTTGCATGCCTACTTGCCACAGACATGAGAAATACATCTTTAGAAATCTTGAAGTCATATCAAAAACAAGTATTCTCTATTTATGTAATCCGCATGAAACCAACGAGAGTTACAATATTTCTCATTTGCCCTCATTACCTGTAATGTGCTCTGCTTTTCATAGAGTTTGGAAGATGACGCATTGTGAGGAATAAGCCTTGAATTTACCTCAGAAGAAGAAAATCGCAATTGATCTGTGGAGGATTTCTGACGAGTAAGTCATTTATTCTCACTTACATTAGATAAAAATGACATTTTTTGGTGTAACCTAATGCAGTCATGTTGATTCAGTAATATTAAATCATAAATATATATTTATATATATATGTAAGCACGGTCTGCTCTGATTGGTCAGCCGGCCCCAGTCTGTTGTGATCGAGCTACTGAGCTTGTGTCGGAAATGTAACGGCCCTTACCTTAACCGGCGAGCAGAGCTGGTCTTATTATTGGGAGATATGAGGGTCCATGGCTCTACCATTGGAGAAAGCGTAACAACTAACTCGTATCACATGTGCCTTGATAACCAATCACATTACAGCCTTGACATCATTGAATTTCGTTCAGAGTTGTGTGATAGTCAATCACTGTTTGTGGATCAATCCAAAATACATATTTAAGAGCAAACATGTTGAAGATTAATCGATGGGCTGTCAATTCATTAAATTATAAGCTGTTTTCCCACAAAAGCAGTTTATTCAGCATAGTGAAGCCTTTCCTCCATTGATATCCATTAAAAAAAACTGCCTCTGGTCTCCTTCCTGGTCTCCTAAAAAAAACTGCCTCTGGTCTCCTTCCCTGCAGTGTTAGCAGGCGTTATGCTTTTATTTTTGATAACCTTGCAGGCTTGCCTTCAAGTGGCTTTGGCGGCGAGTATCGGCTCCGGAGGTTTCCTGAGGCGCTGTAAACACTACAGTAACTACGCTAACTATGCCGTCAGTTTTGCTGTATCAGTTTGAGCCTGAGTCAGATAAAGTCGACAAACTGATTGACACAAACCACCTTCACAAGCACAAATTGTACAGTGGTGGAAAAAAACTGTGTCTCTTGGACATGGCGATAACACACTACTAATGCAACTTAACCAGGCCTCGCCCCTTTTTTTGCGTATGCTTTGGACGGGTATTATTTAAATGAGGAATATTGTGGCATGTTCGTTCCCGGGAGAAAACTCAAGACTATAGAGGTGTTTCAGGGAGTTCAGAAACAGTGACACTGATATAGAGAATAACTCCCGCTGGAGGGACTTTGTGTGTTGGAACTTTGAAGACTTTTTTATGCTTAAAGGGCATATTGCAGGTTAGAGCTTCAGTGATTCAATGTATGGAAAAATAATGTATGAAATAGATTTTCTTGAAAAAACACGTATAAATACGTTAAATAGGCTTCTGGAGTCGTTTTTTGTGAGAGAATTTTACTTCCGCATCTGAAAAATGCCAAATCGGAAGTGACGTAACTCAAGGGAGTGCGCTCAATATAAACAATAGGAAAACAATGGATCGCAATTACAGTTCGGACGCTGAGGAAATTGTAAATGTTTATTCATACTCGTATAACTAACCACAGCCTTACATTAGACCACATATTGACCACATTAGCCTGCTATGTGGTCAAGAGAGCAGGACAGGCCAGAATTAAACAGAATAACGGTCAAAAGAGACTAATTGAGCTGTTGTGTGAGGAGAACCAGTGGAGAACAGGGCAGAGACCGGTGTTAGCTTAGCTAACGATATGTGCTCAGATCACAATATTGTACAGATTATTATCATGAATCAGGTAATAGCAAAGCTATTGGTCATCTAGGAGTAACGTTATTGATTACTAATAACAGAATCTAATAAACTTTGATCAGGTGTATATCTTACGCGTTAATATCCGTCCACACTAAAGTTACGTGATATAGCGGTTTCTCATCACGACTGATTTGGTAGTTAGCAAATGAAATAATAATAAAAATAATAATAATAAAAAGACTTACGGTGCACAATTCACGTGTTCATCGAGCTGCATCTCTGACGGATCCGTGATCGTGTCTCCCGCCGGCGGACAAACATAAGTAGTGTTACTGTATGTGTTTCATGTAATGTTATCCTTTATTCATTAATTCTGTGTTATGAGTTTATTCTGTACCGATCACTGATAGTGTGAGGATGTATATGACGCCATGATTATGTAGCTGTGTGAACTTGAATGTATATATACGTTTACAGTATATACATGGCATGAATGAAATTGGAGTATTTACATTACCAGCACATAATTCAAAACTGTTTTGTGTGATTGTGAGACTGTATGCATGTGTACATAATTTGTATTCATCAGTGTTGAAATTGATTCAAGTAAAAACGGTGAAGAAGCATCGCGTGTGTAAGTTATTCATTTAATATCATTTACAGTAGTATTACAATGTTGAACTCCATCATATCGCCAGGATGATAATCCTCCGGTCTATAATGAACGCGTTTTTCGAGGCAGATGCAGAAGTGAAGTCCGTCTCTTCACCGGCACGGGAGATAACACCATCCTTTTTCTTGTTAGTAAACCTCTGGACTCGATGTCCTGACGGGCTGGAGTTTGTGCAGCCTCCACAAACACAATAATTTACCATGACGATGATAAATAGAATACAAAAACTACCGAAAACACACTGATTCACGACCGCTGTTACCGAATATCAACCTACTCTGCACTGAGTCAACACAGAGCTCGGCGATCGACTCCCTTTAGTGACGTAAAATGACGCGACGCTGAAAAAAAAGCGTTTTTTACAGAGACCGTCACTTTATCTACTAAATTCATGCCCTTATGCCCTGCAAAACATTTTTAAACCACGCAGTACCTTTTTATATGGTAGTTTTGTACAAGGTTATATATTCATCTCGAAAAAAATGTTTAACCTGCAATATGCACTTTAAACAGCAACAATACATACTAAAGAAAGTTGAAAAAATTTAAATGCTTGCGTGTCTTTAAGCATATTCATCTTTAAGCCTGTCTGTCAGAGGATATGAATTAATAGTAATGTTGCAAAATGGAACATTTTTAAAAATGTTTTTGTGTCTTATATGTCAAAAGGTGACATATAAGACAAGTAGCACTCTGACTTTTTGGCAAATGTAATGTATTGTGTAAATCAGTCACTTCATCTCGACGCTCATTTTAAGTTGCTGCTCTTCTTAGGAGGAGATTTTAGATTCAAGACATCATTATCATTCAAGATGATTATCTGATAACAATCACCCAGTTAAACATGAGAAGATATGCAAGAAGACATGCCAATAACATATTTTATTTACTGCTGATTTAATAAAGAGAGCGATTTTGATGTTTATGTCTTAGCGATCTAACTAGAATATTCAAGATAATTAAGGTTTCCGTGGCTTTAATGGCTTCTGTTTTTCACTTAGACCACAGAATTGCTTTAGCCGCAGAATGAGATTTGCGATCTTTGATTATTGTTTTGTCTTATATGAAATTCACAGTTGTGACAGTTATGCTACATGTTTAAATCCACACACAACTGCAAAAAGAAAAGGCAAATTGTGACAGCCTTTACAAAAAAAATTGCAAGTCTTTATTATGCCCTTCGTGCCTGTCATAAAATTGGGATTGGTTGCTATGGAGACCACCATCTATAGTACAACCTGTAGTGACTGGGAAGTGTGCATATGGGAGAGAAAGCAAAAACCTGCCTTTTTTATTTTAACATGTATTTACTTTAAATATGATCACTATTTTTTGCATTGTAATTATTGTCTCAGCCTCTACTCCTTTGATAGCATTATGTGAGATGCTCATGAAGCACACTGAAACAAGAAAAAAGAGAGACTGTGTATCAGCCTCTGTAATAAAAGCTGAAGTCAGGGAAAATCTGCAAATAAAAGCCTGTGTCTCTCTTAGAGCCTCCCGACTGACCTCAAAAACAAATGTGCTGAAACTCCAGAGAGCCCAGCATGTGGGGGTGAGCTGCGGAAATGACCCCAGTTTGTTTCTCGAGAAAGACACGGGGAGAGCGAGTGTCCTCTGCAGTTCCCTGAATAAAAGATGGAATTTTACGCTGAATATCTCGTGGTGCAGAAACAGTATTTTCGAGCTCCTTGAGACATCAAAATGCTGCTGACAATCTCAAACATTGGCTAGAGAAGAGGCTTGCGTTGTATAGATATTCAAAAGAAATTATTTAAAAAATAAGGCATTTCAGAGAAATGAACTTTATATAATATAATTTAACACTATTCTTGATAAGGCATTTATTTAGTGTTCATTTGTGTTATATATTCTCCTCTAATCACCTCTGTTTAGCACTGCCTAACCTGTTGAAAAAGAAGACCTGAAACCTGAAGAGCTCCACTGTGGCCTACTTTCACAGTTATGAAAATTCTGAATATGAATGAAATGAAGTGTATGTAGTTTGAAAATTGCTTGAATATGGAAAGATGTATTTTTTGCCAGTCAGAGAGAGAGAGAGAGAGAGAGAGAGTGTCCACAAAGAAGGCAATATCCGAAATGACATTTTTTGGTCTTCATGAGGGAAACAGCTTATGAATCATACTAAGTGATGTTTAGGGGATAGAATATACAGTTAGCACAGTATAAAAATCATTAATGTCCCCATATTACATGAAAACCCAATGTGTGTGTGTGCGTGTGTGTGTGTGTGCCTATAACTGGGTAAGCGCAGGAGGAAATTGATTGTGCTGATTCTATCTCTTGAAGTCACCTAATAGGTCTCTGTAATTTGTCTCAGTTGCCTTGGAAAAAACGAGAAAAATAAAACTGAAGGCACATTCTTGCAGAGATGCATTGCTTTGCAATTAATGTACTGTGGCTGAAATAAGCCTCTTTATTATAGGCAAAAGCCAGCATTAAAGCTATTTTAATAGAGGGCCAGCATCATTGAGAGATCTTTCACCATTAAAGAATGCCCGTGAGTTCTAATTATAGGCCCATTTATTATGGCAACCTTTATCTAATGAATGGGGTCAACCTTTGTCTGAATGTGGTGCTAAGAGGGTAACTTCATGATTCGTGTCTGGGCCTATTACATCACAAGTGAAATTCAATAGAGATCCTATTTTCTATTGTGTGGTCTCAACTAAGTGGCAAAGTAAGTGCTATATTGAACTGAATTTGTTGTCTTTTTCCATAATCTCTTTAGCAATGCACTTCAATTCACAGATAAACAACAACAAAAGAGATGAAGAGATGAATTAAACAAAACAGTATTTTAGTTTTTAATTTCACTGCTGGCTTTCAATAAAACTTGGCTGCCTATACTGCAGAAAGGTGGAAATAAATTTAAATCGGTGCTACCTGACTAGAGGAAACAGAGGCAAAAGGCTGTTCTCTTTCCTTTTGCCAAATAGGTAGGAAAACTACAACACCCATAATGCACTGGGCATGTTGTCCAAGGCCACTCCCACAGTCTGCAATGGAAACGCTTACCAGAGACAGTACTTCTTAGCAAACTTTTAGTCATAATGGTGTTGACTTGTATTGTTCTCAGGTGCAAGAATTCAAAGAGTAAACGTTTAGCGGGAGTTAGTTACTTTCTGTTTCCAGTGAAGGATCCAGTGTGTTGCAGGCAGTGGATAAATTAAGGCTGCAAAGAATCATAAACATGGAGAGAACTCCGCAACGGAAAATCTGAAAAAAAAAATCAAAAAGGATGATCACGAACACAGTGTTTCAGGCCAAATGGAGGGAAAAACTGAAAGAAACTGCCATTTTCATGAAAGCTCTGGAGCTGTCAAACTCGTTTTGTTGACAAATAAATGTTAATTTCTCTGTCCAGGTAACACAGAGAACGAGTAAACATTGTTCATTTACATATACTACCGACATTGTAACAATACAAGCGGGTTGAAAATCGGCAAAGTTACACTTTAAGGGTAAAAAAACAGTCACAAAAATTGGGCCTTGTGGGAAGGGCATAGGAATGGAAATAAAAAAATGGTGTAATGTAATCATTTTAAATTTAGTCTCACATTTGCTCATGACTATCACAGCACAGGATCCACTGAGAATTTGTGTGAATTTTCATAGAATTTTTGCTTTCACCGATTGCAAAACAAACACAAGCGGGGTCTAATGCCAGAAGCAAACATGAAATAAAATATGTTCAGAAATGACAGTAATGCGTTTGCACCACTGAACTCTAGAGACAACAGTGATGCGTTCAGCCTTTTGTCTCATGAATTGGACACTAATGAGGCAACTTGTTTGCCAATGGTTTCTAAAGAGTGTTTATCATAACACTTTAGCATTGTTTTTCAGGTAGCAATACAAACATGCTGACTGAAAAGCTTTCTAATTCAGCTCAAATACAAATGGATTGGATCCTAGCCAAGTGCTGTGTTTTTGTTGACATAGCTTAGCTGTCTGAGCAAGTTATTTTTATAGAATCAAAAACACACAGAGTGACCAGTGCAGTACAGAGCAAATCCAGAAACAAAACTCTCATGAACAGGTTCTTTTAATGTTGTTCTAAAAGATGAATTTGAACCAATCTGAAACAGCAATTTTTTTCAATAGTTAAGAATAAGCAAAACTCAGATTAATATTAAGATTTAATATATTCAACAGAATCAAATTGGGAAATATCTATCTCTAAGCTCTGTTCACTGTATAAATAACAAAACGAATCAAAACAAAGCCCATAAGGTGCTCAAGCTGGTATTTTGAGCTGAAACTAGCTAAATACCAGTTTGGTCAGGCTGAGAGACCAACTTAAACAAGTCAAAACTAGCAAACTAACTTAGGCCTGTTTTTCCCATCAGGGTTTAAAGGGGACCTATAATGCCCCTTTTACAAGATGTAATAGAAGTCTCTGGTGTCCCCAGAATGTGTCTGTGAAGTTTCAGCTCAAAACACCCCACAGATCATTTATTATAGCTTGTCAAATTTGCCCCTATTTGGGTTTGAGCAAAAACACGCCGTTTTTTGTGTGTGTGTCCCTTTAAATGCAAATGAGCTGCTGCTCTCGGCCCCCTTTCCAGAAGAGGGTGGAGCTTTAACAGCTCGCGCTTCGGTTGCTCAACAACAACAAAGCTGGAGAATCTCATGCAGCCAAAATGAGGATTGTCAGTAACGGTGTTCAGCTTTACAAACCGGAGTCGACACTGATGGAAAGACCTAAGGAAGAAGTTACAACTTTTAGAATGAAACTGGACATTTCTGAATGGTTAGTGGATAAATGTATGTAGTTGCTGTGGAGTTGATTCAACTCATCAACTAGCATGTGCCGTCATGTTAAACTTTTGTGCAAATCCAGTGTTGAATTGACCCTCGTTTGTGAAGCAGTCCGGCGTAAAATGACGGCATGATAACAACACTCTACTACAACAACTCTTCCTCTTCTCTAAAGCAGCCCAACATGGCCTCACCCCCTTTGTTGTGTGTTCTCGGGGGTGGGGTTTATGTACATTTTGGGGTTTGTGATGTGACCAACGCTGGAAGAAGCTNCGCTTCGGTTGCTCAACAACAACAAAGCTGGAGAATCTCACGCAGCCAAAATGAGGATTGTCAGTAACGGTGTTCAGCCTTACATTGTTCAAACCGGAGTCGACACTGATGGAGAGACTCAGGAAGAAGTTACAACTTTTAGAATGAAACTGGACATTTCTGAATGGTTAGTGGATAAATGTATGTAGTTGCTGTGGAGTTGATTCAACTCATCGACTAGCATGTGCCGTCATGTTAAACTTTTGCGCAAATCCAGTGTTGAATTGACCCTCGTTTGTGAAGCAGTCCGGCGTAAAATGACGGCATGGGAACAACACTCTACTACAACAACTCTTCCTCTTCTCTAAAGCAGCACAACATGGCCTCACCCCCTTTGTTGTGTGTTCTCAGGGGTGGGGTTTATGTACATTTTGGGGTTTGTGATGTGACCAACGCTGGAAGAAGCTCGTTGTAGTCCCTACCAGCCGTTTGTTGTAGTCCTTAAACAGAGATTTCTTTAAAAGAAAATATCTCCCTTTGCATTAACCTTTGAGCGTCGTAACTTTGCAGATGTTGTTTATGCTCAAACAGCAACATTACACACTAACTAAAGTTAAAAAAGTGAAATCATAATCAAGGACCCGTTTAACTTAAAAATATACAGAGTTTTATAAATAGAAATTTATAAACTGATATCTGAAGACTTAAACCCATATGCCAAGACATCATCCATCTGAGACAGTGATGAAAGAAATCAAGCAGCAAGCCAAAAAGCACAGAACACTCTCTCACAATACATTTGCTATCACATATTTGTGAGAGGAAGCATTTTTTTGTAACCTGTGCCAATCCAGCTCCAGAGAGAGAGGACATTGGCAGAATTTAATCCCAAATAGCTTATTGATTGAGGCAGCTTTCTATTGATTTATACTATGAAGCATTTCAAGCTCTGCAGCTATAACTCTACAAAGGAGGAGCGACTGAACGGATTTGTAAAGCCTGAATAACTTTATTTGAGTCATCAACAACAGAAAGCACCTGCCACCTGCCACTGCCATCTTTGTCCTTCGGTAGGTCACGATGGCTCATCAGCATTCCCCTCACCTTCACAGGTCATAAAACAAACTCTGTACTCTGAAAATGTCTGATTTATGTGCCGTGCAATTATTCACAGCGGTCTAAATGCACAGAATCAAATTTATGACTAAAACACTCACTTTGACTTCAATAAGAGCAGTGAAAAGAGAGGTTTACACCTCATACTACCTTCAGTAAAGATGTTGCTCAGGGATTTAAGGGGTTTGACCATGAGGAAAACGGGATGTGTGCAGTCAAGGGTTGTATGCCGTATGCACTTTAAAAACCCTTGCTGCGCAGAGACTAACAACTGCACATATGAAAACACTCTTTAATGTGAGTTTTAACTTCAATTCTTCTTCAATTCTCCAATTCTTTTAGAGTGATTTACATGTTAGTAGTTGTTGATGATGAATAGTAAATTTATAATAATAATATACACAATGAAATATATACATAATAATATACACTCTAATAATGCTGGGTCAAAAATAACCTAAGTTGGGTTAAAAATGGACAAACGGCAATTGGGTTGTTTTGTCTTAGAGGTTGAATTAAATGTTTGACCCGACCTGCTGGGTAGTTTTATTTAACTGAACTATTGTTTAAAAATGACTATATTGCTCACTTAAAATTAACCCAAAATAGGTTGGAAATTACCATTTATTAAATTGCATATTAATAAATGTTCAACTTTTGATTATTATTGTTGCATCTAGTAATAATGTGTCTGAGTTTTATTTTCCAACCTATTTTGGGTTCATTTTAAGCCAGACATATAGTCATTTTTAAACAATAGTAGGGGTTAAATAAAACTACCCAGCAGGTTCATCAAACATTTAACCCAATCGCTGGGTTTGTGTATATTTAACCCAACTTGGGCTGTTTTTAACCCAGCATTTTTTTTTAGAGCGTAGTAAATATTATTTGCCTTCTGCAGATATGCAGTCTCGGTGACGGTAACATTAATGTGAGACACCCACAGTCAACATGATCAGAATGCATAAGTGCATCCATCTATGATTTGCTTTAATGACTCTAATACCATAAATTAGATGCAATCTTCTCTGCCGTTTTTGAACGAAAGCCAGCAGTGGATTATTTCTGGTCACGATTTATCTTGGTGGCATGTATAATGAGACTGCTATTGACATTAACCCTCGGAATGATGCCAATCACTTCATTTTACAGCTGGAGCTTTGTACCGCTTCTTTAACAAAACCACTGATTAAAATTTTCCAAACTATTGGAATCAGGGAACATCATGCATGTACATCATTTGTCCATCCTTTTACCAAATTACATCAGTTTATTTCTATAACAGCTGCTCTGTTGAGCCCAATTAGTAATCTCCTGACTTTCAGAAGAACCCTCTTGAATCCAATCTAAATCCGGCCCTTGGAAATCGTAGCCAATTTGTTAAAAAGACTCCTGCTGTTTCTTGTTGCAAATAAATGGGAATATTAAGAAAATCAGCCAAAATCAAGTTCACAGTATGACTTTTAACTTATTCAATATGTTTTATCTGTCAAATAGATTCAATTACACAAAAACAGCGAGCCCCTAGTTCATCCGTGTATTAATAACCAAACTGTCAAAGTGTCAGATTTGTATTCTGTTCTATGGACTTTTAGGGAACGTTTTACACGACAATGATGTACTAAAAACGTAAAAGTTTTTCCTTTGCATTTTTTAAAAGTTTTGCATACAGACGACAGCGTTTTCAAAACGATCCCCGTTCACACGGAGAGTAGTTGGTGAGTAGTTGGCAGTATCACTTTGTAAAGACACACTGCGCGCCTATAGACTGAACATGCGCACGACGTCACCGTTTTCACAAATCCACGTTTTTGTAGTTTACACGGAGACGTGAAACCCGTTTTCAAAAGTTAGCGTTTTCAGGCCCGCAAAACGCAGTTGTTGTGTAAATAAATGGCCAAAATGCATAAAAAGTTTTCCCTTTTTAGTTGAAAACGGTGTCTTGAACGGCCCCTAGTTGGTTTTACCCTGTTTCCCTGTGTATCTGTTCTTGTTTCATTAGCTCCTATGTTCCCGCTCTTCATTGGTTGCTATGGTTTTTGATTAGTCCTCTCATGTCTCACCTGTGTCTAGTTAATCAGTCTAGTTAGTTAATTAATGACCTGGCCTCCAGTAGGTGGAAGCACACAACAGTCAATGTAATCACGACAGGCAATAATTAAATACAGAGCAAATAAAAGGCTTAGAAAGGCCTACATTTATTAGGCCTATACATTTTTTCCTATATATGTTTAGACTTTATTCAAGCTGTAAAACCATGAATGTAAAACTAAAGGTATCTTGCAGCACAGGGTTAAGTCAGTACATACATTTATGATGATTTGTGACAAATATAATGTGATTTAATAGAAAACTGTCAGTGGAGCTCTGTGGCATGCAGGAGTCGTAGCTGGGCGCCGCAGACAGACGCTGCCGATGTGCGCACACTCATAGAAAACGTGTTCGAATTTTAAAGATGTGGCGTGGCGCTGCGCTTGTCGTCCGGTGTGCGACCCCCTTAATTCAAGGTGTATTTTTTGTGAATGTACACTATTGATGCTGGCTGCTTAGTATCAAATCTACATGCCAAAAGAAACCTCAGTGTTTTGCCTTCAGATTGTAACTCTGCAGGTGCTGATCTTATTATAGATTTCAATGCCCTATTAGCCTATGGATAATGCATGCACCTGCAATGCATAATAGATGTGAACTTTATGGTAAAATGCTAGCAAAAGGCTAAACAAATGGCAGGCATGGGAATTCTTCAGATTCATTAGTAAATTATTAGCTTTACACAGCAGGACCAGCAGTGAATCAGCTCTGAAGGCATAATGGTTGATAATTGGTAGCTGATACTAGATAGACAGTGATACAATAAGACATTATTAATGCAGTTGAGAAGATTGAGACACACTGTTTCATAAAATATTGAAAGTTTTTTTTTCTCTCTCTTTTAAATTTTTTGGAGAGGGCTCTGCCTCCCTTGGCTCCTTGAAAAAACACTCCTAGCTAAGAGCAGCTGGTGCGATCTGCCCCTCGTCTCTAACTATTAAGGAAGGCCAGACAATGAAGAAAACTCTTGATTTGCCAAAAAATGAAGCTTTTCATTATATTTTACTAGACAAGTGCTATATGCAGCAAAGCTTAAAGTTTTTGTGGCATCCTTCCAGGTCTTTAGAAGACAGCAAACATCATGCTCTGAATGTCAGTGAGCTTTTATAAATCATCAGAACAAATAAATGTGAAGTCAAATGGTAAAGTTGAGTAACAAGGTGTCAAATGTATGCTGTTACCTGTTCCATATAATGTAGGCAATCACATTCAAAACTTGATTGTAATTTCACACTTGATGTATTTGCATAATTGCTAGTAGCATTTTTGTCCTTTTTGCAGTACAATTGCAATGGGTTTTTTGTACATCACATAGCACTGATCATGTTTATTTGAATACTCCCACTAATAGGTGTAATAATTACATGCTCTTTAGTGCAAAGTATTTATTTAATACTATTTAATTGACTACAGTTTCCACTGCTCTATTAAAAGGAAAGAAGAACATCTGTGACAATAGATGATATAAGCATGTCTCCATTATTGAAAAGACAATATAAAAAAGTAAACAGTGTAGTGATTGAAACGGAGTTGTTTCCAGTACTGGGGGAATATTGTTTTCAAAAGTAATAAGTAAAAGTAATTACTGAGTGTTTCTTCAAGTACAGGCACAGGGGTTGATTTTTATTAAAAAATGTCAATGCTTCTTTTTTGTTATATGAAGATCACATCACTTTTTCATCAGTCCTTTATCATTACTTTCTACTTTTTACATTCCATTTATATTTAGAATTTTTGTTATTGTTGTTAAACTGATTTTCTAGATCCAGACTGATCCATCATAGAGTATGAATTATTACGTTTTAAAAAGGAGATAATCTAAACAAAGAGTGAAAAGCATATATATACTGGTGGTGGATGAGGAGAGACCCCTGATATGATTGTAAAGCGCTTTGGGTGTACAGTTGTACATAGGAAAGTGCTATATAAATGCCTCATTCATTCATTCATTCATTCATATACCATTTACATATTTTGATTATAATAAATAAAATAAGTCGTGTATCAAAAGTTAGTGTACTCAATTACTGTGTCAGTGAAGAGCTTGAGATGAAATATCAAGGTGAAAATGACTTGAACAGAACATTTCTTTTTAGTTTTTAATTTCCAAGTTGTAATTTTGTCAAAGTATGCATGTGAAATATTACTTAAAGAATTAGTTCACATGCATCTGAATTAAAATTTCCTGATCATTTGCTCACCCCCATGTCATCCAAGATGTTTATGTCTTTCTTTCTTCAGTCGAAAAGAAATGAAGGTTTTTGAGGAAAACATTCCAGGATTTTTCTCCATGTAGTGGACTTCACTGGGGTTCAACGGGTTGAAGGTCCAAATGTCAGTTTCAGTGCAGCTTCAAAGAGCTCTACACGATCCCAGACGAGGACTAATCTAGCGAAACGATTGGTCATTTTCTAAAAAATAATTAAAAAAAAAATTAAAATGTAGATACTTTTTAAGCACAAATGCTCATCTTGCACTGCTCTGTGATGCAGCACGCGTGACGTAGGCGGAAGTACCGCGGTAGGGTGAAAAACTTTTTTTCTTCCAACTTCAAAATCGTCCGATATCATTGTTTTATCTTTTTTTTAAAGGGTGTTTAGCTTAAAGGGGTGGTTACATGCGATTTCACTTTTTTAAGTTTAGTTAGTGTGTAATGTTGCTGCTGGAGCATAAACAGTATCTGCAAAGTTACAGCGCTGAAAGTTCAATGCAAACGGAGATATTGTCTTTTAAAGTTATGGCAGTTTAATGCCTACAAAAATGGCCGGTTTGGACTACAACGAGCTTCTTCCCGGGTTGGTGACATCATAAACCCTTGCTATTAACATAAACACTGCCCCCGGGAACACGCAACAAAGTTGTTTACACCGAACGCGAGCTGCGCGACGCGACGCGTCAAAAGATATAGAACCCATTATAATCTGTGATATTTTCTACACTGGATGCTGCTGAAGACAGCTTCCAAAATCTACACGAGTTCAATGCTGGATTTGCACAAAGGCTTTTACTGAAAGATGGAGCAGTTCCCACTTTAAAAGCAGAAGCTGCTGTTTATAGGCTTCAAACTGTAAGTACGTTTTATTGTTTGTACATGTCTTTTTAACGTAATGTTATAGTTCTGTTGCTATTTTTAATGCATCAAGGACATATACAAAGAGCAACTCGTTTTTGCTAGCCAGTTAGCGAAGTTCTAGTGCAACAAACACGAACAACTGTTTGTCTATGAACATTGAAGTTTGTTGATGCTATAAATTAAACGCTACCTTTACAAAAATGCTACTACTCAGTCATGTATTCGGCTACAGTAAAGTTTTAATCAGGATAAAACTGTATATTGAAAGCTAACATAAACAGCAGTGAAGCATATCTAAACACTTTGACACAAATACGAAATGAAATACCATTCATAAACGTCCTTTAAAAGCCGCGATTGGAGAGGTTCTGCTTTTTCCTCTTCATCTGGGTCTGATTCGGCTCAATTTGATACAGCAATATAGACGCCATTATTTACATTTCCTCTGAAGCGCGTAACTACGAATGGTAAGGGGCGTGGTGTTTCCGGACGCTTCAGCGAATCATGATACACTGGGCCAGCTACCAACCTGCTAACCAATCTGAGCACATTGCGTATTTCAGAGGGAGTGGCTTCATAGAACCAGGAAGTCAAACAGTTCATATGACAGTGGAAACAGAGGTGTAGAATAAAGGTAAAATATATGAAAAGTACAGCGTTTTAAAAAAAAACGAAGCATTAAGACATGTTAAACTGTGCCGCCAAAACAGAATCAAGCCTAGAAAAAAACCACTGAACCACCCCTTTAATCTTTGCATGTTTGGTTTGGAACACTGGATCGTTACTTCCACCTGTCAAGCATGACCTTTGTAACATGATAACGTCATGCGTGCGGATTGCAGAGCAGTGCAAGATGCGAATGTGTTTAAAAAGTATATAACTTTTTTTCTTTTTTTTTTTAGAAAATGGCCGATCGTTTCACTAGATAAGACCCTTATTCCTCATCTGGGATCGGTTAGAGCCCTTTAAAGCTACAGTGAAACTGACATTTGGACCTTCAACCCGTTGGTAACTGTTGATGTCCACTATACGGAGAAAAATCCTGGAATATTTTCCTCAAAAACCTTAATTTCTTTTCGACTGAAGAGAGAAAGACATAAACATCTTGGATGACATGGGGGTGAGTAAATTATCAGGAAATTTTCATTCAGAAGTGAACTAATGCTTTAATTGCGTGTATTTGGGATTTGTAAAATGCTAGCTATATGAAATTAGCCTTAGCAAGACAAAGCAGTTAGGCATTTTATTAAATATTTAAAATGTAATTTCCACCACAAGCATGCTGTTAAATACAATACATGATTTAAGCTACAACCTTGTTTGATCCCATTAACTCTATGTAGGAAATTATAATTCTACTCTCTGTTGGCTAGCAGAAGCTTGCAAAACATACACATCTCTGACCTGCACTGCTGCTAGAGATCAGTTGACATTGTTTGATCGTGGATAGCAGAGTGTTTCTTTGTGTTATTTTAGCCTCCGGTCTGCGGTATACTGAAGAAATGTTTTATCTGATTTAACCAGGCTTCCACAGAATGATAAAAAAAACTCCTATAAAGCACATTTTCCCAGTGGATGGTGAAGGGGCTATCCTTAGACCTTATATCAATGCTCCAACAAACCAAACAAGCTCGGGGTGTCCAACTAGATCATTTATAGCATTAGACATTGATCATCTCTCAATACTGCGGTCTAATCTCTCCCCAAGACTGATGAGTAAATTTAGCCTGGTTTGCTACGCTAAGTGCTTGCTTGAGTAATTGACATCAATACATAGATCGGGGGTTTATCCCAGTGATTTTGTGCTTGCATTTTTAGCCCAGTGAATCCATATAGATTATGTGGGTTTCTTGTGTCAGGAATTAAAAAATAACACTTTATTTTTGTGATCCCCTTTAGACATTCTGTTCACTGTAAGTAACGTTGCACCTACATGTCAACTAACTCTCATTAGAGTATTAGTAGACTGTCTGCTTAGTATCTGCAAACACTTTATTTATCTACTGACTATAAAGCCCAAAGTTTACTTCACTTTTTACACGTATGCAAAGGTCAGCATACAGTGCACGCAAGGCGAATTTCGTCATCAGAAGAGTATGTGTGTACTAATGTAACTAATGTAGTTAACTAATGTTAAAGGGTTAGTTCACCCAAAAATTCTGTCATTAATTACTCACCCTCTTGTCGTTCTACACCCGTACGACCTTCGTTCATCTTCAGATCACAAATTAAGATATTTTTGATGAAATCCGATGGCTCATTGAGGCCTGCATTGCCAGCAAGATCATTAACACTTTCAATGCTCAGAAAGCTACTAAAGACATATTTAAAACAGTTCATGTGACTACAGTGGTTCAATCGTAATATTATAAAGCGACGAGAATACTTTTTGTGTGTCAAAAAAACTAAATAATGACTTTTCAACAATATCTAGTGATGGTCGATTTCAAAACAATGCTTCGAAGCTTTATGAATCTTTTGTTTCGAATCAGTGGTTCGAATCGCGTATGAAACTGCCAAAGTCACATGAACTATTGAAATTTCGAAACACTTACGACATAACGAAGCCTCGTTTACTAAAATCACGTGACTTTGGCGCTCCGAACCACTGATTCAAAACAAAAGATTCGTAAAGCTTCATGAAGCAGTGTTTTGAAATCGGCCATCACTAGATATTGTTGAAAAGTCGTTATTATTTTTTTTTGGCGCACAAAAAGTATCCTCGTCGCTTTATAATATTAAGGTTGAAACTCTGTAGTCACATGTTTTTAGTATCTGGGCATTGAAAGTGTTAATTATCTTGCTGGCAATGCAGTTCTCACTGAGCCATTGGATTTCATCAAAAATATCTTAATTTGTGTTCTTAAGATGAACGAAGGTTTTACGGGTGTAGAACGACATGAGGGTGAGTAATAAATTACATAATTTTCATTTTTGGGTGAACTAACCCTGTAAACTAATGAACTTATTGTAAAGTGTTACCCATGATATGCATATCGCAACGGCTTGCCATAACTGCATGATTTTAATACTTCAAAAGATTACAAAAGTCCCAGTTTTAGGTTGACACGCACAGCAGAGAGTAGACTTGACTGTTACATGACTGTTACATACGTGTAACATGCTTAATGTTATTAAATGCAATAAGCGAAGTACTCACACATCCCGATTTCAGTTCTGTTCCACAGCTTATATGGCCAAATACATACAGAATTATGCCCTTCTCGGTGAGTATTCACATTAACACAGTCAGTTATGTCTTAAGTGGACTAAACAGTTGAGAAAGAAAGTGCACGTGTAACGATATATAGGATCCATGCAGCTCTTAAAGTGACAGCAGCCTAATAAACAACAAAAGACAAAGAGAAAATCACTCACTGCTCTTGACTGTATACATTTTGTAGCTTTAATAACAATCAGCATATTTAATTAATACAGAGAAGTGTTTTATTTTTACATTTGATTATTCAATTTCTGAACCTAATGTAGGCCTACCTGAAACCCTAAATCCCCCTAGTTTACACTGACACTTACTTTTTATGTAATGTGTAATTGTGTTATTAACTTCTGTGTGTGCTGGTTTCTTATTTAAAGCACTTTGTTTTCCTTTTATTTTTAGACAGATTCTTACCAAAGCAACTTACAAAACTGTAGTTATTATACTGTAGTTCACAAGCTTGAGAAATGTATAAATCTTCTAAACTAAGGTCAGTGAATGCTTCAAGACACACAGATGCTATTGAATGATTGGATGAGAGGGAGCTATCAATAAATCTTCCACGATAACCCTCAGGACTGTACGTGACAGTTGTTTACATATATGGCCTGCACACTGACAGTTTTCTCAAAATAATGAAGTCATTTAAAGCCCCATTTGACTCACTGTATTGATACATCTACTGAAAGGGCTTGTGCCCCTCTGAATAATTAGATGTGAGAATGCCAGAGGAACGTTCATTGAGGTTCATTTATCCATGAAAGCTGTTTGTTCAGTGAAATGCTCTTTCACTGCTCTTGAGGAGTATTCTACAGCAGTTTGTCAATTTAAAGTGAAGAACTGACTCGAACCTCTGTGATCTTAGTCACAAGGGGTGATTTCACATGTAGGGATTCTGGTCAACACACCAAAGCACATCATTGGAGATTTCTCTGATTGAATCATAAAAAAAGGATTTTGAGCCCTACCGTAGACATCCTTTGATAGTGCTGCGAGTAGCAGCTGTCTGTATTCTTTTGCCTTTATTCTCACACTTGTATACGTCAATCGTCCTATAGCACTTTCTCATTATAATTCAATGACTGCCAACATTATAATTTCAATGGATGCATTCTGTTTTTAAACAGTGAACATGGATTATCCTTTTCTTATTGACAGTGAATGGGCATTTGTTAAATGCATCCTTAAAGGGATAGTTCACCTATAAATGAAACCTGTGTGACTTTCTTTCTTTCTTCTGTGGAACCCCAAAAAAAGATATTCTAAAAAAAATGTTTTTTTATTTACATACAGTAGAGGTCATTGGGCTCCAATGTTCTTCAAAGTATCTTCTTTTGTGTTCTGTTGAAGAAAATCATACAGGTTTGGATAGGCTTGAGCAGTGTTGCTTTTAAAAGTAATGCGTTACAGTATTGTGTTACTCCCTAAAATGGTAACTAATTGGGTTACTTGATTACTTTTTATGGAAAAATATGTTTTTTAATAACAACAACAAAAAAAGTTCTATATTTTTGGTAAATGTGAAGGTCCTTTCTCACCAAAAGTGAAATGAATAAGCCTCAGGCTGAAGGAAATGCAATTTCACACCTGTACAGTAGGGGGCGCAGCTCAAACAAACCTTTAAGCTGTGCTGCCATTCTGGATTGAAGAAGAATTAAAGGCAGGAAAAGAAAGCTCAACACTTCAGTAATAATTAAAAAAAAAGAAAAAGAAACGCAAATGTGATGTTTAATTAAAGTCATTTTTGCTTATTAGTATGGTTGAATTGGATCATCGAAGGTCAGCAGCAAAGACATTGGTTAATAAAGTGAGATTAAATACACAAAGTATATTTGTAATATTTAACATATTTTGTTATTGCTGGTTTGTGTAATATTCTGAATTTGCATTTCACTTATTTTATTCATTTTGAGGAATACTGTTTTTTTTTGTTCAAGTGAGAGTAAATGGCTGCTCACATTTAGTCTATAGGGTCACATCCACACGAGCTTTCCCTATCCGATCTTTTCCCTTGTCTCAAGAAATATCTGTGTACACATGAAACCACTGAAACAGACTCAAAATGATGTAGTATACATGCCAGATCAGTATGTGGCGCTGTAATTCTGCCACAGAGATACACTAAAAGCTGAGAATAAGACTTGGAGCATGCACGTAAACCTTGCGCGCTGTACACAAACTATAGTAAAGCTTAGAAATAAAGCTTTATTTTAGTAAAGCTAATAGGCTCGGTAGCTTCTGCAGCACGAACACAATCAAGCATGTAGTCCGCTATTGTTGTTGTTGTTGCTGTTACATGACGTAGCGGTGTCTGACTAGGGTCGAGACATCATCGTTTCACAAAATAAACAGGATTAGCCTCACGCACGAAAACACAAGGGTGATGTTTTCAGATTCATCCACTCTGGGACCTTAACGGGCTCTAGAACTACAATAACCATCGTGATCACACAGCGCTCACAACGCCTCTGCACTTACTCCAGATTTCTCTCAACATGGGAACAGGAGAGCTGTCAGACAATGAATGGGAAAACAAAGTAACTTGTGGTACTTATTTGAAAAAGTAACTCAGATATTTTGTTGTAAATTTAAAAATAATGCGTTTTTTCAAGTAAACTTTACTGTTTACTTGAAAAAAAGTAATCTGATTACGTATCTCATGTTACTTGTAATGCATTACCCCAACACTGAACATGAGGGTGAGTAAATGATGACAGAAGTTGTGGGTGAACTAACCCTTTTAATCCTGTTTTGGGCATTTTGGAACACTAACCAATTTTTCCGTAGTCTTTTTTTTTTTTAAAGCTGCATACTTGCCCTTCAATGTCTTTCAACCTTTTAGTCTTCTGTGGTTACACTGGGATATTGCTGTTTACTCTGTAAATGTGTGTAATCAGATTTTATCTGAAGTATTTGTGTTATTTGCCTGTGGTTCTTATAATGATCATTATGGCAGTTTTGTATCTCGTCCCAGATGAGTTCGCCATGAAACCTTCTCATGGTTGATAAGCTGATTAAAGCAACACGCTGTTGAGGAGGAATGAGGAGAGATATAGCGATTTACAATGGTCTTGGCATATTTAGATAACAAAATCATTCTGTCTCTCAGTAACACAAATTTCAAGCACTAAACTAGTTTCAAAAAGCTCACACAAGACAAGCTGACTGTATGATGAGGTTTGCTGAGGAATACTGAACTGAAACAAAAGTATTAGTTAAAATTTCAATGTTTTAGAAACAAAAATGCATACTATGTGGTTAGGCTGATCTGTTTTGATCATTTTAGAGTGGATTTTGGGCACTACTCAATTGGTCGACCAGCTAAACACAAAATCGACCAGCATGGAAGACGAGCTAAAACCTGCTAAACCACAACTGTTTTTTCAGCAAGGCTGTGAAATGTTAAAATTTTATGTTATAAATAATCCACTATCAGACAGCATGATAAAAAATATTCCTCTCACATATTTTGAAGTTTCATTTCCAATCCATTTCACAGCGTCACAAAAAATTAACCTGTCTGCCGAGGAATAAACGGTTTAAATTTCAAGGCTTTAATCTCAATATTCTCATTTCTCTCAGGAAAACATATTCTCTAGCAGAAAACAAAAGTAATAAGACTCTGCATGCATTTATTTGTAATTGGGATGGACATGTTCCATCAAAACACGACCCTCTTCAATTTCCACATTCACAGGGCTGTTGGCCAGCTATTTACACTCATCGACAGAGGTTGATTTATAAAGGAGGAATGCTGGCTATTTGCCAAACATAAGAGAGAGAGAAAGAGAGTGCACCCATCAGCATTCACATGATTAAGTGCAAACATTGAGATGATCCTACTTGGTGAAAAATGCTCAGGATTCATGAACACCAGCTGGCTTTGAAACCATCCAACCATGTTGACTCATGCAAAATGCCAAGTGACTTAGCTAAGTAATTAAGTCATTTTAATCATCTAGACACTTAATGTTGATCATTTTTTTCACAGTCAGTGCAGACCGAGTCCACTTCTTTTCCTGCAAGCATCCAGTGACTCCTGTCAACACGTACTTTATATACTTAATCTTATGATGACAATAGTGATAAAAATGAACTGTCAAAGGAGTGAATTACCATTCATTCCCACCCTTTGCCGTCCCTTTATTCACTGTCTAGTCATTGATGCAATTAATTAACCTTATTTATTACACCAAATTGCCCCACAACTGAGAACAGAAAGGAAACCATTGTTTAATAGCCTACATAGAGGACAGCAAGGCTTGCTGTCATTATTTGCAGTGAATATTTCATAGGGAGGTTTATTTTTGAAAATCAATTTATGTACATAAACAGCTTAAAATATTGGCTACAAAATAATATCTGTAGTTATTGGCAAAGAAAAATGTACAGTATGCATATGAAATATACAATACATTCACTGACCTTTTTCACAAACTCACTATATCTCAGTATATGTGATACGTTGTCTAAGTAGCTTCTATAAACTTCTATAAATTCAGGAAACAGTGAAAAATATAACATATAGGCCCGGTTTCACAGACAGGTCAGGATTAGGCCTTAGTTCAATTAGGATATTTAAGTAGCTTTTATAAACGTACACTAGAAAAAAAAAAAAACATTACTGGTGTGCATCTTTAGACAAAACAATGGCAGTGACATATTTAAAGATATATCAGTACAAGTTGTTTCATTTAAATCAGCTCAAACATTTTACTCTAGGACTAGCTTAAGCCTTGTCTGCGAAACCAGGGGAAAAAAACTCCATGTGACAACTAGCCCCATTCTCTCCTGTGTTACTGTGGTGAAATGATAACATATTCAAAACTGTGAATACCTCTGTAATCGTAAAATCAATATTAGGCTATGTTCAGATTACCAGCAAAAATCTGAATTTTTTTTGCATGTCCAGATTTTATCTAGATGGGGTTTTGAAAGTCTGGACAACAAAAAATAACACATGAAATCTGATTTTTTTTTATTTTTTTTTATAAATCTGGTTCAAGCAACATTTGGAAAAATCTGGAATCTGGGGGTGCAAAAAAATCTAAATATTGAGAAAATCGCCTTTAAAGTTGTCCAAATGACGTCCTTAGCAATAAATGTATTTATATATTTATATTTTGATATAGAAAATTTACAAAATATCTTCATGGAATGTATTTACTTAATATCCTAATGATTTTTGGCATAAAAAAAAAATCGATATTTTTGATCCAGACAATGTATTGTTGGCTATTGCTTCAAATATACCCGTGTGACTTATGACTGGTTTTGTGGTCCAGGGTCAAATATGTTGGTAATCCTATGTCGTTACCAAAGCAACCCATGCAGATAGGTTGGTTATGTCTGAACGCACAAATCTTATTTGATCACTTGCAAATAATAGTGCAGACAATCTGCCTGAAAAGATCTGATTTGAGAAAAGATTCTGATTTGCCTGCAGTCTGAACATAGCCTTACAAGATCAGATATTGTGAAAGTAGAAACAGTTTGCAAGATTTCTTATCCATTTTCTTTTGTACTGTGGTGCAAATAAATATAAGCTTTAATATGGTTTACTCATATCTCTCTCCCCATTTCCAGTGATTAAGACTGAACATTTGAATTGCATGTTTCTGTATGAAAGTGAGAAATGGGTGATATCAGAAAGACCATAAATTACATATGGCCTCAGTGGAAAAACTGACATCCTCAATCTGAAATACCTGAGTCAGATAAGGGAAACATCCGCTGTACTGTTTCTGTGCCTCCAGGAACAGGGTTCAGAAATACAGTTCTAAAGCACTTTCGAAATGCAGCACTGAGGGAAAGCTGATTGGCTATCAGGTGGACCCCATTAAAAGGGTCCTTGATTATGATTTCATGTTTTAACTTTAGTTAGTGTGTAATGTTGCTGTTTGAGCATAAACAACATCTGCAAAGTTACGACGCTCAAAGTTTAATGCAAAGGGAGATATTTTCTTTTACAGAAATCGCTTTTTAAATGGCTGGTACAATGAGCTTCTTCATTGGGGCAGTCGTGGCCTAATGGATAGAGAGTCGGACTTGTAACCCAAAGGTCATGGGTTCGAGTCTCAGGTCCGGCAGGGATTGTCGGTGAGGGGAGTGAATGTCCAGCGCTCTCCCCACCTTCAATACCACGACTGAGGTGAGACCCTTGAGCAAGGCACCGTACCCCCAACTGCTCCCCGGGCGCCGCAGCAATGGCTGCCCACTGCTCCGGGTGTGTGTTCACGGTGTGTGTGTTCACTGCTGTGTGTGTGCACTTGGATGGGTTAAATGCAGAGCACAAATTCCAAGTATGGGTCACCATACTTGGCCACACGTCACTTCACTTCACTTCACTTCACTTCCTGGGTTGGTGACATCACAAATCCTAAAATGTACATAAACCCCGCCCCCGAGAACATGCAACAAAGGGGGTGAGGACATGTTGGGCTGCTTTAGAGAAGAGGAAGAGTTGTTGTAGTAGAGTGTTGTTGATGCCGTCATTTTACGCCGAACTGCTTCACAAACGAGGTTCAATTAGACACTGGATTTGCACAAAAGATTAAGATGACGCCACATGCTAGTCGATGAGTTGAATCAATTCCACAGCAACTACATAAATTTATCCACTAACCATTCAGAAGCGTCCAGTTTCATTCTAAAAGTTGTAACTTCTTCCTGAGTCTCTCCATCAGTGTCGACTCCGGTTTGAACAATGTAAGGCTGAACACCGTTACTGACAATCCTCATTTTGGCTTCGTGAGATTCTCCAGCTTTGTTGTTGTTGAGCAACCGAAGCGTGAGCTGTTAAAGCTCCGCCCTCTTCTGGAAAGCAAGCCGGGAGCAGCAGCTCATTTGCATTTAAAGGGACACACACAAAAACTGCGTGTTTTTGCTCAAATCCAAATAGGGGCAAATTTAACAAGCTATAATAAATGATCTGTGGGGTATTTTGAGCTGAAACTTCACAGACACATTCTGGGGACACCAGAGACTTATATTCCATCATGTGAAAGGGGCATTATAGGTCCCCTTTAAAAGTACACTGTATATATAAAAATATATATATATTCCAATAATATATATTCTATTCACCAACAAGAGCCTCAACAGATTCTTTTTAAAGTGCAATGTATGAACAGTTAATACTTCAAAATACTAACACTAATGTACCTGTTAGTGTTTGCTGATAGTAACACTGAATAAAACATAATCACATCTTATGATTTTAAAACATATTTACTTAAAATTAAGTAAATTTAGAAAACAGCAACATTACAAAAACAAATATTCTTGTTGCTGCTGATTTCAATGCACGATTCCACACCCCTCCCCCTCACCGCCGGAAAAAAATTGAAGAATCACATACTGATTTACAAGTTTAATTGCAAGTACTTGATTTTTGGAATCTGATTAAGTAATCCGGATTACATGTAATCAGTTACTACCCAGCTCTGGTCATGTGTGGTTATTCCGTCATGGAACGCAAAAACTCTTTTTCATAGTAGCCACAGTTGCCAAGATCTGAAAAAGAGAATCATAAACCTGTCCATTTGATGTATGAACTACACTCTAAAAAATGCTGGGTTAAAAACAAACCAAGTTGGGTTAAATATGGACAAACCCAGCGGTTGGGTTAAATGTTTGCCCAATGTGCTGGGCAGTTTTATTAAACCCAACTATTGTTTAAAAATTACTATATGGCTGGCTTAATATGAACCCAAAATAGGTCGGAAATTAAAAATCAGACACATAATTACTAGAGGCAACAATAATAATCAAAAGGTGAACATTTAATAATAAGCAATTTAATAAATGTTTATTGTTTATTATTCATTAAACGTATTTAGACATTTTCATTTATTAAACATATTAATACATGTTAATTTCCAACATATTTTGGGTTCATTTTAAGTTTGTCCATTTTCAACCCAACTTAGGTTATTTTTAACCCAGCATTTTTTAGTCTATGGCAGACTGTTTTGGCTCTGTTAGACTATGCAACTGAACAGGTTTATTAACAGAAAGACACAAGAACTGAATCCATGCAACACAATATCCTTTCCTGTAGCTCAGTGGTTAGAGCGTGGCACTAGCAATGCCAAGGTCATGGGTTCGATCCCAGGGATTGCACATACTCAGATACAAATGTATAGTATAATGCAATTTAAGTCGCTTTGGATAAAAGCATCTGCCAAATGCATAAATGTAAATGTAAATATACCCTGCTAACATAGAGATGGATGGTGCCATTCACTCACAGAAAAAAAGGTTCAAAAGCTGTCACTGGGGTGGTACTCTTTCAAAAGGTACACCTAAAGAGTGCATATTAGTAACTCAAAGGTACATATAGCTACCAGAATTGTACATATTAGTACCTAAATTGTGCATAAAGGGTACAGTCCCAGTTACCGCTTTTGTACCATTTTTTTCCTAAGAGTGTTTGATAGTAATGCTATTTGGTATTCAGCAAAATAATTATGTAAAGTCTTTGTTTTTGTAAAGCTTCTCATATAGTGCCATAGTATATTAATGAAGTATTCTGCCCTCATCTCTTCTTGGCCGGAGTCAGAGACTTCCTGATCCATTGAGAAACTGTGCTTGGCAAGTAATGAGTTTAGCTGGCTAGTCAGCACATTAGATTGTTCCAAATGAGCACTTAATTCATTGCTCCCTGTTCAGAGATTTGTGGCGGGATTCGGATGGTAATTGCACGGGAAACCGGGAGGGCAAAAAGAAAGATCGATTGGCCCAAAAACAAAGCTTGTGTGATCTGAGTACTGGCCACAGTGGAAATCAAGCGTTGCTGTATGAGGTACCAAGCCAACCAATCAATATTTACAATTTCATCAATATGAACATTTCAGTATCCTCTGTAAAAAAAAAAAAAAAAATCAGCTTGTATGTTCTCAATACATGTTGAAAAAAACATAATTCTGAACACAGCAATCCAACAATTGTGCTTTTCATTTATGAATGATAATTTGCCCCGAATAAACTTTAAAGTTGCCAAGTATGCAGATATACACACACTGCAAAATGTTGAGTATTTTAATAAGTCAGTGCTAATAAAATGTGGCTCTCTAATCATTAGGCACAAATTCATTGCTCTCAATCTCACTTAGGAAAGCAGTGATTCATCAACCAAAATCAAGCCCAACAAAATAAATAATTACAAAATAGAACTGCATATTTTTTGTGGTCCCTAAATGTGTTTTTGATTAGATTCTGAGATACACAGAGGCACGCATCCATCCTCTACACACCTTGTGTTAGTCAAGGCATTTGATAGGATTTTCTTTCATTTGCATGCCTACGGTACTCATTATAAGTTAATCTTGTTCCGTGAAAAATATGCCTCCTGGATATGACCTTAAAATATCACTCATTTAATCAGTGACATATTTATTCCTGTGTAATGCGCTTAGAAACTCATTTACATTTATTACGTAGCACCATACTGTGCATATTAATATTTAGAATTATAAAATTATAAAAAGATGAATTTAATTCTTTATTTATTATTTAAACAGCAATCTAGACACACTGTGCATGGACACTATGCAGTGATCACTTGAAGTCATGTGACCTGCAGATTCACTGTCGATCCACATTGATTACAATTGATTGATAAAAGCAAAGTGAAGTGAAGTGAAGTGACATGTGGCCAAGTATGGTGACCCATACTCGGAATTTGTGCTCTGCATTTAACCCATCCAAGTGCACACACACAGCAGTGAACACACACACCGTGAACACACACCCGGAGCAGTGGGCAGCCATTGCTGCGGCGCCCGGGGAGCAGTTGGGGGTACGGTGCCTTGCTCAAGGGTCTCACCTCAGTCGTGGTATTGAGGGTGGGGAGAGCGCTGGACATTCACTCCCCTCACCGACAATCCCTGCCGGACCTGAGACTCGAACCCATGACCTTTGGGTTATAAGTCCGACTCTCTATCCATTAGGCCACGACTGCCCCTAGTCATGGTAATGTAAACATACATAACCTTCGGTTATGACATTCTCCAAACTCATTTGACTAATTTATTTAACACTTTGTTCATTTTTGAAAGCCAAAAGTTTCCATCAGCTATAAGTTTACATTCCACCTGGACAATGTTCCTACGCTGTCATACTTTGTTTGTCTTGTATTTGCGGATAGGAGATGTGAAGGAAGCTTAATCACATTTTCCTCTAGACAATTCCCATAATTAGTTTGAAAAGCCTTGATTAACCTGCAGCTGTGTCACAGCAGATAGAGGGGAGGGCTCACTGCAGACAGCTCTCCAGTAATTAGTTTGGGAATATTTGGGAGCCAAGGAGGAAAAGTCGCACCAGGAGTGAAAATGTCATTTTCACTGTTTCAGCTACCTTCTGACACCTAACATCCTTGACCTCTACTATATAGCTGTGACAGTAACACATTTGTTGGGACCGAATTATATCTTTACAATAGATAGACAGCACAAAATGTGAGTGTGATGACAGTCGAAGGATTAAACAAAACAAATCTTTTGTTTGAAATTTCAAAACACTTATGACGTAATGAAGCCTCGTTTTCTGAAATCACATGACTATGGCAGTTTGAGTTTGATACACGCTTCGAACCACTGATTCGAAACAAAAGATTCGTAAAGCTTCGAAGCTTCATGAAGCAGTGTTTTGAAATCGCACATCACTAGATATTGTTGAATAAAGTCGTTATTTTATTTATTTATTTTTTTTGGTGCACAAAACGTATTCTCGTCGCTTCATAACATTAAGATTGAACCACTGTAGTCACATGAACTGTTTTAAATATGTCTTTAGTAGCTTTCTAGGCATTTGAAAGTCTAAATTAACTTGCTCTCAATGGAGGCCTCACTGAGCCATCGGATTTCATCAAAAATATCTTAATTTGAGTTCCGAAGATGAAGGTCTTACGGGTGTGGAACGACATGAGGGTGAGTAATTAATGACAGAATTTTCATTTTTGGGTGAACTAACCCTTTAAAACCAAGTTACCCTAGCATGGCTGGCCATAAAGCCGAAAAAGTTAAATGCTTTGCTATAGAAACAACTGAAGCAAGGGTTGAAAGGCTCTCAAATGATCAAGAGCTTCATTGCGTCATTCAACAGCACACAGTGTTTCACACGTGAAAAGAAAAGAGAAGAACTGCTATTTTTAAAACAATACTTTTCTCTAGCTTTATTCGTAACAGTGCAATGAAACTAGTGCTATGCTACATGTTAAAGGACAAATCATGTACTTTGGATTTAATATTCAATGTCTGACAACTGTAAGTAGCAAGACAGCAAGCTCATTCACATCAAACATGGTAATACTTTTAAAGCTTGCAGCACTCAAAATGTCTGTTTTTGGAACAAGTGCATCTCAAAGTCACTTTATTCTTTATATTAAGGATGAGAGTCATCACCGTCCTGTGTAGAATGAAAGGATAATCTTCTTTCTAAATCTTTCTCCTCTTGTAAGATATTCTGCCAGACCCTGTACTTTATTCTCAGTTTTTCAAACATGACCATGACACTCAGTGAATTTTTCACTGATGTACTGTGGCAAACAAGCTTCCTGACATTTTCCTCCATTATTTATGACTACAGTGATGATGGGACATATTAAATACTTCAAGATCAGTGGCATAAATCTCTGGCTATAACTGTAGTGCTGTTTTGAGGGTATTTTACTCATCTTAAAATAGTATCTGTCTGGATCTTTCTCATGGAGATTTGCAGCATCCTACACAATTTGAATCACATTGTAAACGTTCAAATACATTGGTCCTCAGTCTCTGTACACCGTTATATAATGCAAGAGTGCACCTTTATCCAGCAAGTGAACCAGACAGTGTTACATAAAATGTTCACTTAAAGTACCTCCTGCAATTTCAAGTATTTTTAGTAACCTTATATAAAACAGTAATAATTTGACTAATCTTTTTTCTTATTGTATTTTAATGGACATTTCTTTCATACATTTCTTCATACATATTTTTTAGTTATTTGAAATCTAAAATGTACACTTACAATTCAAAATATCCTGGCTCTTCCAAGCTTTATAATGGGAGTGAATCGTAATATTATATTTTAAAACCAAAAAAGTGCATGCATCCATCATAAAAGTAATCCATACGACTCCAGGGGGTTAATAAAGGCCTTCTGAAGCGAAGCGATGTGTTTTTGTAAGAAAAATATCCATATTTATATCTTTATAGACTAGTCAAGTCATCTTCATATATAGCGCTTTTTACAATCCAGCTTCACAGTGATAATAGGAAAATTATTTGAAAGAGATTGTTTTGGCTTTACAGCAGCTCTAGGAATAAGTTGTTATTGAGCTAAAGTAAGTTTTTGATTGAATCACTTTCATTGTAAAAATCGTTAATTATTAACTTAGGGACCACTTAAAGGGATAGTTCACCCAAATATGAAAATTACCCCATGATTTACCAACCTGGTCTCATGACGAAAACGTACCCGTGGGCACGTTTTCGCGAGTTGCGAAATACGTACCAATGAGTACATATCGCTGCAGTTTCGCTGCGAAATGTCCACTGAGCGGCGCCAAAAGCGTGTTCCTTTTTTTTTTTTTTTGCCGGAGCAGATAATAGGGTGAATGCGGTACGTTTTTATGACGTTGCTTTTTAGACGAATCGCCGCGGTTCTCGATTTGACATTTGCGCTCGGTTGCGTTTTTAAAATAAACTCCCACCGACACTACGCCTAAACCTACCCGATAGTGTTAACAAAAGCAAACGTGACGTAAAAAGCGTCCGCGAACGTTTTTCAGCTCGTTTAGATCTCTCTTTTTTTTTTTTTTTTTTTGCCCCAGTCACTCGCCTTTCGTGGGATTCGTACCCAGGCAGGGGAGGGAGGGAGGGAGTCGACTCCTCGTCGTAAGTCCAACTCCGTATCGGCCGAGCTACCGAGCAAGCTTGGTTACGGCCAAAAAAAGCGAAATGCGCAGAGCCGGAAAGTCCAAAGTACGTTAGTTTACAAATCGGGCACTCCGGTAAGAAGCGTTTCGAAGTGGTAACATGATATTGCGCAAGGAGACATCAAAACGAGTCTTTATGAATCCATAATCCGACCCCGGTCGTCATTGAAACCGCGTGTGAAAACGAGCGAAAGCGATTATCGACGTTTTACCGGCCTCTAGCGTTCGTTTCTGTCGGAAACTGCAGCGAAACGTACTCGTCGGTACGTAATTTTGTGTCTCGCAAAAACGTGCCCACGGGTACGTCTCTCCTATGAGACCAGGTTGCGATTTACTCACCCTAAACCTATCCTAGGTTTATATGACAATCTTCTTTCAGACGAACACAATCCGAGATATATTTAAAAATATCCTTAGAATATCCTTAGTCCTCCAAGGTTTATAATGGTTCTTACAAAAACACATCCCTTCACTTCAGAAGACCTTTATTAACCCCCTGGAGCCGTATGGATTACTTTTTTTATGGATGAATGCATTTTTTCTGTCTTCAGAATGTGGGTTACCATTCACAACCATTATAAACCTTGGAGGACTAAGGATATTTTTAAATATATCTCGGATTGTGTTCGTCTGAAAGAAGATCGTCATACAAACCTAGGATGGCTTGAGGGTGAGTAAATCATGGGATAATTTTCATTTTTGGGTGAACTATCCCTTTAAATGACACCTTTTTAACTGAAAACAGAAGACAGAATGCGTTCTTGCCGTTCATTTACGTGTTTAGTCTATATGTATGCGCGTTTGAATGTGTATGTACGCAGACGCTTAGTCTTTTTTACAAAGTGTCATCGCCATATTACTTGTCTAACCTGCATAATACAGAATTATTAGTCGTTTCCGCGGATCCATGCGAACTGGTATCATTTTGATAATGTTTTATATATACATAGGGAAAGGAAAAGGAAGGAGGCCTTCGCAGGGGATAGTATAATCATATATAATCACTAGCTTAATCACTAGCTTCCAGTAACTGCCGTCCGTGCATTCACAAAAGAGTCAAGTTCCTGCGTATGACATAGGATGTAGGCGGAGCATAACAGGTGAGAGTAGAAGCTTTTTTGGGCTTCAAAGTGTAAGTTACTATTCACACCTGTTATAAAGCGTGGAAGAGTAAGGATATTTTTTTAATATAACTCTGATTGCTGACAGAAGAGAGTCATATACACCCAGGATGGTTTGGTTGAGTAAATCATGGGACAATTTTCATTTTTGTGTGAATTATCCCTTTAAACTACAGGTTCACAAACCGAATCTGATCAAAACATCAAAGAGGTTAGAAATTTAGCAGGAAAATTCAACTGATATTACTAGGAGAAAGTTAAAGTTACAGTTCATCTAATAAACAGACAATGTGATGATGTTACATAATCATCTGTTTCACTATCAACATGTCATATTGTGAATATCAAGTGTCATGACATGAAAATAATACTATCTACCATTAAACCTCTTAACAAGCAGCTGTTCACCTCTACAATGCCTCTCTAAACGAAAAGCAATAATTAACACCAGTAATTAGCACTCGTGCTTGAATTCACTCTTGACCAGTGAGTTGATGAATGAATTCTGACCGGGCGCTTAAATATTGAATCAATAATGAAACTCAATCTCACAGCTGACCCTTGAGGGGACGACACTTTAAAAAGCACCTGATAACAGTCGTTCAGTGCTGATGACGATAAAGAAAACACAAATGGCAAAAGAGATCTGCCAGTCTAATTTCCCCACATTAGTATCTTTCCAGATTTTAGTGTTTACAAGTAAAGCTACAATGTAAGGTGTGCACATTTGTTGGTCTCGTTAAGGTATTTTGCATCGTATCAATCAGACAGCTTAGGGACAAGCTGTCAGTCGTGCTGAATGACAGGGATGATAATGCTCCGTGTGACGGATTGTCATGTCACTGCTACAAAGTGTCATGGCAGATTGCTGCAGATGGGAAAATTAGGCTTCCGTATCATTGCGCTCATACTGATGAACCTTCAAACCCCACCTTCAGCATATTATGCTGCGTCTGCGACATATTTAAACAACACCAGAAGAGGTGCTTGTCATTTTCATTTGTTCAGAATAATCCATTACACGTGTTGCCTGCAGCATTTGAATGCATTAAACACATCTGCATCATACAGATAAAGGAGCATCACCCGGCGGAGGAGAACCGCCTCGGTCCAGCCGCGGCTTTGTAAAGAAATAATCTGGTTTCTTGTTTATTTAATCTCTTTTCGGTGACAAAAAAGACCAGGCCCTAAAAGGAGAATTCAATTCATCTTTTGTCTCTCTTCATTTCAAAGAATGTCACTTTCGTTTGTAATCGGCATGGAAAAGTGGGAAGATTGAGTATTTGAGCTCAGCATGTGCTTGCCAGAGCTCAGCTCATTTGTCAAAGGCAGCGTGCTGAGCTCCAACACCAGACCTGTTTTGGCTTGTATTGATCAATTCTGTCATGTGTATCTGCAGCAGGTGATACTGACTATCTTTCCTTGTGTTCTGCATGACATTTTAGAGATGGCAAAAGAACAGTGGGCCTATGCACGAAGAAATAAAAGAAGAAAGGAGGGCTTTATCGCACCTTTTTCACAACATGTATAACAGGTTGCGGTATTGAGATGTAACTACCAGTCTGGCTCGAGTAAAAGGGATCATAACATCTTATGAGTGGTATAACAAGATGATTGCCATCTCTTTAAAACACTCTTGACAGTGTTTTCAGTGCTGAATTCTCTATTCTTTGCATTTTTCTTCTCTAAAGCATGTTGTCATGTCTATGTCCAAAAATCTGTTCAGTCTGTTTTAATGTCTGTGTTTGGGTTATGGTGAAAACTAAATCTGTTAAGAGGCAGAATGAAAAAAGAACTAAACAATTACATATTCAACCAATTTCCATCAAAAAAGCATTTAACACAGTCTTTCTGATGTTGCCTGCAATTGAACTTCTAATGTCACAAAAATCTATCAAAGAATTAATCTTTTTTTTAGAAAGCATTTAGGTAAGTTTACTATATGAGGTATGCTGTTCAAATGCCATTATAGCCCAGTTTGTATAAAAGACAAAACAAGACAAAGCAAAAATAAAAAAGGTATTTACATTTATGTATTTGGCAGACACTTTTATTCAAAGTGACATACATTTATTAAGTTAATTCCCGATCCCCCGACCTTGCTGTTTGAGAAAGGTAACGTGCAAAAATATAAAATTCTGTTTTGGACAAACAAAACTGTAATTAATAAATTTTATAAATCTGCCATGTTGTAACACTATGGGTGTCACAATGGAACATCATTAAACAGCCCATTACAGACTTTTCAACAACAAAAGATATATGAATTAAACAATTTTGCAATGGAAAATAATTCATAAAACAGCAAAAATAGCAAATGACAATAATATGGGGTTTTTTTTCAACAAAATTGTAAATTAAACATTTATATTATAAATTATACGCATTTATAGTCTTTAAAACACATACCCCAATACAAATGTGACAATTTGCTTGACCCAACATTTATACGAATATATATATATATATGCACACTCAGGTAAAATCTATCATTAAATGTGTGATAACTACCCTGTTATAATTTACATTATAAAACGGTTAGTTCCTGTCCTTGATTCTGATTGGTCAATAGCTGTGTTTTATTCACGATAAAACACGGCTATGACCGCTTCACCCAGCGGTTCTGTGTATCACTACACAACGCCCTTAGCAACCACTCTTAGCAATGTAAACTGTATGTTCTCAATTGATGTTGTTCATTGAAGCTTACTGTATTATGTAGAAGAGTATTGTGAGAAAGAGATCGAGTGAGTGAGTTTATTCCCTGCATTCAGATTTAACATTTTCCTTCAGGTCAGTCCTATATTTATAATAAAAAATCTGTTTAAATGTCTGATGTATTATCTTGTCCTTTTAACAGTTAAGGGGTTTTCCCGTGACTGACAGCGCTAGTCAAAACATTTGTCAGTTGCGTCTTGTTCTGCGTTCACAACAGTTCAGTCTTTTCAATATAAAAGTCTTCGCTACTCACTGACACACTCATAAAGAGTCTAATGGCGTAATAATGTAACTTCTGTTGCTGTTCGCGGTCAGGGACTATTTTTTCCAGTGGAAGGAAGGCTTTAGTGAAACTTTACTTCATGAAAGTTGCATTGATTTTTGGCTTTAATATTTGTATTGTGTGGTAACCTTTTTATAAAAGCAATAAGTCACTCGAGGCTAGTGCTGTATCGTGAATAAGTCACAGCTGAAGGGGTTACTCCGCTTCACGTCGTGCCTAACAACGCCCTTCAGCCGTGACTTATTCACGATACAGCACAGCCTCGAGTACCTTATTGCTTACATAATTTGTATGATGTGAGCTTTTATTTTTTAAAAAGGCCAAACATCTTACATGTTCTGTAAGGGTTGTGTAAACCTATGAGAAAAAAAGAACATGCAACTTTATACACACTATAAATTTACATTCTTATGGTTAAAGGCACAATATGTAATTTTCGCCTCTAGAGGTCGCTTATTCAAAACAAAGGCATAGCTTGATGACAACGTGAATGAGCGGTAGCTCACCTGGTACAACATTTCACCTGAGAGTTGGAGCATTTGGTGTGAGTCACAGGAAACACCCAATAAAAGAGCACAAAGACTTGCAGAAGCAAGCTAAAAGGGCATGGTTGCTTCAGCAAATGCATTTTTTATCTAACGTTTGTTTTTGTCAACACTATCGGTTAGGTTTAGGGGAGGGTTTAGTGCAGGTGGTACGATGTTTTGAAACACAATAGAGTATTATCCTTTTAGCTCCAGTCACTGGAAAAAGAAAAAAAAAAAATGTTGCCAGATTCACATCTGTTTGGGGTAAAACTGAACACACTTTTGCACCACTCACTGAATATTTCATATTGAAAGCGTCGTGAAATGAGCAAGAAGCAACATAATATCATTTTGCAGACATTTTTCCACAGGCACATTTTTCCAATAAGCCTGAGCTGAAATGCATGAACTGATAAAATGTATAGCTTGAATTTAATGCAAGCACTTTTGGATAAAAACATCAAAATTCATTAAAATGTAAATATAATATTGTTTCAATATAATATTGAAACTTGAAAACCTGCCTCCTAATACAGGGGTCACTTCCATTTGTGTATTTTCTCTTGTTGACATCTTTGTCATTTACTCCCATTGTTCTCTTCTATGTATAGCCCTCATTACCCAGCATTGCTATGCCACCTTGCTGAAGCCTAAATAATTATGAAATGTGTCTCTCCCTGTTTGAAGCAGTGAACACCTGATTGGGCTTCACATATCCAACAGTTCTCAAGCCTAATCCGCCCCGGTAAACAAAGAGCAGATGATTGGTAACGTTCAGGAGGCGGCAGGTGCTCTCATGTGATTGCATTCACCCCAGAGGCCATTAGAGGTTTATCGGCTCTCAGTCAGGCTGAGCTGGGAGGTTATGGGATAAATGTAGCTTCACCATTTGAAATAGCTCAAATGGGAGGACTTCTGTTTTTGTGTCTAAGGTGACAGATTAGGCCTGGAAAAGGTGAAATATGTCTCTGGGGAAACAATGTTGGTAAAAGAGAATAGATGGCCATGTTTACCATGCAGGCATGCAGATGTATTCATTCTCTCACTGGCCTTCAGCCACACTAAAACAGACCCTGAATTCCCCCGAGCGAGGTGGTTTGGCCAAAATGCTCATTAACAACATGGATACATGCTCAGATGGATTTATGCGTACATATATCGCATCTGGCTCCTGGGCAGCAACGTCTGATAACATCAGTGTGCTGGAGTGACACATTTACAAGGCATTATATCTGTAGGGTTACAGGGCAGAGCAAAGACTGGGAAGTAACAGGACGCCTGCTGAAAGATAAAGAGGATAATGATGATAACAGAGATAGAGGTCACACATACAGTGTTACTTTGTACTTTGCCAGTTTAACTGATTAGAAATGAGCTACAAGGGTGAAAATAAATAAATACATAAAAAAGGTAATAACTGTTTATCTCACAATTCTGACTTTTTTCTCGCAATTGCGAGTTTTTATCACTCAATTCTGACTTTATAACTAGCAATTCAGAATTTTTTTTCAGAATTGTGAGATATAAACTCAATTGCGTGATATAGTCAGAATTGCATGATATAAAGTCAGAATTGGGTTATACAAATTTGCAATTGCGAGAAAAAAATCTGAATTGCATGTTAATATCTCGTAATTCTGGCTTTATAACATGCAATTCTGACTTTATAACTCGCAATTGCGAGTTTATCTTGCAATTCTAACTTTTCTCAGAATTGCAAGATATAAACTCAATTCTGAGAAAAAATAGTCAGAATTGCAATTCTGACTTTATAAGATGCAATTGTGAGTTTATATGATGCTATTCTGACTTTATAACTCGCAATTGCGAGTTTTTATCACTCATTTCTGACTTTATAACTAGCAATTCTGACTTTTTTTTCAGAATTGTGAGATATAAACTCAATTGCGAGTTATAAAGTCAGAATAGCAAGATATAAACTCACAATTACATCTTATAAAGTCAGAATTGCATGTTATAAAGCCAGAATTACGAGATATTAACATGCAATTCTGATTTTTTTCTTGCAATTGCAAATTTGTATAACGCAATTCTGACTTTATATCATGCAATTCTGACTATATCACGCAATTCTGACTTTATAACTCGCATATTGTGAGTTTATATCTCACATTTCTGAGAAAAAAGGTCAGAATTGTGAGATAAAAAGTTGCAATTACCTTTTTTATTTTTTATTTCATGGCGGAAACAAGCTTCCATAGAAATCATTATAAGCAAAAAAATATTGTGATGTAAGAAAGTAAGGTAACACTTTATTTTGATGGTCCACTTTAGGCATTCTAAAGACATTCTGCAAACAAATTCTGACCTTTATTGCAAACCCATAAACAGCCAAAAAAAAACACAAAACATGATTGTTGAAATATTATCAGAAAAAAAAAAAAAAATTATAATCTTCTCAGATTGGTATATGTTAAAATCCATTGACAGACATGGATTTATCTGTAATATTGGTGCATAGCTGTAGTTTCACATTTACAAGGGTCTGTCTTTAAAAAAAATTACAGATCATTGATAATCAGTTTAGTAAATTGAAAGAATATCTCTGTGTGATTTATTCTCTTGAGTGATTTATTTTCAATTCTTTGTTTACTGCATGCATTATGATAATAAGCACATTAGTGATAAATTGGACATTTAGAGGATTCTATGCTTATTGACATTAATCAAAAGTGCATTAGAGAGATTGCTTAATGAAACAATGGAAGGGTCCACTGATCCATTCTTTCAGGGTTTAATTCTGCAAGCTCAGCTGAACTGTTGCACAGGCTCCTAATGTAATGCTAATTACTACCAGATGGATTGTTACACAACAGGCCTTAACGTCCTGAGTGTCGATTGAAGCCCATAAATTAACGTATCACAAAGTCACAAGAAAATTGTGAAACAGGAAATTGCTAATTTTTTGTTCCACACAGCACTAATCAAGGTCCGAAATGAACACTTGCAAGTTTCCTTTGGCAATAGAAACTTGAGAAATAGTCATGATATATAAGTCTAAAATATAAACACTTTAATAGGCTTAACATAGAGAATCAGGGTGAGACAAAACACATTTTGGAAGAAGGATTGATGATGCATTGACTCATTATTTAAATTTTGTTAATTTTGAACAACAACAAAAAAAGTTACAGTGTACTTTTAAAGGGGACCTATAATGCCCCTTTCACATGATGGAATATAAGTATCTGGTGTCCCCAGAATGTGTCTGTGAAGTTTCAGCTCAACATACCCCACAGATCATTTATTATAGCTTGTCAAATTCGCCCCTTTTTGGGTGTGAGCAAAAACACGCCGTTTTTGTGTGTGTCCCTTTAAATGCAAATGAGCTGCTGCTCACCTATCCAGCCCACACTGAGGTGAGAAAAAAAAGAATTTTTCAATCTGAAAAATGACACAAATTAACCTTAGTTAACAACTGAAAGTAGAAAAATGTAAGATTACTCCTGCATATTTGCAAAGTCATGGTAATGATCATGCTTGATATACAACCTCCCACTGAGAGAGAAATTCAGTGATGATATTAGAGTGATGTGACTGCCCGTTATGATAACAATAAAACTGAATAATAATACAGAACAATGAGATTAGCAGCACACATCAGTGCCATTTATTCCACGTTTTCATGTGGTGACAAAGTGTGTCACAAGTCAACAACTCGGTTTTGTCAGCTAAATGATTGACATTTGCTTAATGAATTCTAGCTGGAACTTCTTTTTTTTTTTGTTCACCATTCATCTCAGATAATTGCACCCGCTGTGCTAGAATATATTTGAAATCTGTGCTGATAGAGTTGAATAGCAGGGAGTTATTTGCATAAAAATTAAAACTATACAACGTCTACAAATTTTTGAAAGTTTTCTTATCTTGCTTGCTCTGTCACACAGACATTCTCTAATTTCAATACTGTCTCAGTCTAATAACGGCACTCTGAATAGTTCCAGAGATTTACAATAGGCTGCAATTCCCCTGTTACTGGGTGAGTCAGTGGTCTTCTAATTCCACAGATCACAGCTTTGACTCAAATTTCCTCTGTTGGGATATGATACATACATAGATCTTAGTCTGGTTTTAAAGGAAGTGTCTAGTCAATTATCCCCAAGCTAGTAACAGGAATATAGCAGAATATAGCTTTTAAAAAACATTAGGATGAGAAAATAATCAACTGTACGAAAATAAAACAAAACAAATACTACAAAATATGAGATCAAATAATGTGTAAGACAATTATTTTTATAAAGTTACACTGTCTAACAATGATACAGTAAATACAAACACCAGCATCTCATTTTCCTTTCTTGAGATCTGGTAAAATATAGGCCAAAAGGGGGCAGTGCATCCTGGTTAATGTGATTGGCTGATTATTCTGTCAATGTGATAATAGAGTATATCAGTGACTGCCCACTTGGTATTTACAAAAAAAGTCTTTGTTTTAAGCCCAAAGCATTCTTCGTTTTTTACGCCTACACTAGCGTATGGATTTGTGGATGGCAGTGAATTCTATGATTGGTGGATATTTTTTGGCAGAATTGTGGATAATGTAGTTTTTCACCAGGAATTCCACTGTTGAACACAATTATTTAAAAAATAAGCTGAAACAGTGCAAGCTGATACAGTAGCTTCAACACAAGCATATACCATCAATTAACAATCTCGTAGCTCAGAGTAGGTCTGTCTTTAAAGGTTTATAAGTTATGGTTCAAAATCAATCAACATATGAAGAAAATACTTTAAGACAAACCTGTTGCTCTTATACTCACCTATCATATCTGCAACTGGAAATTTCTTGGACTATTTAAATTCAGTAAACAGCTCACCCACTCAGATATGATAATTTTTGACTCAACCATCTAGAGTCTTCGAGCAACAAACAGCAGTGTTTTGTCATCTCTGAATTAATCTGTGTGATTGAATGAATGTTGTTGAGTGAATGATTCGGTTACTCACTTATAAATACATGTGTTTTGTTCTTAAATGAATGTGTTTGAATGAATCAGTTGAGTGAATGATTCAATTACTCACTTATAAAACAGTCGGTTGTTTCGTTCCTCAATGAATCAGTGAATATGTGAATGTAGTGTGAATGGTTCAGTGACATACAGTAACTACTGTAATAGCCCCTTGCACACATACAGTCTTTACTGGTAAATTACAATTAAGAGATCATGTGTGAACAGGACCTTTTCAAAAATACCGGTAAATTGGTTCTGGCAATTTACCAGTATGAGAAGTCGTAACATTACCAGTAAACTACTGGTGTGATGCTGTGTGAACAGAGAACATTACCAGCAAATTACTGGTATGATGTGTGAAGTTTGCTTTGCTCGCGTGAATGAGCACCGATTTGCCTCCAAGTTCGGGCATTTGTCAGCGATTTTACAAAATCTTTCGGCGAGTAAAATTCGGGCATAAAATCGTGCAGTGTGAACTCGGCATTACTGGTAAAAAGACGGAACACCATTGCTTGTGTGAACAGCACATTTTTGTTTTGACCGGAAACGTTGTTTTTGCTATTTTACTGTAATTTACCGAGATTGCTGTGTGAATGGGGCTAATGTAACATGCAGAAATATGTAATAATAATACAAATTCTAAAACACAAATAAAGTTTTACACATCAAATGAAACTTTGTTATAAACTAGTTTTTTTTTAAATGCAAAAAGAAGACAATGCCCTTTCATTTCAGATGTCCACCACACACCACAAGAGTGTAGCCACAGGCAGGGACACTCAAGGTTATGTTATGTGAGCAAACACTTAACTAGAAATTAATTGTGTTTGTTGTTTTTTTGTTGTTGTTTTTTTCAAAAGGTTGTTAATATGTGTTAATACTAATAGTTTCCTCAAGGACATCACAGATGGAACTGAGTTCATCTCCCGCTCAGGTTATAAGGTTTCGTACATTCGTACGAGCTTGGGGCAAAGTTGTCGCTTCTATTTACACTCAGGAAATGAATTGTGCGTTTGTGTGAGTGTGTGTCCCGTGTCCTCTGTGTGGGAGACAGACGAGGAGCTCATGGTAACAGCCCAGAATAGAAAGTGCAGCGTCATTGTGCTGAGCTGTGTGGGCTGGAGCTCTGAGCATGCAGGTTCGGGGTGACATTGGCCTGAGCTGAGGCAGACACTGCGGTGGGATTGTGTTTCAAAGAAAGAGGAAATGGAGAAGGTTGTGTGTGGGACTGGCGGGTGGGTGGGGGGATGTGGAGGTATCCTGTTGAACACCTGACAGTGCAGAAACCAAGGAGGTCAATAATACCTGGAGAAAGCTATACGTTAGCATTCACATTCATCTCAGTGGCAGTGGCTTATACGTAAATTGAAATCTGCGCTCATTGTGCCTGGGGATGATTTTTATTCAAACAAGCAGATTTCAATGTAGGTCTAAGTACAAACAGACAAAGAAAGTGTTTACCATAACTTCACCATGTACAATTTATAGATTTTAAATCACTTTTTTGTAGATTTTAATGTCTTAGCCTTGTCCCAGATCAAGACAGTGCTGCTTGAAAGTTTGCGAACCACTTGCAGAAAATGTGAATAATTTTAACAAAATAAGAGAGATCATACAAAATGCATGTCATTTTTTATTCAGTATTGTCCTGAATAAGATATTTTACATAAACGATTGTTTACATATAGTCCACAAAACAAAAACAAAAAATTGCTGAATTTATAAATATGACCCCATTCAAAAGTTTATGAACCCTTGATTCTTAATACTGTGTGTGGTTACCTGATGATCTATGACTGTTTTTGTGTTTTGTGATGTTTGTTCATGAGTCTCTTGTTTGTTCTGAGCAGTTAAACTGAACTCTGTTCTTCAGAAAAATCATCCAGGTCCCAAAAATTCTTCAGTTTTCCAGCATCTTTTGCATATTTGAACCCTTTCCAGCAGTGACTGTATGATTTTGAGATCCGTCTTTTCACACTGAGGACAACTGAGGGACTCGAACACAACTATTAAAAAAGGTTCAAACATTCACTGATGCTCCAGAAGGAAACACGATTCATTAAGAGCCGGGGGGTGAAAATTAATTTACTTAATTTGTCTTCTGGCAAACATTTAAGTGTCTTCTCTTGCTTCCGAAGAGCAGTACGAAATTAAAAAAAACAACAACTTTTAAACAAAATAAGAAAAATTGGACATCTTCATTCTGTTCAAAAGTTTTCACCCCCTGGCTCTTAATGCATCGTGTTTCCTTCTGTTTGAACCTTTTTTAATAGTGAAAGTGAAAGTGAAGTGACATGTGGCCAAGTATGGTGACCCACACTCGGAATTTGTGCTCTGCATTTAACCCATCCAAGTGCACACACACAGCAGTGAACACACACACCGTGAACACACACCCAGAGCAGTGGGCAGCCATTGCTGCGGCGCCCGGGGAGCAGTTGGGGGTACGGTGCCTTGCTCAAGGGTCTTGCCTCAGTCGTGGTATTGAGAGCGCTGGACATTCACTCCCCTCACCGACAATCCCTGCCAGACCTGAGACTCGAACCCATGACCTTTGGGTTACAAGTCCGACTCTCTATCCATTAGGCCACGACTGCCCACAATAGTTGTGTTTGAGTCCCTCAGTTGTCCTCAGTGTGAAAAGATGAAACTCAAAATTATACAGTCGCTGCTGGAAAGGGTTCAAACACGCAAAAGAAATCTGAAGAATTTTCGGGACCTGGAGGATTTTTTGAAGAATGTTGGGCAGTTTAACTGCCCAGGACAAACAATAGACTCATGAACAACCATCACAAAACATAAAACGGTCATAGATCATCCAGGTAACCACACAGTATTAAGAATCAAGGGTTCACAAACTTTTGAGCTGGTCGTTTTTATAAATTCATATTTTATAAATTATTTTTTTTATTTTTTTTGTCTTGTGGATCATATGTAAACATTTTTTATATAAAATACCTTATTCAGGACAGAACTAAATAAAAAATAACATGTATATTGTATGATCTCTCTTATTTTGTTAAAATTATTCACATTTTCACAGATTCTGCAAGGGGTTCACAACCTTTCAAGCAGCACTGTATGTAGTTTGGGATCGGTACGATTTTTAATGTTTTTAAAAGAAGTTTCGTCTGCTAACCAAGACTGCATTTATTTAATTAAAAACAGGAATATTTTGAAATATTATTACAATTTAAAATAACTGTTTTCTATTTGAATCTATTTTACAAAGTAATTTATTCCTGTGATGGTAAAGTTGAATTTTCAGCATCATTACTCCAGTCTTCAGTGTCACATGATCCTTCAGAAATCATTCTAATATGCTGATTTGCTGCTCAAGAAACATTTCTGATTATTATCAATGTCGAAAACAGTTGTGTACTTTTTTTTTCAGGATTCCTTGATTAATAAAAAGTTCAAAAGAACAGCATTTATCTGAAATACAAAGCTTTTGTAACATTATACACTACCGTTCAAAAGTTTGGGGACAGTAAGAATTTTTATTTTAATTTTTTTGAAAAGAAATTAAAGAAATGAATACTTTAATTCAACAGGGATGCATTAAATCATTCAAAAGTGACAGTAAAGACATTTATAATGTTACAAAAGATTATATTTCAAATAAATGCTGTTCTTTTGAACTTTCTATTCATCAAAGAATCCTGAAAAAAAATATTGTACTCAAATATTTTGTACAATTGTACACAATAAATGTTTCTTGAGCAGCAGATCAGCATATTAGAATGATTTCTGAAGGATCATGTGACACTGAAGACTGGAGTAATGATGCTGAAAATTCAGCTTTGCCAACACAAGAATAAATTATATTTTCAAATATTTTCAAATAGAAAAGTTATTTTAAATTGTAATAATATTTCACAATATTACTGTTTTTACTGTATTTTTAATTAAATAAATGCAGTCTTGGTTAGCAAACTTCTTTTAAAAACATTAAAAATCGTACCGATCCCAAACTTTTGAACGGTAGTGTATATATATATACATGTACACACATATAAACACAAACACTTATGTTACATGTGATGAATCGCAATTAATCGATTTGACAGCACTAATGCCTTTAAAAGTTTTACAGACTTTTCTATTTTCCTTGCAAAATGTTTTATTTTCATAAATCACAATACACATTTGAATGGCCGCCAAAGGTGCTTTTGCAGCCAGATGGTGTGTTTACAGCATCTACCAGCCAAACCTTGGCCATTACTTTGAACTCACAGGAGATGTTATTCTCACCGACAGAAAGCCGGCCTTCTCCAGCACTTTGAACTCAGACTTCACACACCAAATATTCCACTTCCATCTTACTGCACAATCAGTGTCTCTGCTCTGAAGGTTTTCAATTAGTATAAATAATGAATCTATGAACAGTGCCTGACATCTCTGGTTGAATCTAATCAGTGTAATATGTTTTTACTGTTGCCCTTGAGCCAACTTGTATCACATTATTGTTGAAAGGAACATCGATTAGCCGGAACGGTGGTGAAATATAACGTCATGGTCACTCAGTAGTGTGTGTAATTTAACAGACCACAAAAGTGATATTAATATTTCAATAGATTGGGAATGGCCTGTTTCTTGTGAAACCCAAATGACCCACACTTTAGCTTTAGATTGAATGTACACTAGCACCTCAATCATGAGTAAAAAAGCCTAACAGAACTAACAGAACAGATCTATTATCTTCGTATGCCATCTTCGTAATATAGTCTCTACATTAAACATAAACAGCTTGCATTGCCTTTTGTTTCACAGAAGAAAAAGTATCTTTGGTCAAACTCAGGAGAATGTAGCAGGCCCTTGTGTTATGCTTTTAATATGAAAGCTGAGGTTTCATCTTCTGTGATGAATAGGAAATCCAATAGCTTCAGATCGATCGTTCCCACGCTGGCCATATGCTTGCATTATGTCATGACATAGATAAGGTGGGTTACTACATTAAACCAAATCATTTGTGAACACAATTGGGAAATTCTTTCTTCACCAATGCACCCTTGACTTCTTATAAAAAATAATGAAGATCTCATTACCACCAATTAACCTGTCACATCGTATTACGTCCCATTCAAAATCACCTTTTAATATGTTTTTCATTACCACTCGCCTAGCAATAATGGAGATGGAGAAAAGGGTCTTGAGTTTAATTTCAAGCACTTTGTCAACAACTGCTTAAGCCATTTTTCGCTGCAAGAAGAAAATAATCTGTTACAATGTTGGAGACATTTATTACGATAATATACTTAATAGTGATTCTAAGCAGATTCTAGTGTTACACCAATAAAAAAGAAGCTAAAAAATAAATATTACAGATGTAAAAAGGTTTAAAGAATTCATTCATTTAAAACAAGTAATCCCACAAATTTTTTGAAGTATGAATGTGCTAACACAGGGTTTACAAACTTTTTGATGATCCTCTAAAATTTTTTAGCATTAAGTAAACATATCTGACATTTTATTTATTCATTCCTTCGTTTTCTAAAAATATATGCAGATGTTTTTTTTTTTCTTACTAATAAAACTCTAGCAAACCCCTGCCTTAACACATTCAGATCCTTTTTCAGTAAATCAAGACTAATTTAAACGTATTGATTGTAATTGAGTTTTTGATCAACTTCATCTCTCTTCTTGAAGGTGTGATGGTTTATTCTGACTGGCTGATATCTGTATGAAGATGAGAGAAGTTTCTGAGGGGTTAGTCATGCTGCTCACATCTCCACTCTGACACAGCATGAGCTCAGAAATCTGTTTGATGTCTGTCTGACGTATTTCAGTGAGACCCCTGATCAAAGTCAACAAACGTGCCTCCCTGCCTCATTTTTGGCCCGGGCAGAGACAGATTTATATGTCAACTGACTGTACCTGTTGTGTGTGTCTTTCATCTCAAATTTTGTGTGGGTTCGTAATGCACATTATGACAATATGTTACAATTTTAACATCATTGCAGTGAGTGATACATCTATAAGAGAAGCAAATAGCCTGCCTTGTAGGCAGAGGCTATTTACACTAACTCCACCCACCATTTTCTGGTTGAGCCAGACAAATGCTGTGTTCACACCATGTCATAATGACCTTAATTTCGAGATGACAACATGTGATATCACATCCTCGGACTGGGAATTATGCGTTTATATGGTGACGCTATCAATGCCTAAATTAATTTGCACCGGTCATGTGGTACAATCAGAAAATTCCCAGATTACAAGTTGTACAACATGTTAGAACGTCATAATTACTGTAATTGCGACATGTAATAAAATGATACGCAAGCTTTTCGAATCCGGCTTTTTCCTAACTAAATCTTTTCCCTTTTCCCTATTGCATATCAGCTCAGGCAGGCATTTATTTTAAAGAAAAATTTTAAAAAATTAAAAAGTGGAAATAAAGAGCCTAAAAGGTATTTAATTCTTTCCCCGCCGTTTTTTTTTCGGCAATCACTGTTTTATACAGTAAGTGGCGCTGTTACATATTTTCTGAAATAGTACAGCATCTCCGGATAAAAAAAAGAAGAAGAAGATCTGTGTAAACAAGGGCTGCGTCCGAAATCGCATACTATCTTGAGTAGATACTTATTTTGAATGAGTAATTAGTTCATGAGTAAGTATATTATTGGCCTCATGGGATAGTAAAGTGTCCATCATATGCACACTTCAGAATCTCTCCGGAAGTAGTAGGTTATCCGGGCACTTTTTGCCTACTCTTTTATGAGTGCTGTGAATTCGGACATACTTTTTTTATACTGTTTTTTACCTACTATATAGTAGGGAAGTATGTGATTTCAGATGCAAGCAAACTGCCTATTGTTACCAAATGAAATGTTGAACCCATGAAAAGAGGTACAGGACTGTGAAGCTATTTGGCCTATGTTTTGATCATCATTCTGAATACAATACGGATGAAGACTTTAACAAATGTTGCTTTTTTATGACACATTCAAGTGTTGATATAAAAAGTGAATGACACTGAGGTGCTATTTGAATTTATTTAGTATAAATCGCATCTAACAAGTATTTAAACTATACTGCTATTTTTACTTAGTGTAAATAGTATCTACTGTTAAGTGTAAATAGAGTATAAATAGTGTAAATAGAGTGATAAACAGAGTTGTGCAGGGATGATGTTAGCATTTAGCACTTACGGTTCCATCGTCCTGAAATCAGTGGGTTTTTTGAATGGGTTTTTGGTTAAATGCTTGAAAAAAGGTCTGTGGTCAAGCTCAAGATAATTTCACGTTTTATTCTATGATATAAAATACATCAGTAATAAGCTCTTGTGATTTTTTTAAAGCTTTTACTTTACTTTTACATTAAACATCATCAGCCGAACAGGTAAACTCATTGCGGTCTTGCAAACTATTATAACTCAAACATTCAGGGGAAATGTTTTTAAACAAAGACTGAAAGAGTTGTCAGAAGCTTTGTGAAGGTGACGTTGAACAAAACGTGTAAGAATCACGCATTTGTTAGTCACAGACCTTATTTTCTGCAATAATCCAAAAGCTAATGGAAAAATCCTATTGGGTTTTTGTTGAGGGAACCGGGCTGATGCCAACTTCTGGGTTGGACTACAAAAATGTCATCCCTATACCACTCTATAGCATCCATCTCTATTTGCACTTAGTGCAAATAGCCTAAATAAATATGGTTTGTCAAGCCAAATTGGCTTGCATTAAAATGGTTTCTTCATTTAAAGAGAGAGCTCATCCAAAAATTAAACTTCTGTCATTTACTCACCTGGCCTCATGTCTTTCAAAACCTGAATGACTATGACTGACTTTATTTCCTTGAATTAAATGAGCGATACTGTCGTCTTCATTGTTGTGTTGATGGGAACTTAAAATAGTTTTGACATTCACTGTTCCCTCTGCATTGCAGCACGCAGATGCACCGTCTGCCATTGTCCATGCCTCACTGTCCCCTTCCTTTCATCTGCGTGCATAATGGATGTCCATCTGTGAGACACTCATAAACAGAAAAAGGAGATGCAGATGTTAGCAGGACAATGCAGATGGCACACATCGCTCTCGCTGTCGTTGCACATCTGCCCCACTGGCCCGCAGGCTGACCGCGCATGAGCGAAAAGAGCTCCTCTTTAGATGAGGGTGCCAAGAGCTTTCAAAAGTTATTTAAGATTGATTGAACTTGATTTTAGTGGTTTCTGTTTTATAGTAATATTCAAGATGGTTGATTATTGTTTATTTGCAAGCAGATTACAAATTAAACGCCCACTCAATGCTTCATTGTGCTGCTTGCACTAATTACTATGCGTTAATGATCATTGTTTACAGTGACAGGAATAAAGGAACATTTCCAGTGCTTCACACAACTCTAAGAAAAAATGATCTACATAAGTGTGTTCATTGTAATTAGTTTATATGCAATATATTAAAAATACAACAACTAATAATAATCATAATAAATACAGCTGCTTGCAACAATTATGGGGCCATGGCCTTATGGCCATGTTTGTACATTGGATTTTATTAGGAAACTTTTGGACATTGCACAATTGCACAATTCACATGGCTAAACACTTGCTACACATTGAATTTGATCAAACAATCTTTTAATCAAATTTGATCAAACAATTTTTGAATGCAGAACTGATAGCTATTGGCTCTAAATGACACAACATTACACACAATTTTATAAAGCTGCCCCACACGGGACTCAAACCCACAATCTCTGGGTCAGGTGCCTATCACTCATCTCGTTGCGCCATGTTGAATGTTATCAGAGTGATGACAGGAATCAGGTGTACTAAGTTTAATTTTTCTAAAACAAAGGGTTCAAAAGTTATAACCTTTTAAAAAAGTGAATTTTTGAACTGGTGGTGTCGCTATAGAGTTGGACCTAGAGACTCCAAAATTGGTCAAATAACTAGGCCTATTCATTACCATCTCTACAATTGTGCCAATTTTCATCATTTTCCAATGTTCTGGTCATAGGGCTGCCATAGACTACCACTGGAGAGGAATAATAATAAAGTATAATAATATAGAAAACTAATGGATACAATATAATTATGGTTTTTATATTACATTAATATTATTAATACATTTCAGTGTTTGATTTTACAGATTTGGTATCATAATTTTAGTATTTTGTATATTGTTACACTTAATGAGACTTAACCTGAGAGCTGTGTTTTTTTTTGTATGTTTCCTAATTCGTAATGTTTTGTATATTGCCCTTTTTATTGTTGTTGTTTGTTTTATGAACCTTTTATATGTACAGCACTTTGGTCAACTACTGTTGTTTTTAAATCTGCTTTAGAAATAAATTAAACTTGAAACTTGAAACTTAATATCCAATATAAAATCTGGTTCCTGAAGGAAAACAATCTATTGCCTATANAAAACACTCACAACATTCACAGCCAGCGTCCTCAAACGCTGCCTGTGCATGCTCTTCTCCCAGACAAAAAACACACAGGGTGTGAGGATCCTCCGGAGTCAGAAACCTCGGGCAAGGATCCTCACACTTTCTAAAGCGCTTACCTTTGTCCTCAGACATGTTTCTAAGAACTCAAGATAAGTTCACTCGTTTGGAGAAATACCGACAGTGCAGTGACACAAACAGTCCCGAAAGACGAAGAGATGGAGACTGTCTCTCCGGGCGCTCCTTTTATACTTCCGGGTCGCGCCGTATGACGTCATGGGCTGTCGCCGGCCAATAGGAATTGGAGTTTTGTATAGTGCTTTTCGACACCTGAGTCACGTGGCGTTCCCCAATGCGTTTCCGGCAAACGCAGAGTTGAGTTCCCTTTCGAAAGGGAACTAATGGATACAATATAATTATGGTTTTTATATTACATTAATATTATTAATACATTTCAGTGTTTGATTTTACAGATTTGGTATCATAATTTTAGTATTTTGTATATTGTTACACTTAATGAGACTTAACCTGAGAGCTGTGTTTTTTTTTGTATGTTTCCTAATTCGTAATGTTTTGTATATTGCCCTTTTTATTGTTGTTGTTTGTTTTATGAACCTTTTATATGTACAGCACTTTGGTCAACTACTGTTGTTTTTAAATCTGCTTTAGAAATAAATTAAACTTGAAACTTGAAACTTAATATCCAATATAAAATCTGGTTCCTGAAGGAAAACAATCTATTGCCTGTATAATATTGTTTATTATTATACATGTAACACAGTTCGTATATACGGGAAGAAGGAGGCGGGAACCGGCAAACGTTCAACACAAACTTTAATATAAAATAAACAAAGAACAAAACGAAAGTAATGCCGGCAGACCCTCGCGGACGTCTGCCGGCCACACAAACATAATAAAACATAAAATAATATCCAGGCCTGGTCCTCTCTCGTCCTTCACTGTCGTCGCTCCTCCTTTTATGCCTCCGGAGCTCCTCCGTGAGGGACTCGAGGCCGGCGCGCCTCACAGCTGATGCTCATTATCACTCGCGTCACCGGCCTCGCTCCGTTCCCTCACGGCTCTCGCCTGCCCTGGTCGCCACAATACAGTTCCGGGTCTCAAATCTGATTGGACAGGTTACATATACGTTAGTTAAGCCAGTAGGTGACTAGATTACTGACTGTCTTAATGAATTAGGTATTAAATAATTAATTCATCTGATTCGTTCAAAACGCTGAATTAGCTGAATTAGTGATTCAGTGACGAGTGAGTCATTGAATGACTAATTCAGCTAATTCATTCAAAATGCTGAATCATTCAGGAACAAAACAAGTGACTGCTTTTAGGAATGAGTCATTTAATTAATTTAACCAATTTTTTCAACAACAATATCACTCAGGAGTGAAACACAATAGTGTTTTATTTTTTTTATTATATTACTTTTGTAACATAACCCTAACAAAATTTTTGCATTTTGTATGTTTTTGCATTTGATATCCAATGTATCACTTGGATTAAATTTTTAAGCAAAGTTAAAAAGGTTAAGAACCACTGATCCGTAATGCATTTCCTTAATACATTCAGTCTTTTCTGTTTTTAGTAAGTAGCATGCATTTCAGGCAAAAGATTGACATTTTTGTCCTTTCTGCAAAACTGTTTTAGTGCTGTAGTACGTTTTAGTAGTGCTCTGTAAAGACACATTGTGTAGATTACCTCAGACAACATTTTCATTTGATTCAAAAGAGAAATGCAGTGTTTTGCTGTGTATGCAGTAAAAGGTCATATTAATTCAGAAGCGAATGACAGCCACATCAGTTAAACTGTCAACATGTCAATGGTAACCTTTTGTAAAAAATATATGAAATTAGAAAATTAAGGAAATATTTCAGAGCAGCCGAGTGTGCAATCATTGCTCATTAATGAACACCTTAAACCGTCTCAAGCTTTTAATTTGTAGGGGCCAGACAGCTGCGGAGGAGAGCGTCTGTGGGAAGCAAATTGTTATTCACATCCACACGTGTGTGTTGAGAAATTGTTTGCATGATTTTATGGACTTTGAAAAGGTCAGTGTAGATATTGTTCACAGCAAATATAATGTGAGGATACTGACAAGCACATTTACAGTGATTTTAAGAAACAGATGTATTTACCTTCACATCTGGTGGATATATGGATATATTTGCAAGAAAACTCATTGGATTTACCTGGATTTCTACATAAATTGGTTATTAAAAAAAAATAATCACAACAACAGACAAACACAGTATGCTCAATACCTTGAAATGTGCTGGATCATATTTGTGATGATTAATAACTTTTCCCCAGCAGCGTAATGTTACACATTTGTGCTTTGAGAACAGTTTGACATCACCATCAAACTGACAAATTAAATTGGCTTTCACGCCAACCCAGAGAGACAATGTTCCAGAGCGAATGTAAGGCCATCTGTCTGCCAACTGAAGCTCAGCAGAAGTTTGGTGATGCAACAGGACAAAAACCCAAAGCACAGGAGAGAATCAGGATCACTCGGAGAGGCCCAGTTACAGTCCTGATGCTTTGGCATGAGCTCAAGAGAGCACTTCACACCAAATACCCCAAGATTATTGCTGAAATTAAACTGTTATAGTGCTAAACTCTTCCTGACTGTTGTGCAGGTCTGTTCTGCAATTATGTGAAACTTCTGATGGAGGTTATTGCTGCCCTCATTCAACCTGATATTAAATCCAAGAGTTTTTTCATTTTGCAGTGTGAATGTTTACACAGTGGGTTCAATAAATCAGAAAAAACATTACTGGTTGGATATTATAAATTTAAGCAGTCTGTGTTCCTGTAGCTCAAACAATAGAGCATGGCATTAGCAACACCAAGGTTATGGGTTTGATCCATCGGGAATACCTTAAAACATGGTTTCCCAAACTGGGATTTGTGAGGGAACTGCAGGGGATTCATGAGTTGATGAGAAGCTAATAATTAATTAAATAATAAAAATGTAAAATGAAAATAAAAATGAAACGTTACTAAAAACGATTGAATATTTTATGTTTTATCATTAGCCAACATCAGAGAACTGTGAACATGCAAATGTGTTGTTAAATTATTGAAATATTATAAAATGTAAAAAGTAAATATTTTCTTCAAAGGGATTTGGCTGATAAAAAAGTTTGGGAATTCCTGCCGTACAGGGATAGTTCACCCAAAAATGAAAATTTGCTGAAAATGTACTCACCTTCAGGCCATCCAAGATAGGTGAGTTGTTTTTCTTCAGTAGAAATGTATAGAAGATTTTTATCTGAAACCGTGGTCCTTGGTGATTCATAAAATGAAGTCAATGGCTACCGTGACTTTGGGAGTCATTAAACATATACTGAATGAATGAATGAGGCATTTATTTAGCGCTTTTCATATGTACTACTGTACACCCAAAGCGCTTTACAATCATATCAGGGGTCTCTCCTCATCCACCACCAGTGTGCAGCATCCACTTGGATGATGCGACGGCAGCCACAGTACAACGGCGCCAGTGCGCTCACCACACACCAGCTGTAGGTGGAGAGGAGAGAGAGTGAAAGAGCCAATTCAATGGATGGGGATTATTAGGAGGCCGTGATTTGTAAGGGCCTATGGAGGGAATTTGGCCAGGACACCGGGGTTACACCCCTACTCTTTTACGAGAAGAGCCATGGGATTTTTAATGACCACAGAGAGTCATGACCTCGGTTTAACGTCTCATCCGAAGGACAGTGCTTGTTACAGTACAGTGTCCCCGTCACTATACTGGGGCGTTAGGACCCACACAGGACCAACACCTCTTCCAGCAGCTACCTGGTTTTCCCAGGAGGTCTCCCATCCAGGTACTAACCAGGCTCAGCCCTGCTTAGCTTCAGTGGGCAACCAGTCTTGGGCTACAGGGTGATACTGCCAAAACAAAATTAATACCCATGGCTCCTGACGATATATTGAGGTCATATGAAGCGAAGCGATCAGTCTGTGCAAGAAACTGAACATTATTTACATTATTACTTGTAATCCACAAAATAAAATAAAAAATTAAACAATATAGCTGCAAGCAGCACTTATCAGGGTTCAAGTGCTTTAAGGCTTTTAAGCACATGTGTAAAAAGTTATGTTTTAATTAGCAAGCCTGTAACCATCACAATCACAGATGGAAAAGACCATTTACAGCAAATACAAGCAATTTACCATAGAAAATATATAGTTTTTAAAGCTTTTTAACAGTTATCGAGGTTGAGTCAAAAACCTAGGACTAGTTCGCCAAAGTAGTTTTTTTAAATAATCTCCAATATTTAATGAATGATTTGATGAACAGAGACGGTCCTAGAGGCAAAGTTGTTCAGAATGAGGAGTTCTACCATGTGGTACAAATGTTGTGGGCATGAAAAATCGTGCGATACACAATCCTTTGCGCACATGAAAAACACGAAGACAGCCTCCAGTGGCCAATTTCTTTCAAATTTCTCACAGGCCTCTAGGGCTGTGAGTCAAACAGGCCCAACGGGTTTCGTTCTGATTGGCCTCCGTTATCCTTGTCTGATAGCTGCTCAAACCATATTGGCCGATGGCTGCCACGTTTTTTTGAGATGCGTCAGTGTCCTCATAGACAGTCATGGCACCTCAGACGAAGACACAGCATACCAGTTGTCAAGTCGATTCTACTAACAATGAAGTAGTTATAGCCATTTTCATGTTTTTTGCTTTTATAGCGCCACCAAGTGGCCAGTTGCCACGTCCGTTTTCACGCGACCACAGAATGAGCTCTTACATAGGTGTGCTGAGTTTGGTGAAAATATCTCATTCCGTTTACAAGTTATAGCCATTTTACTAAAAGTGGCTCCACCCACCTCGAACGTTTGGTGGCCCTTAGGGACCGTGAATCGGAATTTCAACTTTTTTTATAACTATTGACAATCAGACTCCGGAGAATCTCGCTGCACTGGTTTAGTTCAGATAATTTTACAGAGTGACGAGCCGAACGACAAGCGTTTCCGAGGCATGCATCTTGTCCGTCTTAAGTCAAGGTTTCCAACGATGTAAGACACTTGAGCCTACACCTAACGGTTCAGGAGTTATGAGCCATTTAATACTTTTGACCGCTGTAGCGCCCCCATCAGGCCGATCAGGGCGAGCCTTGGTGACGATGTAGACGTGTACTACCAGCCCTCAAAATTTCAAGTCTCTGCAACTTACGGTTTGGTCTGCCTGATCACTTTTAGGGGGGAATGCTGATCCTTGGAAATTTTAACAATTACATTAGGGTTTCAGCACTATGCGTTTACACCCCTAAAAATACAATTGTCCATATAATTAAAGTTAATGGGGTCCAAAACCATTTTGACCCCAATGACTTTCATTTTATGGAATAAAGCAGTTTGCAACATTCTTGAAAATATCATCTTTTGTGTTCTGTAGAAGAAAGAAAGGTTATACGGGTTTGAAACAACATGAAGGTGAATAAATGATGACAGAATGTTTGGAGAACCGTCTCTTTAAATGCTTATTGGATAAAAGCATCTGCCAAATGTACAAATGTACAAATGTAAATGCAAACATTTGGACCAATTTATCCATAAATCCAGGTAAATCTTCATAATATGTATGCTTTCTAAGCCACATTTGCCTTCCATCTCTCCTGACCTACAACATGAAAGCTGACTCGCTGATTGTTTTGGAATAAAATCCTTTCGACTGACAGTTGCTCCAGATAACTTGTCAATTTTATTTCTAAGCTGTCAGAGCATAATGGTGCTTTTCCACTAATGTTATTTTCATGCAGGGCATACTGCATAGTGCTTAGATATGAAGATTGCCCACTGGGGATTATGTGTTTTCATCACAAATATTTCCAGCTTCAGATCTTCCCCATGAATTAACAACAGAGGAATGTTATCTACCAAGGTCTGAGACATTCTCTGGCCCCCAAACGATAGAAGTGATGAACTATAATGAGCACTAAAAGTGTTTGGACAACAAGCCTTTGCTGTGTACGCCAGCTCATTATATTGAAATGACTTGGTAACACCATCACCACATGCATTCTAGGAGTGTCAGTAATTTATTAAAGCACTGTGCATGACTTTCCATACATTAAATAAGAGAGAAAGATTGAGTGCAGTGTGCACTAGTTTGATACTAGCAGAGCAACTGCATCTCACATGCTAATGCTTTCACAGATGTCCAGGTTGGTGGTGCTGAAATGCTCTTAGATTTTATGTGAAGCACGCAAAATGTTCTCGGGAAAACCTCAAAGAAGGATTTTTCAAACATTTGTCGGTCAATATACTAGGTCCTGAAAAAAACCACACCTGCTCCGAGACGTGATAGCGATGTCTGTTTGGTGAAAGCATCAAGCTCGCATCAGCTGACGCTCACCTGATCCATGTCTACCTTTAGGCATATGACGCCTATCCCAGCATTCCTATTTGAGTTACCTTTTCGGTTATCCTTCAGCTGCTTTCATTGTTCACATTTAGGATTTGGCGTCATTGTCATAAACTGTAATACAGATATCATTAATGTTGCTTCGGTTCTGTTCACATGGGTTATATCACTGCGCTCCCTGCTCTTATCCATGCATTGATGGGCGGGTAGTACAGCCAATCCAAGCTGTATGCTAATTGTCAATTATCTTTGATGGAAGTGGTCCTGACAGAACAAGCTGATTCTTTTCAATGAATCTGTTGAATCGGTTCGCAAATGACACTGAACGATTCATTTGCTAATTGACCCTTCGCCAGGGGTTTGATTGACAAGCGATCTAACCAATCAGAACGCCGCATCCGCCATTTTGTCCGACAAAGCAGCCAGTAGTTAGAAGATTACCCTCGGTGGAGTTAAACTTGAAAAATTGTGCATATTGACATCTTTCCGCGTTTGAAACTACATTAATTCTGATGTTCATTCATGTTTATTTGATGCTATAAATGGACTAGTAGAGATGATTTGTTAACGAGCCAATTGAGCTGAGGCGCTACAGCAACCTGTCACGACCATGGTCACGACATATTAAAGAGCCACAAAAAGGTTTTTATTGTTTGAATTTCTTTAATAACTACACAGTTTGAAAGCTGGGACTTTGTTTAATATCATAAGTAACCTGCTTTGTCTTGTCTGTCGATGTGTTGTCAGTGTCCTCTTTGCTCCGCGATGTATTTATCACTGCGTGTGGTGAGACAGCGGCACGGCTTGTCGGACAAAGCAACAGTAACTAAGGGGGGCGGGTCTTTGCGAAGGGTCAATTGGAATGATCTGATTGCAACTGTTCTCGAGTCAACATCTCACTTGTCACTAGTCTTCATGTCTGACTTAAAATTAGCTAAGAAATGGGAGATCCTTGAAGCTTGAATGTCTACATGACTGATGGCATACAAAAGTTAGTAATGCCGAATTTTAGTACTAATTATTGTAAATGAAAACCATATTTAAATATCAATCCACCATGGTGTAAGCGCACCTGACTTTTAAAGGGAATGGGAGATGACACTCTGATTGGTTTATTTTAGCGGCTGCTATTGGTGAGCTGCTTCACTTTGAAAAGCCATTTGGAGTACTGGAGAATATTGCAGAATGGCTTGCTACTGTAAGAAATTGTAGTCTGCCTCGATTCCACTTCAAAGTATATTTTAGAATGAGCTCATCCCCAAAATGGCTTAATTATCATAGAGAGGAAGAAAGTCAACTGGTATATTGTTTATGTACCATTTGGGTTGATCACATCCTGAGCAAATGGTCATCAATTGTAGAATGGGAATGGGTGTGGGACACAAAGAACCATCTCAAACAATGAGATGTCACAACTTCATTAACATACAGACCACAGCTGGTAAAACATGAGAAACTACATTTACATGAAGAGTGGTAAACTGTAAATAGCATAAAAGGCTTGAGATTTGGATGTTCTGGGTTCATTCCGACTCCGATGAACCCAAGGTGCTACGTGTACTTTGTCACTGCCACGCTGCAATAAACTTCTTCATCAAGATTTTCAACGTCCTCATCATTTTTTCTTACAGTACCCACAAATGACCAGCTGTTATCTAAAGAGGAATGTTATATAGGATGTTATTTTTCAACAAGACAATGCTGATGCCCAAATTCCAAAGACAACCAAGAAGTGGCTCATGTTTTGGCCTGGTCTGTAGAATATTTGGTCTTAAATTAAGCTCAAACGAACTGGGAGACATTTTTCAACTGCTCATGAACTGTCTGAAGCCATTAACATTGAGTGGAACAAAACTGACTCTTCTTCCTGTGAAAAAGATGTTGAGGAAGGCCATTCCGTGCTAAGTTACTTGATCTACAGTATTTGTGCAATTAATTACCTAACAAGTGATTTGTGATTAAAATGGCTAAGACCATTAAAAGACCACTAAATATTTTGCCATTTTTGCCAAGGAGTTTTCACGAAAACATATCATAAATTAAAGGAAAGTTGTTGATCGCTAAAATAACAGGATGTATTGACGGATCATTTCATTTCATTTCATTTATTTATAAAGCACAAATAAACACAACAAAAGTTGACCACTGTGCTATACAGAGAAAGGAATAAAATAAAAGACAATAGTAGTAAAAAAGACATCACAAAATTTAAAAAAATACAAGAGTTAGAATGAATGAAATGCAAGACTTAGAAGATGAGACTGTAACTTCGATTTAAAATCATATAAGGATGAAACAGATCTTACAGATAAAGGTAGACTGTTCCATAACTTTGGTCACCTCTCATCTTCAGTCTTGATCTTGGATAAGATCTAACTGATGAGTTCACGTTTAAAAGGTCTGACAAATAGGAAGGTGCCAGACCATTTAAAGACTTAAAAACAAACAGCAAAATCTTAAATTCAACTCTATAATGCACTGGCAACCAATTAAGAGACACTAAAATCGGAGTAATGTGTTCTCGTTTACGAACACCAGTTAAAAACCTGGCAGCGGCATTTTGGACCATCTGTAGTCGTGACATGGAGGATTGGGGTAATCCAACATACAATGAGTTACAATAGTCCAATCGAGATAAAACAAACGCATGTGTGACTCTTTCAAGATCCTTAGAAGAGAGAAAAGTTTTAACTTTTGACAAAAGTTTAGGATGAAAAAAACATGACTTAACTACTGAATTTATGTGTTGGTCGAACTTAAGGGAAGAATAAAAAATAACTCCCAAATTTTTCACAGTTGGTTTGATATAGGAATTTAAATGACCACAATTAATATTTGGTTTTCCTTTTCCCCCTGAGGGCCCAAAGACAATCACTTCATTCTTACCCTCATCACATGCGCTCTACTGACTTCACTCCCATTGGTTGTTGCTCCTGAAAGTCGCTCTTCATTTGCATAAAGTTAAACATATCTTAAATTTGTCATGTCGCTGGACACGCCTACATCCTGTCGGCAATGGTCACTGTCGCAGGAAAACGGCAGTTCTCCATTGAGATGAATGGGATCATGTCGCTTTGTTGCTGCGTGTCGCTGGCAGTGTGAACGCAGCTTTAGAACTATTTTAATCTAATAAAAACCAAAAGCTTAATATAAATAGCATAATTCACTTAGGAGGCCACATACAAGAACCTCTTTCATATCAACAAGAATTTTACATTTTCTGAAGAAAATGTGGTGTTTGCCCATGCAAAACTTACCTCCGTGATGCAAGGGTGTTCTGGGTGGTTGTTGTGGGGGTTGTGGGTAGTTGCTTAGGGCTCATGTCAAAAAAGCCAATCTCTAAGACTCTATGATATTCTGGTCAAGATATGGCTGGAGTCCTTCTATTAATGTAAGCCTGTGGGATTTTTTCCCCTCTATTTACAATGAAGTTTAATACTTAAAGGGTTTTAAAATAGTAATAGCAATTGCCTTAACAAGCACATATGAAACCATTATAACCCCATATTTCTACAATCTTCCTTTACAGTGATGTCAAGTCGGGTTGAGTAAGGATGCAAATTTCACATGACATTATTCCTTATTCACGAATAGACTTGAATAGATAACAGGCCTGCTGGATTTGAGCCATTGTATGTGACTGGAAAAATAAGCCCCAGATCTCCTACTGCAAGCAGAGGAGCTTGTCAGAGTTTTATTTTTTTATTTTTTTCTCTCCTCATCCTTTCTTTCTCCAGGCATAGTTCTCAGCAGAACCATGTTGAAAATATGTGTGACTATTGTGTATGTCAGCTATGAAATTGGTTTGGATGCTGATAGGGTGGCAGCTCAACAACGGCCTGAAAGAAATCTGAGAAGTGTCATATTACAGTTGAGACAGCTTTTTGTTTCTACAATTGCTTTATACTTTCCTCCCTGCCAAATTAGAAACACTGTAAACTGCCTTGAAGACCCATACACAGCTAATTAAAGAGGGCCAGTACAGTCTAATTAATTAGAAATTAATCTGTTCTGAAGTGTGCACTCTGCATCTGAAGCATATTGAGAATTTTAAAGGTGTTTGCTACAAGATTAAAACATCAAGATATTTATTTTTTACGGAATATCGACAGGAAAGTGAAACTTTGCCATATGCGAATTTCAGAGACTGTCAGTTTTGAAATGCAAATGCAGATTGGCTGTGAATGTACAATCAGTTTGTTTATTCTGAACGGGTGCAGTTGCTGAAAGATCCTAAACGGCCTTCTCAAAGCTTACATTCTACGAATTTCAATATGAATCATGATATAATGATATGCAAACACAGAGGCCTGGTCCGTTTGTTTCACTGAGTATCATGCTTGAGCAAACTCTGTGTTGAAGGGTGGCAGAACTTTGAACTTTTGTGCTATTTCCAAGGACAGCCATATGCTCGCACGTGAATATTAATCATTTCTCTGTGGGGTTTCATATTCTACTTCTCTGACATAGTTGTCACCAGCTATACTCATCCCCACCCCTGATATCCGCCGCTAACTAAAGAAGGAAAAGCTTTCAGGAGGCCAGCGGGCATTGCTGATAGCGGCTTGAGGGTGCGTGCAGATGGCTGGACCATGACGGTCCACGGGCGAGGCCTGAGACAGCCCTGTTCCACTTCTTGCCCTCAGATAATTCCAAGACATCTGACTTTGGAACGGATTTCACAGTTGAAGAGTAGATTGGCTTATAAAAGCATGGCAATCTGCAGCATTTTTCACTGTAGTCAAAGCCGTGATTTGCCTTAAAGGGATGCCCCCCCCCCCCAACCCAAAAAAAAAAGAAAATACATTTCTCTCATTTACTCACCCTCATGCTGTCCAAGATGCATATGACTTTATTTCTTCAGAAGAAAAAAAACAAATCTATCTCTGCGAGTCTACACTTTAAAAAAATGCTGGGTTGTTTCAACCTATGTTTGAGTCAAATATGGACAAAAAATGTAAATTAAAAAAATTTTAAACCCAAAGGTTGGGTTTGTCCATATTTGACCCAACCATGGGTTGAAACAACCCTGCATTTTTTAGAGTGTATATAATGCAAATGTACGGGACCTTAAAGTTGACACTTCAAAAATCACACAACGTGAAAACAACCGGTAATCCATACGACCCCAGTTGATGAATCGATGTCTTCTGAAGCGAAACGATAGGTGTGTGTAAGAAAAATATGAATATTTTTAAAAACCCCTGTGGTGAAAATCAAGTTTTTAATGTTGTTTATATCTCGATGTGGTGTTTTTAATATGCTTTAAGACAAACCATGTTCAAATTCATAAGTCATTGATGAGTATTTTAAAACTCCAGTGATCTAAAGACAGTTTCAAAAACGCGGTTTCAAAATTGCTGGTGTTTCTTATGTCACAAACTACCTTCTAACCAATCACATCAACGTGCGGGTGGGCTTTAGCATATCATTAACTATGACCGCTCTGCAAGGGAGTCTCAAGAGGTTATCCTGGTGTTTTTTTCAGTTTTTCTTCATGCCAAAAATGTTTAAATATGTAATTTTGGTGATCAAAGATGAGTTTTAAGGGATGCAATTATTGACTACAGGGGGGCTTTAAGATAAACCATGTTCAAATTCAGCAGTCAACACCATTGCTTTTTAAAATGGCAGTGTATCAAAGACAGTTTCAAAAACGCTGTTTGAAACCACCCGTTTCCTTCCTTCACAAACACGTAACCAATCCCGTCAATGGCAATCGCGAACATGGTTTGTGTAAGGATTAGTGAATGGCAGTGAAGCGACGCAACTGATGCTAGTTGGTCACATGATAATGACAACATGGTCAATGTAGTATGTCCGGGTTACATTCATACCACACTCACTCTTACTATATAGAACTTATACTTATACTTTTTTAGCGGTTGTGAAGTAATTACTGATTCAAAATAAGCATCTACTCAAGAGAGTATGCAATTTTGGACGCAGCTACTTCAGCATGTTGTAACAGAAGAAGTGATGCGGAAACACGAAGGACTGTCAGTTCTTGCATGAGTTTCACAGCACTCTTAACATGCAAGCATGAATTCATAAACCCGCATTTCACAGTTGGCCAGAAGCAATGAGTTAAAGTTTAAATTGTTACGTTTTCTTACACACACCTATCATTTCGCTTCAGAAGACATTGATCCATCAGCTGGGGTCGTGTTCACTTTGTGTGGTTTTTAAAGCGTCCTGTACACTTGCTTTTTATGGACTCGCAGAGATGGATTATTTTTCTAAAAATCTTTGTTTGTGTTCATCTGTAGAGTGTGAGTAAATGATGAGAAACTTTTCATTTTGGGGTGGAGTATACCTTTAACAATGCTTTCCCTCCACATGAATTATAAATATCACTAGAAATTTTCCTCTTAAAAGGGAAACAGAGAATGCATTTGGCATATTTGCTCTCAAAAAGGTAGTGGTTCAAATGAATACCTTTCACATGGCTATTATCTCCATGTCGTCCAATAGAGCATGCAATCATTTTTACCGCTCACAGTTTTGCTTTTTCAATGCATCATTAGAAGCAGCCTGACTGTTAACATGACACGACACACTGAAACGGCTGCAATATGAGCTGGATAGTGGCCGTTAGATTGGGATCAAACAGCATGTTCCTGCTGGTGTGATTTATGATGACCTTATTGCTGTTTGTGTCATTTTATTTGCCTACATGATAGAGCTGTCAGACCCAGGTATGATGAAGAGCATGCAGTGGGTTGGACATATCTGCTGGGATTTTCCACTGTCATTTTACAGAGCTTGTCTCTCTCAGAAACTGCTCACTGGTTTATTGCCTGCCTGTGAGATTAAATCTGGGGCAAAGACACTCTCTTTTTGAACATTAGGCCGACAGGAGTTTCCAAATACTGACACAGGCCTTTATTGCTATTGTCTGAGCTGCTTAAAGGGGTGGTTCATTGTGATTTCACTTTTTTAACTCTAGTTAGTGTGTAATGTTGCTGCTTGAGCATAAACAGTATCTGCAAAGTTACAGCACTGAAAGTTCAATGCAAACAGAGATATTGTCTTTTAAAGTTAAGGCAGTTTAATGCGATGCGACGCGTCAAAAGATAATATAACCCATTATAATCAGTGATATTGTCTCCACTGGATGTGGCGCGGAAGACAGCTTCCAGAATCTACACGAGTTTAATGCTGGATTTGCACAAAGGCTATAACTGAAAGATGAAGCAGTTCCCGCTTTAAAAGCAGAAGCTGCTGTTTATGGGCCCCTAACTGTAAGTTTGTTTTATTGTTTGTAATTCTATTGCATACTTCTCCAACAAACGCCAACAAACACCAACAAACTTCTATGATCATAGACAAACAGTTGTTCATGCTATAAATTAAACGACACCTTTACAAAAATGCTACTAGTACTCAGTCATGTATTCGGCTACAGTAAAGCTTTAATCAGGATAAAACTGTATATTGAAAGCTAACATAAACAGCAGGAACATTTACAAGGGACAGCATATATAAACACTTTAGCCGCTTTTCCACTGTCGGGTCGAACGCTTCTCATCGCGTAACCGTTCCATTCCGTGCCGATCCGGGCCAGCTGGTACAGTTACGTTTACATTTTCCACTGTGGGGCTGATAACGGTTGCTCTTTGTAATGTAATACAAACAAGTACAAAATGAAATACTTACCATTCAGAAACGTCCTTTAAAAGCCGTGCTTGCAGAGGTTCTGCTTGACCCTCATCTGGGTCTGATTCAGGCTCAAATTGATATGGTAATATTGATGCCATTATTTACATTTCAACCTAAAGCATGCAATTATTGCCCGTAATGGTAAGGGGAGTGTCAGTTCCGGACACTTCAGCAAATCAGAATACACTGGGCCAGCTAACCAATCTGAGCCCATTGCGTATTTCGGAGGGAGTGGTATCATAGAACCAGGAAGTCAAACTGGCCTTTCAAATGACAAAGGAGACAGCGGTGTAGAATAAAGGTAAAATATATGAAAAATACGGTGTTTTTTTTAAAACGAAGCATTAAAGGATTAGTTCACTTTCAAATTAAAATTTCCTGATAATTTACTCACCCCCATGTCATCCAAGATGTCCATGTCCTTCTCTCTTCAGTTGAAAAGAAATTAAGGTTTTTGATGAAAACATTCCAGGATTTTTCTCCATATAGGTTCCCAAACTTTTTAGCTTAGAGTACCCCCTGAAGGGATAACCATCTTTCTCCGTACCCCCTCTCTTCCACTTCGATTGCAGTCACACCTTTACCATTAAGGGACAATATTTGCCCCCTAAATTGATTTTCCAGTGCATTTTTTTTTTTTACCTTTATGAATAATTTTATAAAATAAATAATGTTTAAATAAAAAATGTTCAATAGAGAAATATGCAATGATGGTAAAACTAAGTAAAATGTTTAAACATTAAACTAAAACCGCCAGTAGGTGGCAGCAAGTCACTGTTTTTATGAGTGAGTCATCGAGTCATTCATTCAGTAATGAAGCAAGTGACTCTGAATGAATCATTGAATCATTGACTCTCACGATTCGTTCAAAGCCGCAGAATTGTTCGCGAAACACAGACGTGTGATGTAGTTCTGCTGTGGTTTTCGTTAGAACTATTATTTCATTGCAAAATATAGTAAATAGGCTACTACTGTGTTTAAAATGTACGTTTTATTTTTTGACCTGTTGTATAATAATGTCACGTTTGCAGTCATGTGGATATTTGGGAACAATTGCGTTCTTGCTCGTTATCATCATTAAATACAAGAACTCACACAAGGTATGTTTTTGTATCAGAGAAGGTTTGAGTCTTAAATCGAAATGTATCCACTATCTGTGTCTATATTTGTTCTTCATGCGAGTAAGAGCTAAATCCCCACTTTTACAAAGGTGCATTGTCGAGAACGACATCAGTAAATTTAGCGCAATTTAAGGCAGATCATATGCATGCTGCTTGTGTGGATACAGTCATTTTTGACTGTAAATGATGAGGTAATTTGATTAAATGTACTGGATTTACGACATTTTGGCAGTTAGAAATACATGATTGATTTTAATATTATTTTAAAGGAAGAATTAAATTAACTACTCAGCATTTTGTTCGCATACCCCCTTTTGTCACCTCACGTACTCCCAGGGGTACGCGTACCCCAGTTTGGGAACCACTGATATAATGGACTTCAATGGTCTCCAAACGGTTGACGGTCAAAATTACAGTTTCATTGCAGCTCTAGCGTTCTACACAATCCCAGACGAGGAATAGGGGTCTTATCTAGAGAAACCATCACTCATTTTCAATTTTTAATTTTTTTATTTTTATACATTTTAACCATAAATGCTCATCTTGAACTAGCTCTCTTCTTCTTCTTCTCTATTAGAATTTTAGCAGTGTAGACACTGCTAAGTGTATTACTGCCCTCCACAGGTCAAAGTTTGAACTAATTGTTATGTACTTGCACAAGCATATTGTATTATGACAATTTAGTTCAAACTTTGACCTGTGGAGGGCAGTAATACACTTAGCAGTGTCTACACTGCCGGAATTCTAATAGAGAAGAAGAAGAAGAGAGCTAGTTCAAGATGAGCATTTATGGTTTATAATGTATAAAATAAAAAAAATAAAAATTTAGAAAATGAGTGATGGTTTCTCTAGATAAGACCCTTATTTCTCGTCTGGGATCACGTAGAATGCTTTGAAGCTGCACTGAAACTGTAATTTTGACCTTCAACCGTTTGGAGGCCATTGAAGTCCACTATATGGAGAAAAATGATGTTTTCATCAAAAACCTTAATTTCTTTTCGACTGAAGAAAGAAAGACATGAACATCTTGGATGACATGAGGGTGAGTAAATTATCAGGACATTTTAATTTGAAAGTGAACTAATCCTTTAAGACATGTTAAACTGTGCCCCATAAACACAATCAAGCCTAGAAAAAAACCTCTGAACCACCCCTTTAAAACTTCAGTTTGTAAAACTAATTTCTGTGGTAAAAAATGGTCATAAATCAAAAATAAATATTTACATATTGATAACAGTTAAATAGAACATCAGTTTGGGGGAAAATACAATTCTCTTTTCCAAAACTGGAAAAAAATAGCTGTTGGGAAAACAGTATACATCATCATTAGTGTGAACAACAATAACAGATGCTATATTAAGTAAAGGATAGTAATGTAAAATAAATAAATAAATAAAAAATATGTGCAATAAAAGCAATAACTGAGACGCTAGATGGCACCAGTTGCGTTCATATGAAACGAGAGATTGAGTCCACTGTGAGATGAGTGGCATGAAATTCTTGGGCTGTGTACAAAATCCCCCTTATTCGTGCACTAATTGAGGGGACAGCCATTTGTAGTGATGTTCAATGGTTAGCTGCTAGAGAATAAAGTGCTGCAGGGATGGCATATTTTTCTAGGTCACAACAAAAAGAGTATTTTAGCATGGTTTCATTTAAGCTATCGGTTCCATTGTCCTAAAGTCAGTGGGTTTTTTGAGTTTTTGGTTAAATGCCAGAAATAAGGTCTGTGCCTGTGGTTCACATAAGCTTAAATGTATATGTGGTAATTACTGTAATTATGAGATTTCAACTTGTAAAAAGAGCATGTCATGTGTTATCATCATGAAATAACGGTAATTACGGCATGGCGTGAAAGCAGTATAAGATAATATTTTATTCTATCACATTAGTAATAGCCTCTGTGATTTTTAAAAAAAGATTTTACTTGGGACTACAAAGGCTGTGGAGACCATAAACCAAACCGAACAGGTAAACTCATCTACTTTCTTTACAGCCTTGTTATGTTTATAATTTCAAACTAATCTTGCAAACTATTCTAACTCAGACTCACACAGGGAAAATGTTTTAAGTGTTGTTGACGTTGAAGTCATGCAAACTTTTTGTCTAGGGAAATGGGCTGTGTCTGAAATCACTCCCTATACACTTAAGTAGTGGACTATTTGAGGGGACAACAATTTGTAGTGGTGTCCGAAACCATTGTGGACATTATGGGGTGCACTCATTCAATCCCACAATGCACCACAATATCGAGTGTACAACCAATTTACGCTCGACAGCTAGAAAATTCCCATAATGCACCATGAAATTCGTGCACCGAAGGTGGCGCCTGCAGCTGAATCATCCATCTAAGTGTGAAAAAAAAAAAAAAAAAAAGTGAAGTGACATGTGGCCAAGTATGGTGACCCATACTCGGAATTTGTGCTCTGCATTTAACCCATCCAAGTGCACACACACAGCAGTGAACACACACACCGTGAACACACACCCGGAGCAGTGGGCAGCCATTGCTGCGGCGCCCGGGGAGCAGTTGGGGGTACGGTGCCTTGCTCAAGGGTCTCACCTCAGTCGTGGTATTGAAGGTGGGGAGAGCGCTGGACATTCACTCCCCTCACCGACAATCCCTGCCGGACCTGAGACTCGGAACCCATGACCTTTGGGTTACAAGTCCGACTCTCTATCCATTAGGCCACGACTGCCCCAATCTATCCATTTTCCAAACAGCTGGTCCAATGTGGCTACAGTGTAATATCATACAGGAATAAATTCCTTTTTAATTGATTAAATTGTTTAATTAAAGGTGGGGTATGTCATTTTTCAAAAACACTGTTTAGAAGTTAGTCGGGCTGACACCAACAACAAACGTGTAACCAATTAGCATTAGGGGGTGCATAACGGTCGAGGAGAGAGAACGAGCAAGAGGGAGATTTGAAAAAAAAATGCAGAAAGAGAGATGAGACACAATACAAAAAAAGCTCAAAAGAATATCACTGGTATGAAGGTTTATGACTGGGCAAGATCTTTAGGACCCGCGTTAATATTAGAAAAGCTTTCCAGTGCTGGAGAGAGCTAAGCGGGAAGGCCTGAAAACAGACGCGGAGGCTGCTTTGATTCCTCTTCACGTGTAAGAAACACTGGGTTTGAGTGTCATTGATTGTCTGGAGCTGCTGTGCTGTTGGCGACTAACAACAAACACTTGTTTGTATTTACTCTTGAGTACTGTATGTTCATTTTTTGTGCTTCCTTGTCGTTAATGATATGCTAAAGTTCATCATCTGCACTTTATTTTTCGTGAAGCATTTTGTTGCACGTCAGCTGTGATAAACAGACATCCACTCTCGCATTGCGTGTGTAACCATGGCCAGATAATGAGAGTTGTGCAGGTAAACTACAGCGCACTGACGACTGCTAGAGAATGTTGTGTTTAGTGTCAATGTCAATGCCAGCAGCGAATGGGCTGGGGTTCGAGACCGACTTGGAGCAGGGTGGTTAGGAATTGAGGGTTATAAAGAGAGGGGTGGGTTTGTTTGGGTTGATTGCCTACTACTTCCGGTGAGATTCTGAAGTGAGCATTCGATGGACACTTTACTATCCCATGAGGCCACGGGAGAGGATTTGTGAATGGAGGTGAAGCGACGGAACTGACGCCGGTAGGTCACGTGATAATGACAACTTGGCAGATGTAGCACATGATACTACGCTCATTCATGCTAAATAGAACATACTTTTTTAACGGTCACGAAGTAGTAGTAAATTCAAACGCAGTACCTACTTAGTACGTGTTTTCGGACGCACTGTGAGAGTTGTGCTAAATGAATTCCCGCATTTCGCCAGAAGATGGCGTCCACAGCATTTCCGGTGCACTCGGTGTCTGAATTCGCTCACTCGTTTTCATTCACTCTTTCAGTGGACTAAATATATAAAAAGTGAATGAGGGTATAGGGTGCGATTTCAGATACAGCCTCGACCCATTTGCGGACCCATTGATTGCTCACAAAGCCAGTTTCATTTACTCGAACGGTCTGAGATACAGCATTGGAATTCAAATTCATCTCTAGAAAATGGCTACAAAAATCGGTACATTAAGAAAACTGGAATAAAAATGTTTTAAGTGACAATACAAATACATAAAACATCAGAACTCTAAGTCTCATCATCTATGAAGGAGCAACAATAACATTGTTCTCTGAGTGCTCTCCCCAATGTGTTTTTAAAATGTTCTTCTCTCCTAAATCATGTTAATTATACCTACAGAGCTTCAGCTCTCCAAATACCTGTCGGCATGATGAAACAGCTTAGCAATTCTTACAATTTTTTTAAGCAATTACAGACTCATACTCCTTTAAACCAAGAAGTGCAGCTTCACAGGGAGGGTTAAAGGAGTATTCCTTCAAGTATAGGCACAAATATGGACTCATTTAAGGCAGCAGTCTCTCCTCTCCTCATTAAGGGTTGCACTCAATTAAGTCTTGTTGGGTGATGGCAAAATTGCAGCAACAAAATCTAACCTACTCTTATCTGTCCAGAATGAAAGAGCATCAGGACAAGTGAGTATGAGAAATAAAGGGAAGTGGCTAATTTAATGGATTGCTGCAGAGTGGCTACTACAGCTCTATTTAATGTCCCTAGTAGCTGCTGTGTAGGATAATATGGCTCACGTACACACATTTCAGTGTCATTCGAGCTCCCCCTGCTGACCAGGAGTCTAACTGCAGCTAGTAGATTACCATCAACATGCCTCAGCCTGATTTTCTCCGCTACGTAACTCACAACCATGTGCTCGTGCAGTTTTAATGTAGTCCATCTTTGCTGTTTAAACAATGCTTTATTTTATTAATGCCAGCCCCATGTTTTATGTTTGAAAGCACTGAATCATTTAACATAAGCTGGGAACATTGCCATCCAATGGAAAGGAGAATCTGTCCATCCAAATTGTGACGGGCAGACATTGGGGATCTAGATGAATAATAAAAGGCAGCTGAGGCTGGAAAATATTGTATTATTAGAATGACCTTAATAGGTCGGACTGATTAGATTTAAAGGGGTCATGACATGGATTTTTTATTTTATTTTAATATGTTCCTTGAGGTTCACTTATAATGTTGATTTTGTTTTTTTTTTGCACATAAAAACATTACTTGTCAGTAACGGCCACTGTTATGATTGGCTAACGTCATTGCATAGGAAACAGTATCATCGCTCACTCGCTATTGCAAATGAGTAAGAAACACATAGGGGGCTTTCGCACCGGAGGAACCTTTTCATAGTTCCTAGAACTATTGGCTGAAGTACCCGGATTTTGCCGTGTTCGCACCGCAGGAACTAGGAACGATTTTCGTTCTAGGAACTCCTTTTGGGGGAACTAAATTAGCTCTATAGGAACTATCAGTGACGTAAGTGTACGTTGATCGGTCAAACGCATGTCAAACACCGGCCGGGTTCATTTTTAAAAAGCCGTGTAAACATAGTTACTTCACGAACATGGAAAACAGCAATAAGAGCATTTACCTGCTGTCTGCAGGGTTGTGTTCTTTTCTCCGCCTCGATGACATGTAATACTGAAAGTTGTCATAGGAGATTTCGTCTCTTAGCTCCACTTTTTGCTCTTTCAGTCTCTAGTGTGTGGAGTGTGTCAGAAACTGAAGCACATCTGCATACTGTTTCAGTGTAGACAGCGTCAGTGATTATAATGGCTTCTATTTGCTTTTGACGCGACACTCACATCCAGTGTAGGCAAATGTCAGCCGTTAAGTGACTGAAAGCCACTGGGCGGGGCCTATGATGCGATGATGTATAACTATTCGTCGAAGTCTTGATCTGGAGACAGTCATATGCAAATGTTTTTGCCCATGTGACATCACAAATCCCACAATATCAGAACAAGCCGTTTTTGGAGCTTGATTAAATAAATACTTTGTTTATAATGAGGAGAATGTTTTAAGCTATGAAACTTGCAGGATGTTTTAATGGTACAAAGACCTCTTATATGTCAAAAGATCAAGGCAAATTTGATTTCTCATGTCATGACCCTTTAACATAAAAACAAAAACCTGTGATTTGTTTCAGGCTAAAAGTCACATTCGGTCATGAAGCAAAATTCACTGTTACTTTTAGGAACACATCTCTTCAAGTAATTGAATAGAAAATGCATCACAGCAGATGCAAAGTGCAAAGGCTGCATTCAAAATTTATTTAATTAGCAATGCTTGTCCTCAGAGAAGAACATGCAGTGAATCTCAGGTTAACATCTGCAATGGAGATAACAGTGACTAAGCGATGCATATAATTAAATTCCACCCAATTAATGAGATTTTTGCTGTGAAGGAACACAGTGTCATTGTCAGTCCAATTCCATGCTGGAGCCTAGAGAGTTTGATTTTGTTTGCAGATTCTTTTTTATAGAATTTTGTTTTAATCTGCAGTTTTACACTCTAAAAAAATCCTGGGTTAAAAACAATCCAGCGGTTGGGTTAAATGTTGCTGGGCAGTTTTATTTAACTCAACTATTGTTTAAAAATGATTATATGGCTGGCTTAAAATCAACCCAAAATAGTTTGGAAATTAAGAATCAGACACCTAATTACTAGCCGAAGGTGAACATTTATTAATAAGCAATTTAATACATGTTTATTGTTTAATTATTATTCATTAAACTTATGAATAAATGTTCATTTATTAAACATATTAATACATGTTAATTTCCAGCATATTTTAGGTTCATTTTAAGCAAGCAGTACAGTCATTTTTAAACAATAGTTGAGTTAAAAAAAACTACCCAGCAGGTAACATTTAACCCAACCGCTGGGTTAAAACAACCCATTCACTGGGTTTGCCCATTTTCAACCCAGCATTTTAAGAGTGTATGATTCTTCCTTTGCATCCATTGCAAGCAGAGAAAGATAAAAGGTAAGCAAACATGAAATGAACTCAGTTTGTATAGGGACTATGTCTATATTTGTGCCTGCCTATTTCCATCCTTGATCCACTTTCAGTTTTCTGAAGATTATTCCTAACAGGATCGGATATCAAACATGAAAATGTGCAGAGCACAGCAGGGTGTTATAATAAGGTATTACAGCAAATAAATGATAAATTTTCTAATAATTAAAAGATTTGAAGCAGAAAAGAATATGAATTTTCTTTTAATGGATTTATTTTTTGCATCAGACAAAAACTGACTGTCTCTGGACCAGCAGTTTTATTAACGAAGCTAATAAGCTGCGTTGAATTTATGCTTAAAATTAGTCTGAAAATAAATGGCTCCATAGACGCTGGTCAGTTATATGACTATTTGTCAAAGTAATGTATATGTCTTCAGTCTCAAGATAGATCGAGCTGACGTTCAAGAAACTGGCCCTTGTCCAAGTCCACCGTTCATGTGCATCTTAAAGCCATCTAATAGAGCAGCATACTTGTGTTAAAATTCAGGCCTTGTACCTCCCTCTGTCGCGTCTTGATTTATAATGCTGTAGGACTCAATTAAAACGCTTATGGCCATTACGATTGCTCGCTTTGCATGTAAATTTTCTTCTCAAATCATTTTCTCCACCATCAACTTGTTCAGTATCCATTATAGAGAAAATTACACAATAAAACACAACAGTAGAATGGTATAAAAAGTTTACTAGTCAGTGTGAAAAAATGTATTCAATTTGATGGAATTTTACTATACAATTGAAATTTGTAAATCTTAAAAAAGGCTTAATTTTTTTGAGTGCATAAATAATTGTTATTTTCTTTGCAATGTAAGCATCTCAAAAAATGCATGTAATATTGTACTAACTGCATGTCATTATAGGCTCCGATTTATACAATCCCTGATCTGTCCCTCTATCCATATTGGCCTGGCACTAAACAAAATAAAAGTACAATTTCAATTTTCTAACCCAATTTTTATGAAGATAATCATTTGAAATGTGAGATGTAATTATATTAAAACAAATAGGAGAGAATATTTTGTTTTAAAAAAGTGAGGACTGAGGGTACTTTCTTTTTTTTACAACTTACAAGACTAATGGAGCTTGAGTAAATGTTCTTCTCCTAAGCTAAAACTAGTGTGCAAAACATCTCCATTAACTGAAGTCCTGAGCACAGCATTTTCATTTAATATAAAAGCAACTGCCTTTACAATGTGCTTCAACTTCCTATAATGACCTAATTATCCAGTAATGATTCATTGACCATTTAAAACCCCTGTTTCTTCATCCCTTCCCGCTGGGTTTTTAAACTAGCTGATTGATCAAAATATTTCTGCGCTCTCTCTCTCTCTTTCTCTCTCTCTGATTAGTCGGATGCAAAGCTTTTATCTTGAATACCATCCCATCAGCTATAATGATGTTGCAAAGTTAGGCAGTCAATTAGCCTCTGCCAGGATGTAATTAGACCGATGGGATGCCATGTTTACTGAAATGTAAGCTAAGATGATGAAGTGGGTCATTGGTGTCTGCATCTATTGACAGCATGATTGGTGCTATTTAGGCCTAGTCCACACGTACACGGGTATTTTTATGAAAGTTTTTCGCATCCACATGAAAACTCAAAAACACGCTATGAAGTGCTGTCAAGAGCATGCCAAAGCAACAGTTGGCAATATTACCCTAACCATAAAGCCTTGTTGGCCAATCAGAAGCCTGGAACATTTTTTATTACCGGTTCCGGTTCCGATGTCACAAGCCAAAATCTCCGGTTTCACCGTCTACACAGCAACACTGCAACTGGAGTGTTTGAAAATCTTCACCCTGGCAGGAGTTTTCAAAAAAGTTCAGTTTCAGTGACCGGATACTGCGCTTGCGTGTGGCCAAACCGCATAGAAAAAGCTGTGGTTTTGAAACTACCCATGTTCGTGTGGACAGGGCCTTAGTGTTGGCATGCACATTGCAATGCTGAAACTGCCAATCCAATATACAGTTGCATGAAAAAGTATGTGAAACACTTTCAGAATCTGTGAAAATGTGAATTATTTTAACAAAATAAGAGAGATCATACAAAATGCATGTTATTTTTTATTTAGCACTGTCCTGAGTAAGATATTTTACATAAAAGATGTTTACATATAATCCATAAGACAAAAATAGCTGACTTTATTAAAATAACCCCAGTCAAAAGTTTACACACCCTTGATTCTCAACACTGTGTGTGGTTACCTGGATGATCTACGGCTGTTTTTGTGTTTTGTGATGGTTGTTCATGAGTCCCTTGTTTGTTCTGAGCAGTTAAACTGAACTCTGTTCTTCAGAAAAATCCTCCAGGTCCTGCAGATTCTTCAGTTTTCAAGGATTTTTTGCATATTTGAACCCTTTCCAGCAGTGACTGAATGATTTTGAGATCCATCTTTTCACACTGAGGACAACTGAGGGACTCAAACACAACTATTAAAAAAGGTTCAAACATTCACTGATGCTCCAGAAGGAAACACGATGCATTAAGAGCCGGGGGGTGAACACTTTTGAACAGGATGAAGATGTCCAAATTTTTCTTATTTTGTTTAAATATCATTGGTTTTCATTTAGTACTGCCCTTCGGAAGCAACAGAAGATGCTTGCATGTTTCCCGGAAGAAAAATTAAGTACAATTTACCTTGAGCTTAAAATTCAAAAGGTTTTCACCCCCCGACTCTCAATGCATCGTGTTTCCTTCTGGAGCATCAGTGAATGTTTGAACCTTTTCTAATAGTTGTGTTTGAGTCTCTCAATTGTCCTCAGTGTGAAAAGATGGATCTTAAAATCATTCAGTCACTGCTGGAAAGGGTTCAAATATGCAAAAGATGCTGGAAAACAGAATTTTTGGGAGTTCAGTTTAACTGCTCAGAACAAACAAGGGACTCATGAACAACCATCACAAAANTGTTTGAACCTTTTTTAATAGTTGTGTTTGAGTCTCTCAATTGTCCTCAGTGTGAAAAGATGGATCTTAAAATCATTCAGTCACTGCTGGAAAGGGTTCAAATATGCAAAAGATGCTGGAAAACTGAAGAATTTTTGGGAGTTTTAACTGCTCAGAACAAACAAGGGACTCATGAACAACCATCACAAAACACAAAAACAGTCGTGGATCATCAGGTAACCACACACAGTATTAAGAACCAATGGTTCACATACTTTAAAACAGGGCCATTTTAATAAATTCAGCTATTTTTTTGTCTTATGGACTATACGTAAACATCTTTTATGTAACATATCTTACTCAGGACAGTACTAAATAAAAAATAACATGCATATTGTATGATCTCTCTTATTTTGTTAAAATTATTCACATTTTCACAGATTCTGTAAGTGGTTTGCATTCTTTTGCATGCAACTGTATGTATATGTATATGACAACAAACACACTGCCAAACTGCAATACAGAATAGTTCAAAACATAATAATAAATAATAATTTCTGAACATTGACTCTCAGTCTTTATTCACCTCTTTCTCATGGTTTCTCATTAGATTTCATATAAGTTGTTGGACAAAACAATGGACACTTAGAAAATCCAAATATTTGGATGTGCAAATCTGCAACAATATACGGTAAAACTATTGAGCAACGTTCGAGATGAGCTACCGGTTTGACACTATAGTTTGAGAATGTAGCAAATGCTTATTCTGCACCGCGCGCGCAGTGTTTGCTTCCTTCAGCCTGGCGCTGTTTAGATGCACTTCCTTGTTTTGAATCACTTGTGAAGATGTTGATTCCGATTATTTTCTTATTAGTTTTGAGCCCATTTGCAAGTGTTTTACCTGCAGGTAAGTCACGGCTTTTAGATATACAGCTAGCTAATTATATATGAATTATTGATTTATTTTAGCGTGTCTTGCAATGCGCTTTTCAACTATAGGTTTTGACATGCATATACAATCAGGCAAATGCGAAGAGTCGGGGTCTTTCAGAAGATGAATGAATGTTGAACCGGGTCACAAAACCGGACGTTTTGTTCACGAATCGGTCAGAAAGAGCTGCGTAAGCTGATTATAAGCATTTAGAGTGTAAATGTTTATAATCAGCGTTTTCCAATAATTTGACTGAGGGGCGCAAAGTAATTTACTTTAACAGCAAGATATAAGAAATGCTACAAATAAAACTTCCTGGTTTTATAAGTTTCGCGCAGTAAACAGCAATATTTGCTTACATAGGACAATCGTGTTTGCAGCAATCATGTGATATGTCATGCGGGGATGGTGAAGGACAACGTAATGACGCATTAGCGTCATGACGCTTCTCTCAGTCGGAAGCCTGCTTGGCTTCAAGTCTAGAGTCTTCTCTCTATATGAGACAGTCTAGTAATGCTGTCCTAAATATTCACTGAGGTGTAGTAAACAAAACACAAGAATATTTTGAAAAATAAACCCTAAAATATTTTAAAATACAGCATGTAAATTTAAAATAACTTGTCATCGTTCATTCATTATAATTCACTACAGATTTGTTTTCTGCTCACTGATTTCTAGATATAGATTAAATATATATTCTCTATACTATAGATAAATGTTTCAGCAATGTTTTATTTTGACATGCCCCTTCCAACATCACAACTCGGCAACCCGTGTATCATCGTGAATTTCGAGTTTCCCATTTGTAAATACAACATTCATGTACTCAAAACTCGTAATCATGATATTTCCAACTCCACTTGAAGGACACATACGCTCGCATTGCTACGTCATGAAGGCTTCAGCCANAAAATATTTACAGGCTTTGCTAACCACAGACCTTATTTCAGGCGATTTAGCAAAAGCCCATAAAAAAAACTCATAGACTTTAGGGAGATGAAACCAGAAGTCCTAAAGTGCTCACTCGCTTCCGGGTTTTGCATTCAAAAACACGTCATCTCTGAGGTACTCTATAGAAGTGGTCTAAATATGTATAATATATATATATATATATATATATATATAGGCCTATATATATAAATAGGCTATACTTTCTCGAAATCGACAAATAATATTACCCAGAATGCATTTTAATATACAGAAGTAATATAAAAACAATGTATTATTTGTCATTTTAGAGTAAGTAGCCTATTGCTGCGTCCCAATTCGCCTACTTATACTACACCCTAAAAGTATGTACTGTTTTTGTGAAGAATAAGTACATACTTTTGAGTGTGTAGCAGAAGAGTATGCAAGCTTTGGGACATACATACTACTTCGTCATAATTGCGTCTTTAACGGACACTCTGTCGCTTAATAACGCAACCTGTAACCGTTTAAACTGCCCTGTCAATCATCTTGTCACAGTTAAAATCCTCCATATTCAATTAAATTTAATTTCCTACCGTTTCGGAGAGAAATGTATCACGTTGATCTGTCGGTCATGGGTCTTATATACGGAGAACTCTCCTAGCTTATATTTTTCGTCAGGTTAGATACTGATTATTAATCACTCAAGCCCCTTTATCTTAAACGCTTAACCGTTGGTCTCGCACATCCGTCATGTTTGTTGTTTTTTAACACTTTTTATCCGTGTTTGTAGTTCTAATCGATTCCTCGTCCATGGCGCAATGGGTTGTGGGCAATATTAGCCGTTAAGAGTGTGCACGGATCTGCACTTCAGACTTTAACTGGAAAAAGTAGACCATCGGGGTATGTTTGGAATACTCATTTCATCATTTGGGACACATTAATTCTATTTTCGAATACTATTTAGGACGGATAGTATGCGAAATGTGACGCAGCATATAGGTTACTTTCTTGAAAATGACAGATATTGTTACCCAAAATGCATTGTTTTTACAGTAAATTACTGTTTCAATGGAAAACAGTATTTTTAATGTGTAAATTTTAGTTTTTTTACAGTTATTTTTTAGAGTATATGTACAGTCATGGCACAAGAATACTATTAAAACTATTTGTGGAACAATTTTATTAAAAAATGTCATATTAATGCAATACAGTGAATGACATCCGTTTACGTCATGGGCAGTTTAGAATTATGTAACTAATTTACAACAAAATAAAACACACATCTTCATTTCCCAAAACGTTTTTATTTAATTTTTTTTGTCTTGCATTTCATAATGAAATTGGATAAGCTCAGTGCAGACTCATTTTCTGCCAATTCTTTTTCATGAATTTGAATGTGTGCAAAGGATTGTGGGTAATTGGGGGACATGAACGATACGCTTGATGCATCCTTCAAAATATGCCGAACTAAGTATGCAAAACAAAGGCCACCTTTGAAGGATCCTTCAAACTGATACGGCCTTCGATGGAGTTTCATGGCATGGCAGTCAAGGTCTACAACCAGAAACACCTCATTTGAAGAACCGATTCATGTAGTTGGACTTCCCCATCATTACAATGCAATCTTACCATAATTGAAAGCTTAAGTTCCTTTCTTTGTATTCCCAGCGGAAGTGTTTCGGTTCTCATCTTATTATGGGGATCACATGGTTCTGCAGAAAGCCCCAGCCAAAGCAGTCGTGTGGGGATTTGGACAGACAGGAGCCAAGGTTGTGGTGTTATTGTCTGAACCACACAAAGTGTCAGCAAGCTCTGCCCTCGTTGTCAATGGTAAGAATCAGTTACATGCCTCTTGTCATTTCAAACCTGTATGACTGACTTTCTTCTGCGAAAGAATTCAAAACAGTGACAGTGTATTCCGGCTTCAATGTCTCACAGGTATTTGGCGCACAACTCTCAAACCTGTGGAGGCTGGTGGTCCCTACAATTTAACCGCATTTCAGAGTACAACTAAAAGCTCAATCACGCTCACAGATGTGCTCTTTGGAGACATCTGGATATGTAGTGGACAAAGTAACATGGCATTCACTGTTAGTCAAGTGAGTAAATTTCTCTTAACTCTTAAAGTTGACATCTTTCAGATGTGTAGTTAACCTAAAATATGTCTCATATTCTTTAAAAGTTGATTAATGCAACAGAGGAGCTGGCCATGGCGTCTAAGTTCCCTAACGTGAGGATCTTCCAGGCTGCCTTGGAGCAGAGCAATGAGGAACTAATCGATCTTGCAGGAGTGGAAGTTCCTTGGTCCCGACCAACAGCGAGTATGGAATACTTTCTCGGAAACAGCTAAAATGGGATATTTGTTGCATTCTTGTTTTATCTTAAGAATGATGTCCAAACTGTTTTTTTTGTTTTCTAGATGAAAATGAGAACTTGTTAGCAAAATGTATGCATAACACTCTTCTTGAAGAGAGATAAACAGCTGTTCTTGTTGTCTTTTTGTGTTCGTCATTCAAGAATTGCTTGGTGGAAAGCCATTCAGCCATTTCTCTGCAGTTTGCTGGCTCTTTGGTCGCTATCTCTATAAGACACTGAATTATCCCATCGGAATAGTAGAGACGTGTTGGGGAGGCACACCTGTTGAAGCCTGGTCATCCCCAAGGGCTCTTCACAAGTGTGGATTGAAGAGCTCAGAGACCAGGTATAATACTATAGCACATTATTTACCCTGTTTTTAAGGTGTGTAATAAAATTCATAAATTTTTTTTTTTTGGTGTTGGAAAGAAATTAATATTTTTGTTTCTCAAGGATGCATTAAATTGATCAAAAGTGACAGTAAAGATGTATAATATTATAAACATTATTATACACATTACAAAAATTTTAAATAGAACTTTCTATTCTTCATTCTATTCTATATATACTCTCTATATATTACAAAGATTAAGATGTGCACATTCACATGTATTCAATATGTCAATTTACACCACATGCATTAAATTAAAACTTTTCTTGCATATGAAACCAACACGCAGTGCATTTCCAAGAACCTGGCACATGTTTTAAACAAAATTTTTAAAAGATTGTTCTTTTCTTTATCATGAACACTCTTGTACAGTTCATCATTGACCTACATAAGTAAATGTGTTTGAATGAATAGTTTGTAAAATACAGTACAATATAGATGACTTGGATTGCTTCTCATTTAACATTCTCAACTTCTCTACCTGAATTCAGTGTCCCCTATAGTCCTCGGCCTGTGGAAAGTAACCTCTTTCTGAACATCTCTGAAAAGTGGAAAAGTTCAGTGCTGTGGAATGCCATGATCCATCCATTACTCAACATGACCATAACAGGAGCCATTTGGTACCAAGGTAGTATTTCTCAGGTGAAGAATTATAGCCAATTATAACATGTGCAAAGACTTGATATTTTTTACTTTGCTTTTTGTCTCAGGTGAGGCTAATACAAACTACAACAGAGATGAATACAACTGCTCGTTCCCTGGCATGATTGACGACTGGAGGATGGCTTTCCATGAAGGCTCGGGTGGCCAAACTGCACTAGACTTCCCATTTGGATTCGTACAGGTGCCCTTAAAGAGAGAGGCTGCCCACGGCAGAGCCAGTGGGTGGAGCCTAGACGGTCCAACCACACCCTAAATATAAGCATAACTCCACCCATTATGTCCATCTCCAAAGAGGGGGTGCTGGACATCATGTGGCTCTGCAGTGAACACCAATGTGCTTAAAGGATTAGTTCACTTCAGAATTCAAATTTCCTGATAATTTACTCACCCCCATGTCATCCAAGATGTTTGTCTTTCTTTCTTCACTCGAAAAGAAATTAAGGTTTTTGAGGAAAACATTCTATATTTTTCTCCATATAATGGACTTCAGTGGGGTTCAATGGGTTGAAGGTCCAAATGTAAGTTTCAGTGCAGCTTCAAAGGGCTCTACATGATCCCAACTGATTTTTTTTTTTAAATAAAAATTTTATATACTTTTTAACCACAAATGCTCGTCTTGCACGACGTCTGTGATGTGCCATGCATTATGTAATCACGTTGGAAATGTCACGCGTGACATAGGCGGAAGTACCGATCCAGTGTCTACAAAGCGAACATGTAAAGACTAAGTCGAACGGTCTTTACAAAAAAAAAAAGGTAAAATAACGATGTTGGATGATTTTGAAGTTGGAGAAGAAAATGAGTTTTTCGCCCTATCGCATTACTTCCACCTACTTCACGCGTGACCTTTCCAACATGATTACGTAATGCGTGGCACATCGCAGAGCAGTGCATGATGAGCATTTGTGATTAAAAAGTATATAAATTTGTATTTTTTTAGAAAACGACTGATTGTTTCACTAGATAAGACCCTTATTCCTCGTCTGGGATCGTGTAGAGCCCTTTGAAGCCGCATTGAAACTGCAATTTGGACCTTCAACCCGTTGGTAACTGTTGAAGTCCACTATATGGAAAAAAATCATGGAATGTTTTCTTAAAACTTAATTTCTTTTCGACTGAAGAAAGAAAGACATAATTATCTTGGATGACATGGCGGCGAGTAAATTATGAGGACATTTTTATTCTGAAGTGAACTAATCCTTTAAATAGTAATGCAAGAAAAACATCTTAATACTTTTGACATCAGTACTTATAACATGAAATTAAATTGCACTTCCATTTCATTTCTAGCTAAGCACATTTCACAAAAACGATCAACACGATGGGTTCAGAGAAATACGCTGGCATCAGACAGCAGACTATGGCTTTGCCCCTAATGAGCGCATGAAGAACACCTTTATGGCTGTTGCTATCGACTTACCTGATGATAAGTCCCCCTGGGGCAGGTGAGGAGCATAAGAAATTGGTAGTTAAAGTGTTATTCCAATAGTTTAATGGAAGTGCTGGACTCTAACATGCTGATTTGCCTATTTTTTGTGGGGGGGTTCAATAGTATCCACCCAGAGTATAAAAGGGATGTGGCACACAGACTTGTGCTGGGGGCAAGAGCTGTCGCCTATGGGGAGAAGAACGTGTCTTTCCAAGGACCTTTCCCTTCTCAGACCGTGCTCAACCAGTTTTTAATTCGCATTGTGTTTAATCAGGATATTAATGTCACCCTTGAGGATGATTTTTTTGAGGTAAGATAACCTTCTAAAACATTCAAGTACATATTCAATTACAAAACTGTGATTTAAAAAAAAACATATTCAAACGAGCGCTGGTTTTAAAGCTATAACACTTTTTGTTATACTGGTTGAAACTCTCTTCACATAATAGAAGTGGTCTAAATATTTACAAATGTACAAATATCTTCTGTGGAAGTCTCAGGACCCCAATAAAAGTTTTGTCCAATCACTGTTTTCGGTCTGAATGCAATGATAGGATGTTCTACCTGCCTGTCAGCATGTATTTCCATATACCTCCATGCACCTCCTCTCAGAGCTCTTTAAGTTGTTTACGTTCAATAGGGGTTCAAGTGCGTAGCCGTCGACAACATCTACAATGTCAACAAGGCTCGCCCCAATCGGCCTGACGGGGGCGCCACAGCGATCAAAAGTACGAAATGGCTCATAACTCCTAAACCGTTAGGCGTAGGCTCAAGTGTTTTATATCGTTGGAATCCTTGGCGAAATTATTTTTATTTTTTTTTAAATTTGCAAACTAGTCCTAGGTTTTTGACCCGATCGGAACCAAAACATTGCAACAAGATTCTCTGAAGTCTGATTGTCAACAGTTGTCAAAAAAAAAAAAGTTAATTTCGATTCAAGGATCGAAACGTTCAAAGTGGGTGGAGCCATTTTTACTAAAATGGCTATAACTCGTGAACGGAATGAGATATTTTTCACCAAACTCAGCACACCTATGTAAGAGCTCATTTTGTGGTCGTGTAAAAAAGGACGCAGCAACTGGCCACATGGTGGCGCAATAACAGAAAAAAAACATGAAAACGGCTATAACTACTTCACTGTTAGTCCAATCGACTTGAAAATTGGCATGCGGTGTCTTTGTCCGAGGTGCCATGACTGTCTATGAGGTCATTGACGTATCTTGAAAAACATGTCCGCCATCAGCCAATATGGTTTGAGCAGCTATCAGACAAGGTCGGAGGCCGATCAGAACGAAACTCGCTGTTTGAAAGGAATCGGCCACCAGGGGGTGCCTTCACATTTTTCACGTCCATAAAAAAATTGTGGATCACACGATTTTTCGCGCACGCCCACGACATTCGTACCACATGGTAGAACTCCTCATTCTGAGCAAGTTTGCCTTGAAGGACTGCCGCTGTCCATCGAATCGTTCGTTAAATATTAGAGATTGTTTAAAAAAACAACTTTGGTGAACTAGTCCTAAGTTTTGGGCTTAACCTCGATAACTGTTAAAAAGCTTTAAAAACTATGTATTTGCAATGGTAAATTGCCTTAATTTGCAGTAAATGGTCTTTTCCATCTATGATCAAGATGGTTACAGGCTTGCTAATTAAAACATAATACCTTTTGCGAATGTGCGTAAAGGCTTTAAAGTGCTTGAACCCCGATAATTGCTGCTCGCAGCTATATTTATTATTGCAATGTATAATGTATTGTATATGTGCTTTGAGACATAAGGTAGTGTAACGCCGTCTCTCGTGAAGCTTTGCAGACTGCTCTTGTATTTTGAAGGAGGCGTGGCTTCAGAGAGAAAGCTTATGCTTTCAAAGCTAGTCTGCTATTGCTAGCCTCTCCGAAATTGCCTACCCTACCTTTAAGGTGAGAATGCTACTGTCAAACTGACCTTGACTATGTATGTTTTTTTTTTTTTCCTAATGTAGATGTGCTGCTCTGAGGAGAAAATGTGTGGATCAGATGACAATTGGTTGCCTTCTTCCATTATAAAACATGGCTTAAATGATGTCTTTATATCTATACCACCACCGTGTTCAGATGCTTCTGTTAATGCGGTGCGTTATCTCTGGACAGACTGGCCCTGTAAATTTAAAGCCTGCCCCATCTACAGCTCTGATGGACTCCTGCCTGCACCACCATTCATCCTGGCCATATCAAAACAGTGACCAATGAACCATCATGTTTAAAAAATGTCTCTTCATATCATGTAGCAGTGAATTATAAATATATAAATGAGTAAAATGTATACTGAGAGACAGATTTTGATGCACTTCTGCAAATCTTTTTGAGTGACATAAGCTGGAAATGTCTGTAATTTGAACTTGACTGGAGAGCAATTTTACACAATTTCCACCCAATTCAGGTCACACTTTTTGTGTGGTATAATTTAAAACATTTTGTGTTGACAGACCACTGTTTCTAATGTTTGTTTCATAAATTGTTTTAACTTGATTTTTGTCCTGTGACAGCATGATTTTAAAGTTTGTTCAGTGGAGAATTCATATTATGATATTATTTTTATCTAGGTTGAATGTTTTTTTCCATTTGGGGCCTTGAGAAAAACCTTTCCTGCAGCTTTCCTTTCAAACCTATTTTTGTATTTTCAGTTTCAGGATTGGGTTTAGAAAATGTAAGCAATAAAAAGTGAAGAACGAATATTTACCAGAGACACTTTTGTCCTATCTGGAATATAAAATCAATGTAAAGTGGAGCGTTATCTGGCACTAAACAGAAAGTATGATTTGCATTTTCTCTGAGATGAAAAACAGAGAGAGGTGTCACACTTTATTTTGATGGTCCGCTTTAGACATACATTCTATTAACTAAGTAACTTTGCAACTATACGTCAAAATAAAGTGTTACCAAGAAAGATACCAAATACAGGCTCAATGACCACAGACTAGAAACATGGATACACAGACAAACGCGAATTTAAGAGGAGGAAGTCTGGGTGATTTGAGACTTGAGAGGTTAAAACAGGCATTTTCTCCTTCACGGTAACAAGCGTAGAGTTTAAAGAGAATACATTTTAAACACGCTTTATGTCTCTGATTAATCGAATATCAAAACTTGAATTTATTCTCATTGTTCAAGTTAATGATTGTCCTGAACAGATGTTTATTTATTCCTGAATATGTGGACTCCATAGTCTATCCAAAGCTCTTGGACGATGGGGGGTCCCTGCCTCTCCTGTGAATATGAAGACTCATTCATTACATTCAATTTAGACTTCAAACTGGGTATTGGGTAATTATTTATGAAAAGAAATTAAATAATTAAAAGATTAAAAGGGATTTAAAGGCACAATATGTAAACTTTTTGGATTAAAATATCCAAAAACCACTAGAACAATGTTATATATTTTGTTGACTTCTGTACTTATTATCCCAAATGTTTCCAAGAATGTTTAAAACCTGAGAAATAAGCCATTTTAACCAGGATACGGACTGTGTCTGTGTGTCGCCTATTAATGACATCATACCCACGTTACCCTCGGTTTCCGGGTTTATTTTGTGGAAACACCAAAGACGCTTTAATATATTGTGTGTTTTATTAGACAGGCGAGCAACTGTTTGAACACATTCATCGACAGAATACTAATCATGTTATATAACTCAACATAGTAAGTTTTATTGTTTAAATCTCGTTTTTAATGCGAGTACCATGTTTTACCATGTCTAATATCGATCTAGCTTACTGCAGTGTGCAACAAGTGTCTCATAGCAGCTGCCGAGTGAACGCAGCGTAGCACTATAACAATTTTCAACACACAAATGTATCTAATATGATAAACAGCGCTGCGTTACCACACATATACACTTGACCGGAAGAAGCGGAAGCGGCGACTGTGGCATAATAAAAGTTTGGCTGCTCTCGAACCACGTGTCGCACTCGTCTCTCATTAGCAATCGCTCCAGCGGCCTCGTTTCTGCTCTCACAGCACTCACCCTGCTCTGCTTCATACTACAGTAATGTTAATAATCTCATCCATGAACATGATTCTGCTCAAGTCCCGTCCCGGTTCTTTTCCACCAGCTGTAGGTGTGAAGGCAACACCTCCCATGATTCCGCGAAATCAATGCGTCATCAAGCTACGCCCAAAGACTATAGAGGGTATGCATTGACGTCACTTTCCCGCCGGAACGCGCTCCCTCGGCTGAACTGAGTGGCAAAAGAGCCCGCTGCATGACTGGATTTAATAGGTGAAACTGTGAAAACGCGTGTAAAACAAACGATTACACTAAAGGTTGGACTCGAAAGTGTTTCTTACAACTTATCAAAGAAACCTAATCCATGGATATTGACATGCGGCCAAGAGTCGTGTTTCCTGACATTTATGTGCCTGATTTCGACGCCGGGTAAATACATAAAGCAAATCTGCCAATGAAAGCCTTATATAACTACAATAATAGTAGTTATATATTTTCGTCATATCGTCCAGCCCTAAAACATGTACAGTTTGTCAGTTTATTTAAAAATACGCAGTTATGCAGAATATAAGATGGTAAATATTTAATTGATTAGTTGTCAACACAATATATAACAATACAATATATACGGTATGATTTTACCCCAAAATCCACCATTTTGACTCAAAATGATAACTGCAAATCCATGTTTCTCTGCCTGGAGTCCAGCTGTTTCTGTGAATTGCAGCGATCTATTTGCTTCTTTTTTCTGCAGCTTTCAGCAGTCTGTAAAAATATACCTCAGATTTTGTGCCAAATCTATTTGTACAGTCAGTCGCAAAGCTCTTTCCCGTTTTGGATGTGTTTTTCGCTGCATTCATGCTGAAAACCAATGCTGCCGCTCAGTCTCTTGCCACTCAGTGGGCGTGACCGCAGTCATAAAGGTCGTTGGTGACGTCACGTGCATACCCATAACACAAGACGTGTCACTCCTATTATTATGAATGGGAGAAAGTGCAACGCACAATATGGCGGAATAAGTTCCGCCTTCTAAATAAGAGCCAATCGCCGACTGGTAAAGTCATCGCGTCACTGCAGCGGCCGTTAGAATCTCCGGTTTCTATAGAAACAGTCAGATGTGCGCCTCCAAGATGAAGCAGAAGTGACGCGCATTTAGGAGTGCGCATAAGCTGGATCCAGCCTGAAAAATACCGTTTTTTTTGTCATGATTCGAGCATTTAGAAACAATATTTATGAGACAGTTGTTGTCATTTCATTTGTTATTTCAAATATGAAATTTAATCGAAAGCTTGGCAAACAGCTTTGGAGAATTTGATGTTTCTCCATTCAAAGAGATAGGAGCTGCACTTGCATGCCCGAGAGGCGTTTCAAAGATGGCCGCCGAGTGAAAGGACTTGTCTTAAAGGGACTTTGCTACGCCTTTGTTTTGAATAAGCGACCTCTAGCGGCAAACATTTACATATTGTGGCTTCAAGGGAATAACGAAAAAGAAATAAGTGGTAAAATCCAGTTCTGTTGTAGTAATCAATTTAAATTATTTGCAAATAATATATTTTTTAAAAATATATATTCACTCTTATATTGTATTTCTAATGTCAAAAACGCAAAACATTTAGTTTTGAATTAATCATAGATTAATCAAATAATTGCATGTTTTCATTTCAAAATAGAGAAATTTCATAAAAATGTTGAGTAGTTTGCATCACTGGATATTACAGTCAGTCGCTGAATATTTAAAGGTGCTAAAGAGGATCTTTTTGTCGACTGATTTTTTTAAATGAGTGCATGCATAAGAACAACCCCCCTCCTTCACAGCTCTTTTCGAGGGAACGCCTCCCAAAACTCGTGCACGAGTATTGGAACACCAGTGTTTACCACCGGCATTCACTTTGTTATTAAGCCGGGCACACATTTAACGACTAGCTAAAACATTCTGACTGTGCTCAACATACAGCGATTGTTTCCTGCTCCTGAAGCAGATTTATATACTTTCACATGGAATTTGAACACCGACTGTAATCGCAGACTGAACGCAACTGGCTCTGACTGGACGCGTTTGAGCGCGATCAGTCATAAGTTTCGATCTACGTTCATAATCGGCCTTACAATCGTTAAGTGTAGACATAATGAATCGCTTAGTGGATTCATTATGTCGGACTCACCGCAGGTAACTCATAATCTGCAGTTGTTACTCCTGTCTCCTGACAAAAACATTGCATGCGGCGCCTGTGGAGTGTGGAAAGTTACTGGAGCGCGCAGCCGCACGTCTCTCACAAGGAACGTCATGGCAGTGATTGACAAGCCAGAGGGCCAATAGTTTACGTGATGATCGCGTAAACGATTGGCTGATGTTTTTAAGGCCCTACCTCGTGCACAGATGATGTATATATTAATAATATTCCTTTCAATGCACCTAATAAATAGTCTTTTATCAGTTAGTAAAGACAGTTTCAAGCAATATTGCAAAAATGTATAAAACAAAACATCCTATTTAGCACCTTTAAATCATAAAACAGTCGTAAACTATTACATGTTTAGCTTCCTCTCACTGCTAAAACGAAAGCGTCGCACTCGTCTGTGAAGAGTAAGCCCCGCCTTCTTTGATTTGATTGGCCAGCTCACTCATTCTGACATTGATGAGCGTCAGCCTAAAAATGTAACTTAAAACTTTTTTTTTGTCATCCTAACAACAAACAGAGCAGTGCGTAATCGAGTACAGCAGAGCAGTATCAATAATATCAAATATTGGGGGCCATTTCTAATTATTGGGGGGACATGTCCCCCTCACTATGGTGGTTACAGCCGTTACAGTCATGTAAAAATAGAGAACAGGGATCAGATAAGTGATTTCATAGGAATTAGTAATACAATATGAATACTTTAAGAGGACTTTTTTTTATCACTTATTCTGATTTTGACGTTTTGAACTTGGCTTTCCGATGACGGAGTGCTGCAGACGCTCTGATAAGTTTATTCCAGCGATCTCATAATAGTTTTAATGTTTAATTGACATCTAGACAAGTTCGGACAGTCTTTCTTGCAGCATGGTGGACCGCAGGTACTTTATCAGATCATAGGCTAAATATAGAATTAAATGATAGAGAATTTTTTTTTTTATGAAACTAAACTAAAACTTCCAGTAGATGGCGGCAAATTATTGTCATAACGAGTGAGTCAAATAATCTGTTCAAAACGGCCGACAACCATAAGAAGCGTAATGTGTTTTCTGACCTCCAGATGTCGCTGTTTCTCTGTTATCTTTACTCTCTGATCTCCAGCAGGAACTGACGTTTGTGTCTACGACTACATGAGCAAATTTTCCAGCTGGAGGAAAATGTCCAGCGTCAAAGATCCGAGAGTCTGAAGGTAGGAATCGTCATTTATTCACACAAACTCTTACTATGCCGTTAAGTTTACCCGTCAGCTCTGTTCTTCTGCCTACCGGAAGTATAGTGTGTGCTGTTTCTGTAAAGTATTTGTGGTGTTTGTTTTTCTTTTGCTTGTGTTTTCACTTTTGTTGGCGCGCTGAGTGCGCCGAAATTCCGAATCATTTGCACAAACATTGCGTAAAGTTTCTGAAACAACTTGTTTCTTGTTTAAGTGTTTAGATATAGTCTTTTGAGATGGTTTACAATGTCGGGCTGTTCGTGGCAGGTTATTTACTATGCTGACAGCACATATTTGATTAGAAATATCAATCTGTATTTATTGGCAATCTAGAGACTGTTGTTATGATACCTAGCTTATTTTTTTTTGTTGTTTAGTTTCTGGAATGTCTTTTAAACAGTATTTATCCTTTATTTATTACGATAAGATGGGGTTGCACTTCTATTTGGATCACTTACATTAAACAACATTTCATCTAATATACATAATAAAACCCTCTTGAGTTCAGAACAGGTTAAAGAAAGTTAGTGATGAAGCTCATGTATCTGCAACACTGGGTAAAGCCTATAACAATTTAACATTAATTCTTATATAATAATAATTTAATTTAGTAACTTATTCTCTCATCTGTATTTAGAGTTAAAATCTTGCTGACCATTTTTTTATGCAAGAAAATGCATATTTGCTTACATATTTATACCAATGTTTTTTCTTAGTTCAAAGAAGCTGAAATAGCACAGTTGATATTGTGTAATAATTATAACATTTGTATGTTTCTAATAAGCTCTTTTGTAAGCCGCTTTGAGTCAGTATTGTTGTGGGAACTGACTGGAGAAGCAGGTTTTGTCTTGTTTTTTGCCTTTTGCCAGGCATAACTAAAATAGGCTTGTATAAATGTCTGGATTTGGCACACATGGCCTGAAAATGGTGGCATTTAATCGTGTTGTTCCTGTAGTGTTTTGCATTGTAGTTCTATGCATGAATCATGTGCTTTGCTAGCTGAATATGCATATTGTAACTAATTTTTTCAGTCCTGCGATTGTTTTTTTTGTCACTTAAACCGATTATATTATGTTTACTGTAAACAGGACAGATGTAATGACAGGTTTCACACATTATGAGTGCTTTATTGTGTCATCTATCATTCATTTACCCTTCTGAACTTTCTCACTGTCTTGGGAACTATCTGTCTTCTCTTGACTTGTTTTGCAAGTGCTTAGAAAAGCATTGAAACCAAACTCGGAGTCACGCTTTGTGTTCAGTGCATTTCTGAGTCTTAAAAGTGAGCTGATGTTCATAAACTGACGCATTTAAAAGCCATATGCATTATTTAGTTATTCATTTCTGTACTTTGAACAGCTGCATTGAAGCTTGATAAATCATTTTATTGTTAAGTACAAAAACATCTTTTGCTGACTTCCTTTATGATTTGACACCTTTTTAAAAGGCTTTGAATCTGGGGTTTTTCAAATGCATAAATAAGTGATATTTGTCATTGTTAATACAGTGCAGTCGGTCATGCACCCTGAGTAGTGTGTGAACCATTCCCACAAACTTTTGGCTGCAATGATTTAACAACACCGAGAGCGCAGAGTATGACACCTGCCTTTTTTCTGGCATGAAAAAGAGGAGAAGACACAGTAACTAGATATTGCACTCCATTGCCTGGTTTCACAGACAAGGCTCCTAAATAGTGTGTTTTGAACCATAAAACATATCTGCAAGAACAACAAATTGCTTTTTTGGGTTGTCAGTCAACAAAATGTTGGTTTAATAGAAGGTTTTTAGCACTATTGAATAGTCAGTCAAACACGTTAAAGTAGCACAAGCACAACTCTGAAAATCAATGGAAATGTAGCACAGTGGAATGAAAAAAAAACCCTGCTTAAATGTTGCTGAAGAATTACTTTGCTTGGCAGAAGAATTATTCATTTTGACTAAATTATTGCATTTTTTTGTTGCGACTGCACATCAGTTAAATTCATTATTAAAGGGGACCTATAATCCCCCTTGTACAAGATGTAATATACGTCTCTGGTGTCTCCAGAATGTGTCTGTGAAGTTTCAGCTCAAAATACCCCACAGATCATTTATTATAGCTTGTTAAATTTGCCCCTATTTGGGTGTGAGCAAAAACACGCCATTTTTGTGTGTGTCCCTTTAAATGCAAATGAGCTGCTGCTCCCAGCCAGCTTTCCGAAAGAGGGCGGAGCTTTAACAGCTCACGCTTCGGTTGCTCAACAACAACAAAGCTGGAGAATCTCACGCAGCCAAAATTAGGATTGTCAGTAACGGTGTTCAGCCTTACATTGTTCAAACCGGAGTCGACACTGATGGACTCAGGAAGAAGTTACAACTTTTAGAATGCAATGTTGTAGTCCCTACCAGCCGTTTGTTGTAGTCCTTAAAAAGTGATTTCTGTTTGCATTGAACTTTGAGCGTCGTCAAACAGCAACATAATCAAGGACCCCTTTAAAGTGTTAAGTGCTATTGTTTTGCAACTGTAATCAACTAAACTCTGCTTTGCATTGTGCATAATACCCCTGCCCTGAATGACACATTCTTTCTTGTCTTGACTTGTTAGAGACATATATCTAGGTTTTTTTTCATTACTCCATGTTTCGTCATCACTGTCACACTTAAATAACATAAATCAGTCCTGCCCTATTTTCGGGGGGGTTTGCACATAATCAGTGAAGCTGTAAATGAGGAGCTGAAACCCAGTTCTGTCTTGAGTTTGTACCTAATTGGTTCTGTTTTAATTGCAAGCTGGCATGTCTTGGGCCAGCAAAGCACAGGGAAATGTCTGGTATGTGCTTGTAACCGCCTGCCATTCACCCATTAAATCCAGAGTTTGACACGCCCTCACTGACCGTGCACATGAACTGTATTTTCCCTGCTGACGTTTTGTGCATTTCGTAATCTTAAGATTTGTCAGATCCGAAATATTGAGGATACTTTTGTCAGAAATCCAAAACTTTTTCTTCTAACCTAATTATATGTATGTCATCTTTGTCAAATTCTTAAATTTAAAGGGTTAGTTCACCCAAAAATGAAAATTCTGTCATTTATTACTCACCCTCATGTCGTTCCACACCCGTAAGACCTTCGTTAATCTTCGGAACACAAATTAAGATATTTTAGTTGAAATCCGATGGCTCAGTGAGGCCTCCATAGCCAGCAATGACATTTCCTCTCTCAAGATCCATTAATGTACTAAAAACATATTTACATCGGTTCATGTGAGTACAGTGGTTCAATATTAATATTATAAAGTGACGAGAATATTTTTGGAGCGCCAAAAAAAACAAAATAACGACTTATTTAGTGATGGCCGATTTCAAAACACTGCTTCAGGAAGATTCGGAGCACAAATGAATCAGTGTATCGAATCGTGATTCAGATCGCGTGTCAACCTGCCAACGGCTGAAATCACGTGACTTTGGCGCTCCGAACAGCAGATTTGATACACTGATTCATTTGTGCTCCGAATCTTCCTGAAGCAGTGTTTTGAAATCGGCCATCACTAAATAAGTCGTTATTTTTGTTTTTTTGGCGCTCCAAAAATATTCTCGTCGCTTTATAATATTAATATTGAACCACTGTACTCACATGAACTGATTTAAATATGTTTTTAGTACTTTTATGGATCTTGAGAGAGGAAATGTCATTGCTCCCTATGCAGGCCTCACGGAGCCATCGGATTTCAACTAAAATATCTTAATTTGTGTTCAGAAGATTAACAAAGGTCTTACGGGTGTAGAACGGCATGAGGGTGAGTAATAAATGACAGAATTTTCTTTTTTGGGTGAACTAACCCTTTAAACTTGTTCAAAGTTTATAATTCAAACAATAAATTCAATTAGAATAATAAGACGAAATCAGGTAGAATAAGTTACCAATCAAATGAAATCCATATCAACAGAATTCATCTTTGCATTGCACAGGTGACAAAGAAGAACCACACAAAAGTGGCATTTAGGTATATTTAAAGACTGTTTAATAAGACTCAGATGTGGCATGAATGAATTTAAATTCATAATAACAATGTTATGAGATTAATGTTTAAAAATATAAAGTTTAGACTATAAATTAATAAAATAACTGAAATAATGCTTTTAAATTGAAACTGAAGCTGTCTGTAGGTGACGGCATGTCACTGAATCATTTTTCACTGAATCATTCATTCAATCGATTCGTTCAAAATGGCTGATTAATTCAGGAATGAAGCAAGTGACTTGGTGAAATAATACGGAAATACTGACAGTACTGTTTTTAAAATGTAGGTTTTGTTTTTTGACCTGTTGTATAATAATGTCATAATTTGCAGTCATGTGGATATTGTGAACAATTGCATTCTTGCTTGTTATCATCATTAAATACATGAAGGTATCACACAAGGTATGTTTTTGTATCGGAGAAAGTTTGAGTCTTAAATCAAAATTAATCCACTATCTGTGTCTATATTTGAAGAGTTCAGATGCAAAAGCCTCTAAGTGCCGTCTGAAATTTACTTCTAAAATGAGCATTTTTATCAAGCTCGTATGTTTAAGTTCAGTAATTTCACTTTAATGTCAATTAATAGGTCATTTGCATTGCCATTAAAGTGAATTAACTGAACATAAACATACAAGCTTGATAAAAATGCTCATTTTAGAAGAAAATTTCAGATGGCACTTTTTCAGGCTTTTGCATCTGAACTCTTCATTTGTTCTTCATGCGAGTAAGTGCTAAATTCCCACTTTTACAAAGGTGCATTGTCGAGAACAACAGTAGCCTAATTTATAGCGCATGCTGCTTGTGTGGATAAAGTCATTTTTGACTGCAAATGATGAGGTAATTTGATTAAATGTACTGAATTTACGACATTTTGGCAGTTAGAAATACATGCTCGATTTTAATATTATTTTAAAGTAGAATTAAATGAACTATTCAGCATTTTNTATCAACAGAATTCATCTTTGCATTGCACAGGTGACAAAGAAGAACCACACAAAAGTGGCATTTAGGTATATTTAAAGACTGTTTAATAAGACTCAGATGTGGCATGAATGAATTTAAATTCATAATAACAATGTTATGAGATTAATGTTTAAAAATATAAAGTTTAGACTATAAATTAATAAAATAACTGAAATAATGCTTTTAAATTGAAACTGAAGCTGTCTGTAGGTGACGGCATGTCACTGTCTTTTTCACTGAATCATTCATTCAATCGATTCGTTCAAAATGGCTGATTAATTCAGGAATGAAGCAAGTGACTTGGTGCGTCTAAAATCGTGTACTGTCTGAGTAGGTACTACATTTGAATTTTAACTTACTTTGCGACCATTAAAAAAGCATGCTCTATAGAGTATGAATGAAATCCAGACGTACTACACAGATCTGCCATGTTGACATTATCATGTGACCAGTTGCGTCGCTTCACCTCCGTTGATAAATCCTCTCTCGTGGCCTCATGGGATAGTAAAGTGTCCATCGTATGCGAATTTCAGAATCTCGCCGGAAGCCATAGGTCATCCGGGGACTTTTCGCCTACTGTTTTTCAAATACTATGTATCCGGACATTCTACTCTGTTGGCGTACAGTTTTTTGCATGCTATATAGTAGGGAAGTATTTGATTTCGGATGCAGCAACTGTCTTTATGAATGGGTCATTAAATTATTGGCTCACCTGATTCGTTCAAAAACAAGGAATGTCTGTGATTGGCTACATTGCTCAACACTGCACGTTGTAAATAGAAACCTTTGACACTCTCCAGAACGCACACATGCAGTGAATTGTTTGCCATCTCTTTTGCTAATATGCTATTATTAGCTTCAGCTGAGGGTGCACCCCCGTAGAACTGGTCCTGATGGGGTCTGGGTAAATATATTTTTTACAGTTGCACTGTATAGCCCTTTGGTCCTGTCATGTGACAGCCTTGTGCATCTTTTTTCAAGCTTTAGTTGCTGTGGAGTCAATTCCCTTTTTCCTAGTGAAAGGTGCAGGCCAGGGTTGCATTCATCCATCTTTTCATGTTTTGCAAGGTCTCTCATATCAAACATTTGAACAAAAGGGATTAATTTGTTTGATTTGGGACAAAATGTCATGCTAGTGTTAGTGCATAATGGACTGTCTATTACTCTGAGTGATAGAAGCTCATATTTGTAACCACACTATTGTAAACGGGATATTTGATTGTTAAAAATGGCCTAGAGCGATTCAGTATATTGACCACTGCCTTTAAAAATAACACTACAAGTGCATCATAATTTGCACTGAACATGCAATACATCTTTTGAAAGCATTGATGTCCTGAGTACCCGACATTGAAATGTAATATTCTCTCAATTTTTTTTCCCATAGGCACCTGTTGTAAAGTTCCCGTCAGAACCCAGTGGTCTCCTCATGTACGTAGCAAGGCGAAGCTGACACCATGGCCCACATATCTAGTGGCAATGGGTTTAAGTTTGACAGGCCAGCCTCTCCAGGGGTGGTCCGGCCCAAAGGGATTGTGGGAAAGGAGGAGGCTTTACGCATGGAGGTAGAGGCCTTGGATAAAATTAAGCGTGAGAAAGGGCATACTCTCCCAGTCACAGCGTCTTCTGTTAATCCCCTTCCCAAACCGACGGCGCAAACATCCACTAGCCGACAAGAGAAAGACCTCATTGTGTTCTGTGAATCAGAAACGCAGAAGAAAGAACAAAAAGACAAATTTGAGGACATCGATTTGGAGAAGATGACCAAGGAGGAGCTGGAAAAGCTGCTTCTGGATGACAGTTTTGGCATGAACAAAATAACAAGACCTTCCTCTTTGCTGGGTTGCAATCTCAGTGCATCGTATCCTGGAGGACATGCGTTCAACCCTTCCTCATTTCACTGGACACCCACCCCAACACATGCACAGACTCCCATTTTCCCCTCTGCTCCTTTTATGAAGCCTCCATGCTCTTTCCAGAATGGCTTTAGTCCAGCTATGTCTCCCTTTATTAGTCTGTCAGCCCGACCGACCCCTTTCCTCTCCTTTACACCCATACAAACACCTGCTGCTCTGGCATACTCTCAGCCTGCCGTCACCCCAGAGATGGCCAAGCTGTTTGACAAAATTGCCAGCACTTCGGAATACTTGAAGAACGGCAGGTCCTCCAGCATGGAAACGGAATTGGCAAGCGCCAAGTCCTTGGAGCCAATGCCTCAGCCCTCAGAACCTCCCAACATCAGCCGATTTGAGTGGCTGGACCTGGACCCGCTCAACAAGCACAAGGAGGTCGAGGTCGAGGAGACACCCACTGTTTCAAGTTGTCCTTTCTTAGAGGAGTCTGGGAATGCTAAAGACCCATGGGATGCAGTTCTTCAGGATGAGCCTGAAGTTGTGGATAATGGCAGTTCCTCGGCGCAGGTGAATAGCAAGGCGACTTTGGCAACCCAACCGAGAAGAGCATCAACAGGGGCGGCCGTAACAAGAAGCCAATCCATCAATATACCTGCAACCTCAACGACTCACAGCTCAGGCAAACAGGTAGGAGAAACTTCCTTTCTGCTTACCCAGAACATGTTGGCAGCACTGTTTGTTTAGAAATGATTACCACTTCCTCTTCTGCAGAGTTAAGGAGGAAGTAGAAATGATTCCAGGCATCCTCAAATTCAAACCTGTTGTGTCTAATGCACATATAGTGAACAACTTGGTGTATATACTGTTTCTCAATGTAATCAACAATACATATTTTCATCTTGATGTGTTGCAACAAGATGTGAGTGCAGCGGTCAAAGATATTAATCTAGCCTAGCACATGTTTACATAGAAGAACAATGGAAAATAAATACAGTGGAATGTAAAAACCTGTTCTGTGTGAACTGCCCCTATGGCTGTAGCTGTAACGCTTTAAAGGGGATACATTTAAAAACTTTTTTTGAGGGTTTTACCAGTCAAACAGCTAAAGCACAGCATGTCAATTAAAGGGGTCGTGAATTGAGAAATCAACTTTTCCTTGAGGTTTTGATATGAGGTCATCATACTTTAAGAATATCCTGTAAGTTTCAGAACTGAAAACTTCCTTGTTAGTCCAATAAAAGCTTTAATTGACACCAGGCCCAGTGAACGACCTATGTGATAGATAGGTGAAACGCCGCCTCCGCAGAAGAAGTGAACACCTGCTTCATCATTGCGACGTTAGAGAAGAGGAGAGAAGAGCGATACAGGACTAAAAATAACATTACCAAAGGACCCTAATGCTAGGAATATGGTTATGTATTTTCAACAATGTGAATGTCTCAGTTGAGCTTTATTTATTTGTATTCGGTACATTTCACTGTGGATTCTTTGGTAAATCAATCATCATTTTGGCGCAGGCTTTGCAAACAGACTTTTACAATATGGACTCGACAGTAATGCAACATGCATGTAACTGTGTTAATTCTAATGCCTGATTGGATATGTAATCCTTCATATACAGTCAGATGTTCTTTGTCTTTGTGTCAGTAAATCAAACCAGTGATTAAACGGTCAGCTTCATGTTGTTTCTCTTAGTAGGATTAAAATAATCTGTTATTTAAATGGTGATTAAATTATATGTAGAAAGTGATCAAAGAACGCTCCCTTTACAATCGCTGGAGCTGTCAATCAAACAGTGCAAGTTTATCAGTGACTGAGTTCTAAACTGTTTTATTCAACGAATTTCTTAGTTACATCACGTTTGCACTGTTGGTTATTATGAACGCATTCGTTAGTGTGCAGAAATTGAGTTGCGATGATGAGATCGCTGCATTCATGCGCTCAACAACATGTCTGTGATCGGCTACAGTGTTCATCACTGCAACCTTTCATGCCACGATCTAAATATGCCAAAGATTTAAGTGTAATGCTATAATCAACACTTTTCACGATTAGTTAACCTTGAGAGCTGTAATTGTAAAAACTTGCTAAAAGTTTTCGAGAGAGTAATACTTGCTATTTCATATGCAAAGATGTTGGCCAATCACAGCAGTGGGCGTTTACTCTGAAGTCTCACAGCAGACACGCACTTAAAACATGGGTTCAAAAAAGAGTGCTAAAATCAGGCAAGGAAAAATACCTTTTATTTCTAAATTATGACAATTTTTGATGTAAAAGCATACTAACATTATAAGTGCACCCCAGGAAACATCATAAAACAATAAAACAATGCAGCTCATGACCCCTTTAAATTGCTAAAAGTATCAAAACAAAGAAAACGTACTAATTAACAAGTTAGATAATTAACCCCGAATCGACAATAGTATTTTATAAGCATCTCTTATGTTAGCATGAATGCTAGTACTTAAGAAAGCAGCAGTGCTCTGTGATGTGACCGGATGTAGCAGTTAAAAATGTGTACATATGGTTTTCTAATTATTATACCGTGCCAGTGCGGTGAATGTCTTTGCAGCATTTTTAGCTGAGGGTGATTTGCATGTTTTGTTTTGGTCTTGTTCCTCATGGTTGGTTTCTTATCAAACTCTAGTTCAGCTGGTGCTTGGTCTCTTTCAATTTATCACGGTTTTATCTAAATTTTTCACTTTATCTTTGGTGTTTCCTTAGAAATGTTGTCACTGATTGCCAAAATAAAGAATGACTTCCTGAGAGGAATGTGCATTGAGTGAGACTTTGATTCCTTATGGGGAGGGTGTGTAAATGTGTGCTTCTCCCCCAGAAATCCCACTTCCCGTTTCATTATGTTTGTTTCTGACTAGGACAATTGGCTGTTATCACACATTTCCCACAGAACTTGTAGAATTTGTGCCCATAACTTCTACAACAGGATCAGCTTTCACTGAAGGATAAAATAAAGGGGTCAGTCAGAGGGTTCAGTCTTTTCACTTCCTCTTTTCAAGTATTAGGATTAAATATGGTTACATTTCTGAAGCACTCATCAGGTCTAGTTCATCACTACGCACTATGCTGTCCTAGTATTCTGGAGTAAATCGGTTGTTGTCTTTGTGCAGTGAGGACTGCTGCTGGTCTCATTAGCACAGACAAGCCCCAGCTAGCTGTCTTTGCCCCATGGGTTCTTCCCTGACATGCCTGCAGCGGGGCCACGCAGCTCCCTGTTTCCATGGTAGCCCTCTTTCGGAGTGTGCGAAAGAGCGGCGAAACTAATCTGAGCTTTGGCTTTGGTGTACAGTTACTCTGCTTCACCGCACACAACACCAGATACTCTTATCACAAGCCCTGGATATTTCAGCCCTTATCAGCACACATCCCAAAAGACCTGTTTGTTGCTGTGTGTATCAACAGGCTTGGTGTAAGTGTAAGTTCACTGTTGCCATTACTTCATGCTTGTGGTTTGGGTTACAACACATTATCAAAAGTAGTTTCTTTTTTTGAGTGTGGTTGAAAGTATTTGGGATTAGTAGAGCGAATTGTTTTTAGCATATTTAATGCTACAGCATTCATAAAGGCAATCCAGATTAAACTATCTAGATGCATTATCTACCGGTGTAAACAAATTAAGTACTGGTGCCAAAGGTTTGTGTATTGAGTTGATCTGGTTCACTGGTCCATACCAATGCAAGTGCAATGTCAAAATGAATATGCTATTTAATGTACTCCTTCAGCTAAAGTTAATTGTTAATATAAACATTAACACAAAATAAAAAATTGCATGGAGACTTTATAAAAGTATATTATGCTTAATAATCTACAGTAAGAATATTGTGAAATACAACTTATAACTTAAAATATTTTTTTTCTATTTTAATATATTGTAATTTATTCCTGTGATGGCAAAGCTTTCAGGAGTATTCATGAAACATTTCTTATCAATGCTATAATAAAATTGTTTGTGCTTCTTAATACTTTGATACATTTTTACTGTGATACATCTTTGTTGAATAGAAGGTCTAGCTCAAAAGAACAGCACTTATTTGAAATAGAAATCTTTTGTAACATTATACATTTCTTTATAGTCACTTTTGATCAATTTAATGCATTTTGGCTGAATAAAAGTATTTATTTAAAAAAAAAAAAAAGAGTCTTACTGACCACAATCTTTTAAACAGTAGTGTAAACAAATAATACTGATATTATACATTACTGGCATACTTTAGTGTATTGTAGGACCTAATGCACAGATCAAATACTTTTGACCTGTTTGACACGCATTATGTGTGCTAAATATGCCTGTGAGCGTACGGAAGCAGCCACATGTAGGTCAGACATCACTCAAGCACCGATATTGTAGTTAGACTGGTATCATTTGGTACTTTGACATCCCTTATGTATCACATCAATCACTAAGCATCTTAGCCAACACAGTAGCTCTTGTATTTGGACAATGAAGTGTTCTTAGTTAACGCTGCAGCCATGTAGTTTCTGTTTTGTATTGAATGTGTTTGTAAATGTGTTCTGAACATCCCATCCCTGTGAACCTCTCACTGTCAGCTTATCCGACATGCAAAAATGAAGTTTGTTTAATATAACAGTGAATAATTAGATATATAAACAAATCTCTTAGTCACTGTTTACCATCAAGTACTCTGTCGACAGTGGAATGTTAAATCGTCTGACGGAAGTACAGTCATATTTATTTAGGGGAAGAAGTATAATCAGGTCAGTCGGAGAGGGAAGTTCTAGTTAATCCATATCACCATTCTTAGAAGCAATAATTGAGAGGAAGTTGCTGTTTCTGTGAATTCTATTACGCACACAAACTTAGATGATGGTAGTATTTTACTTAAATCCAACCTAAATACTAAGCTCATGCAAGCCAACTTCCTCCATCCTCTCATTCCTGAGTGTTTTTTGAATTGTTTCTTGGCACTTCCCTCATAAACGTTTAACCTGTGGAAAAGGTTACTTTAGACTTGGGAGAGATTGCATATAGGGCAGCCAGAACTGTAAAAGTGTGGCTCTAAGCAAAAGCGGATGAATAATTTGTGAATGTGTGTCACATGGCATCTCATTTTTCTCTAAGGTTAGGCCTAGAGCTCTGGCCTAGTAAAAAGCTAAAGACACCATCATCTCATCTGATGCTTGTATGTCTTACCTGCAATAAAACACATGATCTGCTCTTTTTGTCCACATTGACACATTCTTGATTGTTTTTAACTTATCATTTTGCTTGTTTTATTTTACAGATGTTCTCATCAGAGACCATGCTAATAAAATGTCACAAAAATGCCTAATCTAACCAAGTACTCATGTTACTATTGAGATTGAATTTATATAGGCTGCTTAATAAATGTAATTAAACAGAAAACAAATCTTCCTATTTAATTTCCTAGCATGCGAGCCATTATTGAACTGAAAGTACCTTTTATTCCTCGTTGTATTTCCATGTTGATGTGCCTTTTTGACCTATTTCCTTCCTGAAGGAAGTCTTTTTTAGCATTCCAGACATTCTTCACATTCTCAGTATCCTCTCACCAAACAGAGAGACTGTCTTGTTCCACATTTGAACTGGGATGTTAATGTCATCAATCACTAGTATATGATACCACTGTTCATACTACAGACTGTTTACAAAACATATTTAAAGGTGCCCTAGATTCAAAAATTGAATTTACCTCGGCATAGTTAAATAACAAGAGTTCAGTACATGGAAAAGACATACAGTGAGTCTAAAACTCCATTGCTTCCTCCTTCTTATATAAATCTTATTTGTTTAAAAGACCTCCGAAGAACAGGCGAATCTCAACATAACACCGACTGTTACGTAACAGTCGGGGTGTACGCCCCCAATATTTGCATATGGCAGCCCATGTTCCCAGCATTATGAAAGGCATTAGACAAGGGCAGGACGTCTGGATGTGCACAGCCGAATCATTAGACTAGGTAAGCAAGCAAGGACAATAGCAAAAAATGGCAGATGGAGCAATAATAACTGACATGATCCATGATAACATGATATTTTTAGTGATATTTGTAAATTGTCTTTCTAAATGTTTCGTTAGCATGTTGCTAATGTACTGTTAAATGTGGTTAAAGTTACCATCGTTTCTTACTGTATTCACGGAGACAAGAGCCATCGCTATTTTCATTTTTAAACACTTGTTGTCTGTATAATGCATAAACACAACTTCATTCTTTATAAATCTCTCCAACAGTGTAGCATTAGCCATCAGCCACGGAGCATAGCCTCAAACTCATTCAGAATCAATGTAAACATCAAAATAAACACTGTACTTACGCGATTAGACATGCTGCATGACGAACACTTTGTAAAGATCCATTTTGAGGGTTATATTAGCTGTTTTAACTTTTTTTATGTTGTTTAAGGCAAGCGCGAGCTCCGTGGGCGTGGAGCACGAGATTTAAGGGGCCACACACCCTGAATCGGCTCATTTCTAATTATGCCCCAAAATAGGCAGTTAAAAAAATGAATTAAAAAAAATCTATGGGGTAATTTGAGCTGAAACTTCAGACACATTCAGGGGTCACCTTAGACTTACATACTTATATTACATCTTTTAAAAAAAAAAATTCTAGGGCACCTTTAACAAATGATTTCCTATGTTAAGGGCACCATCAGTGAAAGTCAAAGTACATAGGACAGTAGGCTGAATGTCTGCTCATCAGTATAACCATGGCATCATGTCTGTCTTTTTACAGGTCAGTAAGGGAAGTGCAAATGTACTCTCAAAGTACTCTGTCTTACAGCAAAAGGAAGCCCAGAATCTAGAAGTCGTAGCATTCTGTGAAGACATTTCAAAGTGAGTTATGATTTTTTTGTTTAAAAACATAATAACCTCAGCAAAAAGCAGGCCCTGCTACTACAGCTGTGTTGTTAATCTGATATCAGAAGGTCCCAGGATACCTGAATCAGCACTGTAATTATAGATTCTATAGGGGAAGCAAGGCTAGTATTGCCTTGAGGGACTTATTGGGGAAATGCCTCAAAACCTCATTGTTTTCAACAAGCTGCCCATAAAAGCTAAAATTAGAGAAGTAATATGCAGGTGTATGTTGGCCATGTAACAATGAAATCTAATGCCATGTTTCCTAATTATATCACACAAAGAGAACACGTACAAATGATTAACAAAGGACCTAAGACCGAACCTTGAGGTACACCAGATTTACCTGTGTTATGTCTTCATTTACACAAAGTGTTGTCCTTCTTTTTTACAGACTGAGGTCAAAGTTCCCGCATAACGACCTGACTTCCAATCCTGGCTATGTTCTCAGCCCTGTGATCACTCAGAGGGATGCAGGAGGAGACAATGGGGGCAGTGTGAAAGTGTCCATTGAGATTTCTGATTCTCAACAGCCTGTAACTTTCACTTGTGATGGTAAGCGTCTCTGTGACTGGGAATTTAGCCATTACAAAATAAGCTTTTGACCGAGGATAACTTGCTTTTATTTGAAAATTGTTATGCTAACAGTTAAGGCAATTAAAAGGGCTAGGTTACCCAAAAATGAACATTAGAAATCCACAGAAGAAAGTCATGGTTTGGAACATCATGAGGGTAAGTAAATTATGACTTAATTTTAATGAACGTGAACTCTTGATGAATCACAATAGTAATGAATGACAAACTTCTATGAATGTCTGCTATAAAGGAAACTGACAAATGAAGAAGTCATGACAAAGCGCCAGAGAGCATTTCTTGGCTGCTGCGACACATTCTCTTTTTACATAACTGTCATGGTGCGTCTGCTCAACAGATTGATACTTCAACCAGGGTTCCTGTGTTTTTCATTTTTATGCTTGCATGTCACTAGCTGAGGTTTTACTGGGGAACCTGTCTGTGGTCCAAGCACAGAAAGTCCTTTTCATTGAGCTGTAGTGGCCTTGGCACAGTTCCCTGTGAAGCGGCTGTGTTCTGAAGACTGCCGGGCCTCGTTTTTTGTGCAGAGTCTCTGGCCACCTCACTCCTGGCAGGAAATCAAGACTGGCCTTTTGTGTTGAAGAATTTTTCTGTGTTGTTACTGCCTAAGCCCCATAGCTCTTTTTGTCCTGGATAAATCCAGCATAGACTATGGTCTTAGAAAGGGAAAAAGGGACACAGTGTCTATCGGAACCTGAAGTTGCCACACAGACAGCTAATGTTTGAGGAGTGGCTTGGTTATAAGTGCCTGGATTCTGATATTGATGCTAGCTTCTCCTCAAGTTCACGCTGTTCTTGCTTGTTTTCCCTCTTAAACTTCTGACCCAGTTTGTTGTGTTAGATCAAGAGATTTCAAATTTTACTGAAAGCTGAGTTTGTAACAATATTCCTTCCTTCTATGAACAGAGGGGGGAAAAAAGAGGTCACGTTTTTACTTTCCTAATCCATACAGAGAAGTACCATACAGCTGAATGATGGACATACCATCTTTTGGCATGCCAAGGCTGACTGTCTGAAACTTCAAAGAGGATAAAGAGGTTTTTGAGGTTTTCCTTGGTTTGTTTAAGTGGAGGAAAATGCTTAGCTGTGTGTAAGGTTAGTAAAGTTAGCAATTCCAGACATTCTTGGCATAAAAGACAAGGCAAATGAAACTGAGGAGGCTACTAGCGTTTGAACGTGTGGAATATGAAGGCTTTTCCAGGATAAACTCAGATTAAGTGTCTCAGTTTTCTGATCCTTGGATCAGACCTTCTCCCCTCTCCTCTTCAAATGTAGGTACATACCATTTGACAAAGCTTTTAAGTAGAAAAGTTTAGTTTTATTTACAAATTCAGCAGTATTTGCTTCAGGATTGTATGTATATGGATTTACTCAGTTCTACTCTAGCCTTTCTGCCTCTCAGGTTTTTTCCATGGCTTCCCTATGGCCGTGGATTTCCCTCCACTTTAGACCAACCGCAGTCTCCTGACATTCCAGCACCATGTGTGTTGCTGTAGTACCACGAAAAGAGGATGGCAGAGGAGAAATTTTACTGGCGTCCCACAACCCTTGAAAGCAACCCCAAATCCACCACCAATTAGGCATGACCATCAGACCTTTAGGCTTGAAAAACAGGGCAGACACGAAGAGTCCAGGCCAGGCAAGGCTGACTTACTGTAATCCAGCCCTAGGCTTGGAGCTTGATGAGGGGATCATTCCAAGGAGGGGTGTGGGGCCTGTTATTGCTGCAGCCTGGGGTGACCATGAACAATATGTTGGGTGTCAGATGTTTGCTCTGATCTAGTGGAACTTTTTATGCCAAATCCATTTCGCACCAATCTGTTATCGTGCTTTTCCATCTAAATGAACCTGAAGAGGTTCACATTTAGTTTATGGATCCTGTTCCAAATGGCACCCCCAGCCCTTGCTGTCCACAGTCAACACTGCATGAACTGTTGGGTATGAGTTCGCTGTGAAGTCCACAACAGTGCAAGCTTGTAAAATGACATGGCCAATATGATGCATCCTTTTGCTATTTTTGTGCAATACCCAGCAGATGACACCTGTTGGATGGTTCTCAATGTATTTAAAGGGGTCCTTGATTATGATTTCATGTTTTAACTTTATTTAGTGTGTAATGTTGCTGTTTGAGCATCAACAACATCTGCAAAGTTACAACGCTCAACGCTTACAAAGGGAGATTTTTTTTTTTTTTAACAGTAATCGCTTTTTAAGGACTACAACAAACAGCTGGTAGGGACTACAGCGAACTTCTTCCCGGGTTGGTGACATTACAAACCCCAAAATTTACATAAACCCTGCTCCCGGGAACACACAACAAAGGGGGTGAGGCCATGTTGGGCTGCTTTAGAGTAGAGGAAGAGTTGTTGTAGTAGAGTGTTGTTATCATGCCGTCATTTTACGCCGGACTGCCTCACAAACGTGGGTCAATTCAACGCTGGATTTGCACAAAAGATTAACATGACGGCACATGCTAGTTGATGAGTTGATTCAACTCCACAGCAACTACATAAATTTATCCACTAACCATTCAGAAACATCCAGTTTCATTCTAAAAGTTATAACTTCTTCCTGAGTCTCTCCATCAGTGTCGACTCCGGTTTGAACAATGTAAGGCTGAACACTGTTACTGACGATCGTCATTTTGGCTGCGTGAGATTCTCCAGCTTTGTTGTTGTTGAGCTGTTAAAGCTCATTTGCATTTAAAGGGACACACAAAAACACCGTGTTTTTGATCACACCCAAATAGGGCCAAATTTGACAAGCTATAATAAATGATCTGTGGGGTATTTTGAGCTGAAACTTCACAGACACATTCTGGGGTCACCAGAGACTTATATTACATCTTGTGAAAAGGGGCATAATAGGTCCCCTTTAAATGGAAAGTTTACCCAAAAATGACAATTCTGTCATTGTTTACTCACCCTCATTTTTTTTTTTTTCCAAACCTGTATGACTTTCGTCCGTGAAAGATATTTTGAAGAATGTTTTGTCCACACATACAATGAAAGTCAGTAGACACTATTGACTTCCATTGCATGAACCAAAACACATTTCTTTAACTTCTATGTCCATGGGTGGCTTTTTTCTTCATGTTTACTGTGTTTCTTTCCCCAGTGAGTTCTCCAGTGGACCTGCTCATAATGCAGGCTCTGTGTTGGGTCCATGATGACCTGAACCAGGTGGACATAAGCAGCTACGTTCTCAAGGTCTGCGGACAGGAGGAGGTTCTACAGAAGTGAGTCCTCCCTTTATCGTCTCTTTCCTTTTTGCAGGCATTCTATCATATTGCATAAACAAGTCCCCTGCCAACATTCCTTGAGAAACGGGGCTATTTTGCTTTAATTGTGCTAGTGAAATGTTTCCTTTTTACCCACACCATTGGAAGAGCAGAACCAACTGTGCTAGGCGAGGGAGGGTTTGCCTGCCCTAATAAGGAACAGAGGGAATGGGCAAAAACAAATCCCTTCCAAGCTCTAGAAAGAATTGAGTCTTTTTTTTTTATTTTTATACAAAGCATCCTCCCCTAGTTACTGTGGGTGTCTCATGTTATTCCTCTGTTTATTGCAGAGTTTTGAAAGCATTTAGTTAGTTTGTTGTTATGTTATAGTTCCCCAGTGTCTGGTTCAATGCTGGCTTTCTTGTCCTCATTTGACCTTGGCAAGTTGATGTTTTTGTAAACTCTCTTGTGCTCACCAAGGCTGCATTTATTTGAAATACAGTAAGTGTAATTTATTACTGTGATGACAGCTGAAATTTCTGCATCATTACTCCAATCTTCATTGTCTCATGATCCTTCAGAAATCATTCTAATAGGTTGATTTGAGACTCAAGTAACATTTCTTATTATTATCAATGGTGAAAACAGTTGTGCTGCTTAAAATAACAGCATTTATTTGAAATTTGTAACATTTTAACTTTTGATCAGTTTTATTATACATATATAAAGTTGACATTACACCGTTATTCATTGATTCATTTAGGTATTGTTACTACAGTCAGGACACTTTCCAAAGGGGAAATTTGAACTGCATTGCATAAATAAGATATCTCCGGAAGGGGGATTAGGGCTGTGTGGTGCAGTTTGAGGTATCTTGGCAAAAGGGGAAATTGAAACTTTGTTTATCAGTTTGAAGTGCCCTAACAGGTAGCAGTCCTGTCGTGTGAGGAAGATCCATTCAGATCTGCTCTGATGGATAGATCCGTTTAGATCCACTCTGATGGACAACAACAACAACAACAAAAAACTCCCTAAGACTTCCTAGCTCATCCATCCAGATAGCAAAATTCTGTTTTTACTGTTATTTCTATTCCTTATGTTCTATTTTTATTCTTCTATATGTAAAGCACTTTGAATTACCATTGTGTATGAAATGTGCTATACAAATAAAATTGCCTTGCCTTGCCTTACTCTTGGCTCTGGCCCATGTCTAAAGCATCTTTAACATTATCTTCCAGTAAACACAGTCTAGGCAGTCATGAGTACGTGCAGAACTGCAGGAAGTGGGAAACGGAGATCAAACTACAGCTCCTTTTTCTTAACACAATGAGACGAGATCTGGCTCGAACGGTAAGACACTTACAAAGGTTAGAATAAATAAACTAGTTCTTCACTGCATCTTCACTGCACATCTTCACTATCTTCACAAGTTTTAATGGATAAATATATGTTTTCTCTATGTATGCTAACAGGCAGAAGATGACATCTCCCCCATTGACTTGGAGAAATACCTTGGCCTAGTGGAGAGGCCGTTTAAAGAGGCACTCACAAGGTAGGAATGTGCTGCATCTTATCTACTGCCCCTACTGAAGGCCAGGAAAGCCACGGGTGGCCTTTGAAGTCCCTGATTGTGCTTGTTGATTTCTCTCATTCCTTTGCATGTTTTTTCTTCTGTAGAGAGGGTCTTGCTGAATACTTAGAAGGCTATCATAAGCAAGTCAATGTCTGCCTTCAGAATGAGGTAACTTATTTTTTTAAACACAGTAAGCTAATTTAATGAAAATGAAGCGTTTGAAAATATTTCAGGTTCTTTCTTTCGATCTCTCACTCTGTTTCTGTTTCTCTCACTAGAGCACTCAGTATAAAACAGTGGACAATGTGGTTCAGTCAGTTAAGAATCTCTGCTGTGCTCTGGATGAAGTTGAGACACCAGCCATCACTGATGCCATCAAGAGGCTCAAACGCTCTGTCAACCTTCCTAGAACACGTTCTCCAGAGGTCAGAGAAGCTTCAGTGTAAAGTAGCGATGCACAATATTAAAATTGTAGCTAAGTAACTTATTTCATTTTATGACAAATAACCGATTGTTGATCAGTGGCTGATGTTACGATTCTGCACTAATTTGTAAAACATAGGCATGTAAAACATTGGACATTGATTTTGAGATCTACTAAAGATTGCATCTAATAGTGTTTAATTCAATTATTAGTGTGCATTTATTTGATTTGATTTTTCCCAATACCCACTAATACTGTTATTTATAAAAATTAAAAAAAATTAAAAAAAATCAATAGATGATATTGTGCATCCCTAGTCTAAAGCACAACAATTTTTAGTCCTTATTTAGTTTTTGTTTCTTTCTGTTTGAATATACATGTTTCAAAACTGTTTTGCAGGCTGGTGCCACAGGGTCAGCTTCTGCAGGTTCAGCTAATGGTAAGCTCAGCTCCTAAAACATCTCAATGTCCTTCTTTTAAAAGGTTAAGTGTGTAATATTTTCAGTATTAAAAAGTGTTGTCCTAATATGCAGTTATCTACAATTAAACACTTTTGGCTATTAATTTCCATTGGAAAGAGTAAACACTATGAGTCTGAGGTGCTAACTTTGCTCTGTTGTTTTATTTCTCATGATTCAATCCACTTTCGAATCCAAATTCAACCATCTTATATTATTATTAAACTTTGGTCTGTTTATTTGAGTGTTCTGACCAGCTTGGTGCCGCAACAATGACTCAACCAATAATGTAAATTTGAGATGTGATCTTTTTGTTTGACTAATGGTACACAGGGAGAGAAACCAGTTTGAAAAGAGTCATTATTTTTGCACTTCAATGTGATGACACAAGTGGTGCAGAAATTACATACTTTACCTTCAAAGGATTAGTTCACTTCAGAATTCAAATTTCCTGATAATTTACTCACCCCCATGTCATCCAAAATGTTTGTCTTTCTATCTTCTGTTAAAAAGAAATTAAGGTTTTTGAGGAAAACATTCCAGGATTTTTCTCCATATAGTGGACTACGCGTGACCTTTCCAACATGATTACGTAATGCGTGGCGCATCGCAGAGATAGTGCAAGATGAGCATTTGTGGTTAAAAAGTATATACATTTGAATTTTTTTAGAAAATGACCGTTTCGCTAGATAAGACCCTTATTCCTTGTCTGGGATCGTGTAGAGCCCTTTGAAGCTGCACTGAAACTACAATTCGGACCATCAACCCATTGAACCCTGTTGAAGTCCACTATATGGAGAAAAATCCTGGAATGTTTTCCTCAACCTTAATTTCTTTTCGACTGAAGAAAGAAAGAATTGAACATCTTGGATGACATGGGGGGGGAGTAAATTATCAGGAAATTTTAATTCTGAAGTGAACTAATCCTTTAAGGCTGTGAATGCTAAAACTAGAAAACATTATTTTTGGAACTTCCAGACTTCCTTTTGGGAGCAAAACAATGCTTTTCCTCTTTAACAAGCACATCCTAATTTTTTTTATTCATTTTAATTTTTTTTTTAAATCCACATTCATGTAAATAACAGTTTATGATCCTGCAGGTTGCAAAAGCCCAGTGGAGGAGAGTTTAACATCGCTCACAGATGCTGTGTATGAGCTCACTAAGCTCTATCTGCAGTCTTTCTGCCCAACTACTCCTTGTTGCACTATGGAAGAGCACATGGAGGACGGCAGGGACAGCAAAGAGGCCTCGGGCACCACAGAGCACCTGCAGTTCACTCTGTTTGCTGTTCATGGCATTCCTGCTACCTGGGTCAGCAGGTAAGCACTCTGTCCCTTTTAGTCTGAACCTGGTCTAAATATTAACTCATACTTTAATAATACAAACAAATGGATTTCAAGTGAAATCCATTTACTCTTTCTGTTTTGGCGCATTCAGCCTCGCAGTCTAAATAAGCACTAAACGCTGTTTAATTCACTTCAGACTGATAATGACTCTGTATAACAAACTCACAGCCAAGGTAAACTTCTCTACTACTTTCAAAGCACTGCCTTAGTCCATATTCATTACACTGTTATTTCCTCCTAGATAATTTGAGTAATTTTGGGTCTGTGTTCTCTTGGAGCAATCAACCTCAGTAAATTATATCTAGACCATTTAACGTTTAACCCAACTTGGAGAGCTTAGATTCACATTATTCCCATCCACTGCAAATAACTTTATTCAGCATGCTTTTACTTAAGGCCACATATAAAAAATGTTGTAAGGAATAAGGGTTGTGTGTTCTGATAATGAATATTCTGAGTGCCATGATGATCTCCTATTACTAGAGCTGTGCAGTACAGCTTAATATTTTTACTTCTTTTGACATTCAGTATATATTTTGATGCTTATGCATTTGTTCCTAAAAGGCTTAAAATGGTGATTTAAATTTTTGTTGATTCACAAAAATTAATAAAAAGGACCAGCAACATTTTTTTTCTAAAATAATTAATACTTTTATTCAGCAATGAAGCATTAAATTAATCAAAAGTGATGGTAAAGTCATTTTATAATTTTACAAAAGATTTCTATTTCAAATAAATGCTGTTCCTTTCCACTTTCTATTCATAAGAAAATCCTGAAATGTATCAGTTTCCACACAATATTAAACAGCACAACTGTTTTCAACACTGATAACAATAAAAATAAATGTTACTTGAGCACCAAATAAGCTTATTAGTATGATTTCTGAAGGATCATGTGACACTGAAGACTGGAGTAAATATGAAAATCAGCTTTGCATCACAAGAAATAAATTACATTTTAAAATATATTAAAACAGTATTTTAAATTCCACTTTCTGTTATCAAATAAACGCAGCCTTTGTGAGCATAAGAGACTTCTTTTTAAACTTTTTGGAATAATTGTG
>RJVU01080398.1:548543-565081 GCA_003731715.1 Anabarilius grahami | reverse complement strand
GTGTACACTGATGAGCCAAAACATTATGACCAGTCACAGGTGATGTGAATATCGTTGGTCATCTCCTAACAAGGCCACATATTAAGGTCTGGGTAGATTAGATGGCAAACAAACAATCAGTTCTCGTGATCAACATGTTGGATGCAGGAGAAATGGGCAGGAATAAAGATCTGAGCAACTTTGATAAGGGCCAAATTGTTATGGCAAGGCGACTGGGTCAGAGTATCTCTGAAATGGCAAGGTTTGTGTGTGCTCCCGGTCAGCAGTTCACCAGATTTCAATACAGTTGAGCTTTTGTGGACCAGCAGTATATTAGGCAGGCGGTCATAATGTTTTGGCCCATCTGTGTATGCATAATATATTGAAATATTTGATATATCACCAAGGCAATTTCTTAGTCTTTCATAGTTGAATACTAGTTTGTAGAAGTCTTTGGAGGTGGAAGTGAATTAAACCGCTCTAGGCCTTACTGCGTAGCTTGCTTTATCTCTAGCTCGTTTATTTATCTCCACTCCGCCAGCAGCACTTATCTGCCATGGCCGAAATAGACATGACTAGTGATTTCCATACAGAACAGTGTGAGCAGGCAGAGCTGGACAGAGCGACAGGGGTGTGGTGTGTTTGGAGGCAGAAGAGGGTCAAAGTTCTGCATCACTCTGTTCTGTATTTTGATCCAGTTCTCTTGAGGGGGAATTTTATTTGTTACTGATTTTTTTCCCCCCAGAGGATACTCTCTAGCACAGTGCTTCATCATGGAGCCTATTTTTAGCAGCATGAAATATTTCCCCAGACCACACCAAAAGAGATTCAAAATATGTATCCTTGTGCCATCTCCATCTGTAATCCTAAAAATGTTTGAAGTTTGATTGGCTGTGTTAAAAACACTGAGGCACTCTGCCATCATTTGAAAGATATTTCAAACAAGTATTTGAATGAATATATACAAACCATTTGTGTGTAAATTGCAAACAAAAAAGGTTATAAATTAGTTTTCAAACAATAGTAGTGTTCACGTTTTGATTATTTACATCATATTCAGTCAAATCATGCGGTTTTCAATTGATGAATACAGGACATTGTTTTCTTCCCTTTCCGTGCCGTAGAGTAATTTGTCCTTCCTGTTTTCCAGTTTTGAAAAATACTACCTGATGTGTGCCCTGACCCACAACAACAGGAATCTCTTCAAGCCTGTCCAGTCCAAAAAAGTGGGAACGTACAAGAGTTTCTTCTACCATATCAAATGGGACGAATTGTAGGTGTTAATGCCCCTTAAACATGCTGGCATGCTACTTCCTGCAATTTTTAGAATTAGAGGGAAATCGGCAGGGTTGCTGCCAGTTTCTTCTTTTGGTGACGACTTCCCCTGTTTCTTTAGGATAAACTTCCCTATTTCAGTGGCGCTGTTACCACTGGAGGCCATGTTGAGTCTTTCTCTCTACGGGGTCCTCAACCAGAACGCAAATAACTCGCCGGATTCCAACAAGCAACGGAAGGGTCCAGAGCTTTTGGGAAAAGTGTCCATGCCTCTGTTTGATTTCAGGAGGCAAGTCATAAACAGTACCTCATATAAATTAGATTGACCTTGAGAATATTGTATGTTTTTCATATTTGTTTAGGTGCATATGCCAATTTCTTTGTATTTCTTTTTCCCAGTAAGTAATAATTAAGTAATAAATAAATAAAATATTAATTTCAGTTATTCAATGCTCATAATCTCCCTCAAAGTAGAAGAAACTGAAGCTTTCATAAAATTATGACTTTTCACATTTTTAATTACGAGCAGTGTTGGGGGTAACACATTACAAGTAACGCGAGTAATCAGATCAAGTAACTAGTAAAGTAACGCATTACATTTAAATTTACAACAAAATATCTGAGTTACTTTTTCAAATAAGTACCGCAGGTTACTTTGTTTTTCCCGTTTATTGACTTACAGCTCTCCTGTCCCCATGTTGAGTGAAATGTGGCGTTGTGTGCGCTGTGTAAACATGATATTTATTCTAGAGTAGTTCTAGACTAAATGTGAGCATTTACTCATTTACTTCTCCTGTGTCCTATTCTTCTGTATTCCAGAATGTCAGCACAGCTGAAAGGCTTGTTTGTTTGAACTGCGCCCTCTACTGTACAGGCATGAATTTGCATTTCCGACAGCCTGAGATTTATTCATTTCACTTTTGGTGTGAAAAGGCCTTTACATTAACCAAAAATAGAACTTTTCTGTTGTTATAAAAACAAACAAACAACCTAGCCCAGATGAGAAAAAGTAATGCAAAAGTAACGTAACGCATTACTTTCCATCAAAAGTAACTAACACAATTAGTTACTTTTTTAGGAAGTAACGCAATGTAATGCATTACTTTTTAAAAGTAACTTTCCCCAACACTGATTATGATTTTAACCCAAAAAAAAGTGAACAGTCAAATTCTTGTAAATATGGCAATTTGTGTATGACAGCACAACATAAAAATTGTATATTGGGATGCCTGTGCTCCGTTGATGGATTTGAGACTACAATGAAAGTAAAATAAATTAAAATTTTTGGAGTGTTGTCTTTGAGAGTATGACTTAGTTTTATTGTTTCAGGGTGCTGTCAAGATGTAGTAAGCTGCTGAGTTTGTGGACGTTTCCTCAAGCCCTTCAGCCAGGAGCTGGAGGCAAGGGAAAGAATCCTACCGAGAGGATCATACTGCAGGTTCTTTCATTTGCTCTTTTTTTTTTAGTGTATTTCGAGTCAGTTGCTCTTCAATGACATTGATTGACACTTTAATATCATTGTCTGACCATGCACAGGTTGATTTCCCCAGTCCAGCGGTGGACGTGCTCTATGTTGGTCCTCAGGAGAACGTCTGCCCAGATCCTCAGTCCCTAGAGCCACTTGATCCAGGCGATCGAAGTGAGATAGAAAAGCTGTGTGCACAAGCGTCTGCTTTTGGGTATGTTTGCATCCAAAAAAGACCTCATGGAATAAAGTAGATTTGCATTTCATGAAGGAAATACCAGTGCTTGCAAAAAAAGTAATGGTAAGGTTTTAGGTTATAGGCTTTGATTTTGGCTTTTGGTAAATTCCTAATCAGAACGTTTGATGCAGTCACAGTGGCATGTGTTTCCTGTCTTGTTTGAGCATCAGAAGCTTCATAGCCTAAGAGGAAGATGAACTGAACATGGTTTCAGATATGCAAGATAATAAGAGTCTTTGAGAGCATAATGTAATTGAATCTGTTCCGCCTAGTTACTCCAATTATATGGATCTCATTCAGCTTACTTTATGGGTTTTAATTTAATTGAGAATGAAGTGATTTTGAGCTTCTCAGAATATAAAAAAATTCTATTTAAGTAGACATGATTGACATCATTAAATGCAGCCAAAAATGTTGCCAAACACAAATGTTTCAATGGTAGTGTATGTATGGTTTGATGTGCCACACTGAAGGCCTGAGAGCTGAAATGTTAAAATAAAATAACAAAAGAATCTGAATTCTGTATGGCTTGATGTGCCGTGGAATGGAGACATAAAGAACCATTTTGTTTTTCATATGAATCACTTTTTAGAGATTAGGTTTTAAAGGGGTCCTTGATTATGATTTCACTTTCTTAACTTTAGTTAGTGTGTAATGTTGCTGTTTGAGCATAAACAACATCTGCAAAGTTACGACGCTCAAAGTTCAATGCAAAGGGAGATATTTTCTTTTACAGAAATGGCTTTTTAAAGACTACAAAAAACGGCTGGTAGGGACTACAATGAGCTACTTCCTGCGTTGGTTTGTTGTTGTTGAGCAACCGAAGCGCGAGCCATTAAAGCTCCGCCCTCTTCTGGAAAGGGGGTCGGGAGCAGCAGCTCATTTGCATTTAAAGGGACACACAAAAATGCAGTGTTTTTGCTCACACCCAAATAGGGCAAATTTGACAAGCTATAATAAATGATCTTTGGGGTATTTTGAGATGAAACTTCACAGACACATTCTGGGGACACCAGAGACTTATATTACATCTTGTGAAAAGGGGCATAATAGGTCCCCAAAAATCTTACCAAACACAAATGTTTGAATGGTAGTGTATGAATCGCTTGACGTGCCATAGAATGGATACATAAACAACCATTTTGTTTTTCATATGAATCACTTTTTAGAGATAAAATAACCAGTGAATTTAATTCCCTGCAGTAAAAGCAGACTCGAACTGCCCGTGACTTGAGATTAACTCTCCATTGATGAGGAGAGTTGTTTAGTATGGTCTGCTGAAAATGCATGTCTCAGATGTGGAACAGAAAGCTCAGTCAGCTTCAAGACAGCCACACAACGCTCAGCCTCAGACGGTGGGCAGCTCTCAATGCCCAATTTGTAAGTGTGTCTCTCTGAATGCCCACCGAGTGCCAACAGCTGCAGGGCTCCCAGCTTGACTGCCCATTTGCAGACACATTTAAGAGGTGTGGCTTGTTTCCTGTGCCTCTTATCTCTGGATCAGGACTAACTCTTACTTTATGGTTCTTGGATTAACGGGTTAGAGTGTCTGCTTCTTGACTTGGTTTGAAGCCCAACGGAAGTACTTTGTCTGCCTTGAGATTACCCAGCATTCTTTTCCACCAGGCTGTCGCGAGCAGACAAGCAGCTGCTCTGGGACCAGAGGTACTATTGTCGGGACTATGAATACAGCCTGCCCAAAATCTTGGCCAGTGCACCCAGCTGGGACTGGGGCAGTATGGGTGAGATCCACTCGCTTCTGCACCATTGGCCCCCTCTGTCGCCTGTTTCGGCCCTGGAGCTCCTTGAATCAAAGTATGTATCTGTTCCGCTCTCATTCCATTTTATAGTCCACGTTCCCTCTCTTTCTTTATTGCATCTCATTTTAAGCATATGACACATTTAATGTGTCACTTTTGTCATATGATCTTTTTTTTGTTGTTGGTTTTTGACCACTTTATTGGTCTCATGACTTGCTTTATTACTGTTCCATTATGGAGAGGGATCTGAGCATGTGGTTAATGTTGTGCCTGGATGTGCGTGTTATATTCAGGTTTGCTGACACAGAGGTGAGAAAAGTGGCTGTGAGCTGGATCAAGAGCAGCAGTGATGATGAGCTGGCTGACTATCTCCCTCAGCTGGTGCAGGTGTGCACATACACACACACACACACACACACACACTCTTATGCATGTTTCTTTTTCTTCTATAAACAGCTTGTCATAGTGCTTTCTTTTGCTTTTTCTTGGCTATATTCTTGAAAAGATGTACACTTTAGCATTTAAAAGAAAGTACTTAAGTGTGAATTGAATGTAATGTTTTCGGACACTTAATTGCATGTTATTTACAGTTGAATAAAAATGTATTATAGTTGAAATTTATATTAAACGCATTTAGTTTAACTTGAGAGTGCTTTGTAAGTATGTTAAGTATATCTTTATTTACTTGCTTGTTCTGACAAGAATCTACTTGAATGTAAAATATACTTTGAAATGTATATGTCATGTATTTAAATATTTGTAATTACACATTTGTTATGATGAAGTTACGTTATGATTTAGTATGTTTTAAAATTATATCAATTAACACAGAGTTAAAATTCTTTATAAGGCAAGACAAAAGATTATTAAAACAAAAATTACTTTAAATGTGCTTTGAAAATTAAGCACATTTCTTTTTCACAAGGGTAGATCAGTAAGTAAAATTTAGTTTCACTGATTTCTGTTTCTGTTTGCAGGCAGTGAAGTTCGAGTGTCACCTCAACAATGCCTTGGTGATATTTCTGCTGTCTCGAGCTCTGGGAAATGTCAACATTGCCCATTATCTATACTGGTAAAGTTCTTTATGAAAAGGATTATATACATTTAAGGGCTTTCAATTTATTAAAATATAAATTTTTTGCACGAAAGATTAACATGACGGCACATGCTAGTCGATGAGTTGAATCAACTCCACAGCAACTACATAAATTTATCCACTAACCATTCAGAAACGTCCAGTTTCATTCTAAAAGTTGTAATTTCTTCCTGAGTCTCTCCATCAGTGTCCAACCGAAGCGCGAGCTGTTAAAGCTCCACCCTCTTCTGGAAAGAGGCGGGAGCAGCAGCTCATTTGCATTTAAAGGGACACACACAAAAAGGGCACGTTTTTGCTCACACCCAAATAGGGGCAAATTTGACAAGCTGTAATAAATGATCTGTGGGGTAATTTGATCTGAAACTTCAGACATATTCTGGGGACACTAGAGACTTATATTACATCTTGTTGAAAAGGGGCATAAAAGGTCCCCTTTAAACGACATTTAAGTCAAAGCTTTTTAACGTTACCCAATGAGATGGCGTTTTGGTCTGTTTCGCCTTAGGCTGCTGAGGGATGCCGTGCAGGACCCAGCGTTTGGTCAGCGTTATGACCGCATCCTGGGCGTGTTGCTGTGTCTGTGTGGGGCTGGACTGAGGGCTGAGCTTGAGAAGCAGACCAGGCTTGTGCAGCTGCTGGGTGCTCTGGCTGAAAAGGTGCGGCAGGCGAGCAGCTCCACCCGACAGGTAAGCTGTGGCTGCCTTAGGAGCCCTCCACATTGAAGAATATGTTTTGCGTATTTAACCTGTATAAAATACATCCAAAAAATAGTGTAACATCCTTTGTATTATATTTAATTATTTTATTTACATTATTACATATACATTACATTCTCCGTAGATATGTCTGCACTGCTGTTCAAAAGTTTGGGGTCGTTAAGATTTTATAATGTTTTTGAAAGAAGTCTCATGCTCACCAAGGCTGCATTCATTTGATTAAAAATACAGGGGAAAATATAAATATTGTTACAATTTAAAATAACTTATCTATTTAAAAAAAAAAATTTACATTTAAAGAACCCCTGTGGTGAAAATCAAGTTTTTAATGTTGTTTATATGTCTATGTGGTGTTTTTAATATGCTTTAAGACAAACCATGTGCAAATTCATAAGTCAACACCATTGCTGAGTATTTTCTCTTTAAAACTGCAGTGATCTAAAGACAGTCTCAACAAGGTGTTTCTGACATCACAAACTACCCTTTAATTAATCATGTCAACGTGCCGGCGAGTTTTAGCATATCATTAACAGTGAACTAGCGGGGGAGTCTCAAGAGAAGCCAGGTTATCCCGGTATATTTTTCTGTTGATATGAAAAATCGTGTAGATTTAGCAATATAGCGGGTGTATATTACGATGTTATGATGAACTATATGCCTTTCTCCACTAATGTTCTGAGTTGTTCAAAGCGTTTATAAATATACTGATTGTTAGAAGGCAGAGAAAGAGATTGTAAAACTAATCTATATGAATTGAGCAGTTTAGTCCAATTTTTCTGAAGAGACTCAATCGCTGATGATTAACAGATTTAATTTAGGCTTTTTTCACATATAAACATTCATCATCTCACACATAGTTATATTCAAGTTATTTTAAGGCATGAAGAAATTTTTTTTCACAGGAAAAAACATTTAAATATGTAATTTTGGTGATTAAAGATGAATTTTAAGGGATAAAATGACTAATATATTTTTGTAATGTCATATGATCCTTCAGAAATCGGTCTAATATACTGATTTGGTGCTCAAGAAATTTTTTTTATTATCAATGCTGTAAATAGTTGCTTAATATTTTTGTGTAAACTGTGATCATTTTTTTTTTTTTTCAGGATTGTTTGATGAATAGAAAGAACAAGCATTTATTTTTAAATAGAAGTTGTTGTTTTTTTGTTGTTGCAAACATGCAGATGCCTTTCCTCTCACTTTTGATCAATTGAATGCATCTTTGCTGAATAAAAGTATTCATTTCTTTCAGATTTTGAACGGTAGTGTACGCCTGTGCCAGCAACAGAATCTTGTGCTCATTTATTTTAGTTGCAGTATTTTCTTATAACCCATTGGAATCTATGAGTTCAAACCAAAGACTTCTGGGAAACAAGTGCAGAAGTTTCTAAATTGTTCAACAACTAGTTCCAAAATCTAATTTAATAACGCTCTTCAAAACATGATCTGAATAAACATAAAATAATGGAAAGGCTACATAACTATACCAGGAATCTCTTGTTGTGTTTTGGGTTTGAACAAAAGCCTGTTTGACTTTTAGTCCTTGCAAAACACTTTATGAGGGAAAAAAAAGTATTTTTCTCATAAGTAATGAATCAGATTATTGGATCATCGAATGAATGTATTTGGATGAACCCTTGGTCCCTCCCGCTCATCCAGCCAATATTGATATCATCTTGCATTGTACTGATACACTATATAGAAAAATCTATGGAAACCCAAATNTGCCATATATATATATATATATATATAATGTGTGTGTGTTGTTGAGCATTTCATAAAAAAAAATTGGCGCCATTCAGACACGAGCATCAGTGAGATTAGATACTGATTTGTCTGGCTCACATTCGTGTTCAAATTCATTCCAAATGTGTTCAGGAGGGTTCAAATCTGGGTTTTGCACAGGCCAGTCAAGTTCTAATCAATGACCAAATTATTTTTTATGGGTCTCGCTTTGTGCTCTGGAGTATTGTCATGAAGGAACGGAAAAGGGTCCTGCCCAAAGCGTTGCCACAAAGTGGGAAACGCACAATTCTCAAGAGTGTCATTGTATGCTGCAGCATTAAGATTAGTCTTCGCTGGGATTAAAAGGCCTTGCCAAACCGTTAATTAGAAGGGGGTGTCCACATACTTTTGGTCCTATCGTGCCTCATCTTATATCTCCCATGTGAACAAGTGATTTACATACGGATGGAAAGCTTGTAATAAGGCTCTTTATTACTATACTTTTATCATAAACACATTTTATGTTATTTCTTTGTCTGTCTTTCATAAATAGAATGCTAACAACTGGCTAAATGTGACTACAGAGATTGTCGGGAACATTAAACAACAGGAAAACTCCTCTACTCACTAGTTTTACAGCCTTATTGTGTTTATTCAGCACTCTTGCAAACTCAAACTTTCTAGCTTGTTGATTTTAAAAAAAGATTGAACGAGTTTTGGGAAACTTAAAGGGTTAGTTCACCCAAAAATGAAAATTCTGTCATTAATTATTCGTTTCAGACCCCTAAGACTTTTGTTCATCTTCGAAACACAAATGAAGATCTTTTTAATGAAATCTGAGAGATTTCTGTTCCTCCATTGACAGCTACGCAACTACCACTTTGACGCTTCAAAAAGTTCATAAAGTGATCGTAAAACTAATCCATATGAATTGAGCGGTTTAGTCCAAATGAGACTCGATCGTTTTATATGATGAACAGATTTAATTCAGGCTTTTATTCACATATAAACATTCATCATCTCACACATCAGTTGTGGTAAACGGAAGCTCAAACGTTTTTCTTGACGTGCGAGAACCAGTGAGGTTCATTCTCATGTTACGCAGCATGTTTGAACTTCCGCAAGAGGTTTGTTCTCGCCTGTCAAGCAGGTTCGGTTGAGCTTCTATTTATGTTCGCTGATCAATAGCTATGTTTCCGTCCACCTATTTTTTCCACTGAATGGAAATGCCAAGACGTGCATAAATTCTAAAAATGCGCATAAAAACATTTAAATTTTTTATCCGATAAAAAAACATGCGCATAAACTTCGACAGAATAAAATTTACCGAATAAATTCCTCAAAGTGCATAAAAAAAGTCATGTGACTTTGTGCGATGTGACGGCATAACTGGACCAACCAGCAACCGATCTCGTTGCACAGCATCTAAAATGCTTTTTTGGTCATGTGTACTCAGAGGCGCAAGTAATTTATTATATACGTAAATTATTTTACAGTGGCTTCTCCTACTTTTCTTAGTGATATTTAGCACTAGTTTATCAAGGAATGATGATTTTATTCTCTTTAACTCACTGGAAAGAAACTGTGCTTTATTCGCAAATGTTTTATGCAATATTCCAACTTTGAATTGGAAACATAGCTAATGTTTATATGTGAATAAAATCCTAAATTCAATCTGTTCATCATATAAAGCGACCGAGTCTCTTCAGACAATTTGAACTAAACCGCTCAATTCATATGGATTAGTTTTGCAAAATCTCTTTATGAACTTTTTGAAGTGACAAAGTGGTAGTTGTGTAGCTGTCAATCAAGGAACCAAAATCTCTCAAATTTCATTTAAATTATCTTCATTTGTGTGAAGATGAACAAAAGTCTTACGGGTTTGGAAGTACATGAGGGTGAGTAATTGACCATTTGTTCCTTTTTGGGTGAACTATCCCCTTAATGGTGGTGACATTGATGTTACACAACTGTGGTTGTAGTTGTAGCTTTTTACTTTTGTATAGCAGTTTGTATTTAGGCTTCAAACTTCCTAAGCATTGTGTTCACTTGTGAACATTTTGTTGAACAAAATGTTACGTTTTTGTTGGTCACAGAGCTTATTTTCTATTGTATAGTCAGAAGAATCCACATCCAGTCTTACACTACTTCATTTTTCAATCTCAATGTTTGTTCTTCATAGGTGGTGCTGCTGGAGGGTCTAGAGAGGGTACAGTCTTTCTTCCAAAAGAACAGCTGTCGGCTCCCTATTACTCCCAGTCTGGTGGCAAAAGAACTCAATATCAAGGTGAGCGCTTAAGTCATGACAACAAAATTGACCCAGTATCAGTCTGATTAATAATGTTTATCAGCTCAGGCAGTTCTATAGAGGCCTCAAAAACCACACACCCAAGAACCCAAGTTCTCATGTCATGCCAGGTTTTGTTCCGTTTTGCTGGGAAGCGTTCACATGTGATTCACTTCCTTATCATCCGAGCTCACTCCCCCTCTCTTCCTGTTTCAGATATAAAGATTTACACAGTCAGCAAAGCCTAAACCATGTCACTGAACTCCATCTTTTCTCCTCCAGTCAGAGCTGCTCCCTTTTCAAAGACCCTCTTTGTTGCCATGTTGGAGCAGTAAATCTAACCAAAACCCTGAGGCTAATGTTGTGCTTTTGTAACATGGTGCTGCTTTTGTTTCCTCCCCTTGAATCTAGGCCTGCTCCTTCTTCAATTCCAACGCTGTACCTCTGAAGATTGCACTGGTTAACGCAGACCCACTGGGAGATGAGATTAACGTCATGTTTAAGGTGTGTGTATGGTAATGAGCTTTTATAGTGAGAATGCATAGCTGCTAAAGTTTGTTATAGTTTTACATCACATTGGTTTGACAGTAGTTACAGAGCAGTCGGTTACTTTTTATATCAATTGCAATGGTAGGATCATACAGTGAACTCAAACTATAAACATGTATGATTGATGGAAATTGGCCTTGGCATTAAAAATGGGCCGCACAACAAAAACGGTATTGAAACTCTTGTCTCAGTCATGAATATGCCCTCTAGTGGTCGAATCAGTAGTATAACCAAAATCAACTGTAGATAAGAAACTTGGTTTTTAGGTATGTCCAAATAGCTTATCTGTCTTAAATGTAATTTAGGTTGGAGAAGACCTGAGGCAGGACATGCTGGCGCTGCAGATGATTCGGATTATGGATCGGATCTGGCTGCAGGAGGGACTGGATCTGCGCATTGTCAACTTCAAATGCATCTCTACTGGTAAAGATAAAGGTATGTTCCATTTTACAATTAAAATCTATTTAGCTATTTTCCAACTAGAATATAATATCATTTTCTTTTCTTTTTTTGATGATTTACCGTTCAAAAGTTTGGGGTCGGTAATGTTTTTGAAAGAAGTCTCTTATTTCTTACCAAAGCTGCATTTGTTTGATCAATAATACAGTAATGCAGTAATATTTTGAAAATTATTATAATTTAAAATGGTTGTTGAATATATTTTAAAATGTAATTTATTACAGTGATGTCAAAGCTGATTTTTCAGCATCATTACTCCAGTCTTCAGTGTCACATGATTCTTCAGAAATCATTCTAATATGATGATTTGGTGCTCAAGAAACCATTTTTTATAAATGTTGAAAACTGCTTATATTTTTGTGGAAAGTGTGATAAATTTTTTAGGATTTTGATGGAAAGTTCAAAAGAACAGCATTATTTAAACGAAAATCCTTTGTGACATTATAAATACATTTACCATCACACTTACCAAGTATTAATTTCTTAAAAAAATAAAATAAAATCATACTGACCCCAAATTTTTGAATACTAGCGTATAAGTACAGCAAAAATGGCTTATTGAGTTCTTTTGAATCTGAGAGATTGTGGAAAATAGGCATGAAAAACCAGTTTATGGCCGTTTGGTGCAATAAAAAGTAATGAAATGACTTTTTACAGTATTTTACTCCGGCACTGTGTCATAACTTCTGCTTATATTTTAACTTCACATTTGTTTTTGGTTGCACAGGAATGGTGGAGTTGGTACCGTCTTCTGAAACGCTGAGGAAGATTCAGGTGGAGTACGGAGTTACGGGCTCCTTCAAGGATAAACCTCTTGCCGAGTGGCTTCGCAAGTATAACCCTGCTGAGGATGAGTATGAAAAGGTACATCTAAAACATTTTTTAAACTGGATCATTATCCATCTCAGCTTTAGTTTCATGTGTGTAGAATTATTTTTTTGTAACTTAATCCAAACCGTCTCTTATCAGGCCTCAGAGAATTTCATCTACACCTGCGCAGGATGCTGTGTGGCCACTTACATTTTAGGCATTTGTGACCGTCACAACGACAACATCATGTTGCGCTCCACCGGCCACATGTTCCACATAGATTTTGGGAAGTTCCTGGGTCACGCACAAATGATTGGGAGTTTTAAAAGGTGAATGAGGAGTTACACTATGTAAGACTGCACAGTTTGTGGTTTTGTTGGGTTTTATTAATCACGTCATAATGCTTTCCCCTCTGCAGGGACCGTGCACCGTTTGTCTTAACCTCTGATATGGCTTACGTCATCAATGGAGGCGAGAGACCCACTAGTCGCTTCCAGCTTTTTGTTGACCTTTGCTCACAAGCCTACAACTTGATACGCAAACACTCCAACCTCTTTCTCAACCTGCTGTCTCTGGTAAAACACAGCACAGCACTGCAAACAAAACAGTCATTTGTGTGTCATCCGTAGGGTCTTATGTCAACAGGAAGGGCTAGATGTGTAAAATGTTTTTGACAAGATAAGATACCTCACAACAAGTCATTGCACAACCCTAATGACAGGAAGCTGTTGGCGTAATTTTGTTCATCCAGGACTTTACTGTTTACTTGTTTATTGATCAGTTTTGTATTTGTGTGTTTGACACAGATGACACAATCGGGTTTACCAGAGCTGACTGGAGTCCAAGATCTCAAATACGTGTGTGATGCTCTTCAACCTCAGACCACAGATGCAGAGGCTACCATTTTCTTCACAAGGTAGATGTCTACTAAACAGCTATAAAACTAGATTATTATCATTTATAATGATAATTAATAATAATATCAACTATTTTATTATTTTGCTCTCTAAATAACTATATTTTTTAATGTTAACGTGCTCCTATCATGATATTTTAAGGTTTCTAATTTTGTTTTGGAGGTCTCCTTCAATGTTTACGTGCATCCAAGGTCAAAAAACTCTTTAATTTTGTCATAACACACAATGCCACATCACCTGCTTTCTCAATAAAGGATTCTCTTTCTAAACCCCGCCTTTCCGAGAGCCTATTCTGCTCTGAATGGTCAGGTGGCCCAGTCTGTTGTGATTGGTCTACCGCTTACAGCGTGTGTCGGAAATTAAACGGCCATTATTATATCTGAATTTCAGCTCTGGAAGCTTCCTCAGCACTTCTTACACAGTGATACGATGGCGTCGGTTTTACCGTGTCAATTCGAGTCCAAGTCCTCATCCTTTGGAAGTGCGTCAAATTGGATTTGCAGCAGAAAAAAGTACCTTCTCAACATGTCAACAGCACAAACCAAACTCTTTAAGGCATCTTTAAGAACCGAACTCTTTAAGTCAGAATTGCGAGATATAAACTCAATTCTGAGAAAAGACTTTTAAGATGCAATTGCGAGTTTATATCATGTAATTCTGACTTTATAACTCACAATTGTAAGGGAAAACAAAAGTCAGAATTGCGTGATTAAAAACTCACAATTGCATCTTAGTATTTTCTTTTGCAAAATTTTGCGCAAATTGTGAAAAATTGCGCAATTGCGACTATATCACAATTCTGACTTTATAACTCGCAATTGTGAGTTTAAATCTCACAGTTCTGAGAAAGAAAAAGTGTGAGTTGTGAGAGAAAAAGACTCAATTACCTTTTTTATTTTATTTTTTTCGTGGCGGAAACAAAATTCCATAGGAGACAGTAACTCCAGTTATCGTGCACTTTTATCTTTGCAGACCTTTTACATTCACAAAACAGCTATATTATACACTACATGAAAGGTAATAACTGATAAAGCATAATAAGGTCACTTTAAAATGTCTGTTTTCTTCCACCTTTTTTCTTATAGGTTGATTGAATCCAGTCTGGGCAGTGTGGCTACAAAGTTTAATTTCTTCATTCATAATCTGGCCCAGTTGCGTTTCTCTGGCCTTCCCTCCAACGATGAGCCCATCCTCTCGTTTGCTCCCCGCACATACACTATAAAGCAGGACGGCAGGATCCGGGATGCGTCTGTATTTTCCTTTCAGAAGAGATACAATCCAGACAAGCACTATGTGAGAATGGCTTTAAAGAGGATTTTATAAAGCAGTTATCAGTTTATTAGCCTTGATTACCTTTTTAGTAATGAGAATTTTATTTTTTTTTTTTATCATATCAATGAATCTTAAAGAACACCTGTTTTTTTACACCTTTCTTTTAGACGTATGTTATACGGATCCTTAGGGAAGGTCAGAGTGAGCCTCAGTTTGTCTTCCGCACCTTTGATGAGTTCCAGGAACTGCACAATAAGTTGACCATCCTTTTCCCTCTCTGGAAGCTGCCAGGGTATATTAATTTACCTCTTGTACAATGGTTTTTCAAATCCTGCGTTTCATTGTTCTTAAGAATCTTTTTCCTGTTTAAAGGTTTCCTAATAAAATGGTGCTGGGACGCACACACATCAAGGACGTGGCATCCAAGAGGAAGGTGGAATTGAGCAGCTATGTGCACAATCTGATGCGGAGTTCAACAGAGGTCACCCAGGTGGGTAAAATTGTGCTTTGAACAGCTAACAATATTTAAAATATTGTTATTAAATATAATTTTAGGGTTTGTTTGTTAATCTCTGGGAGTGATGTGGAGTCAACCTATAATGTCACTTAAACAAATATACATTGCTCTTCAAGGACATCATCTAAATCGGGGTGTAATGATCAGGGAATAAATACCCTACAGCCGACTCTTTATTGGCCGGCTCCTGCGTCAGCATCACACGCATGCATCATGATGCTCATGTGCAAAGGTCTTATGGGTTTGGAACGACATGAGGATGAGTAATTAATGACAGAATTTTCATTTTTGGGTGTACTAACAGTTTAAGGCAGAGGTAGGCAAGTTCGGTCCTAGAGAGCCGCTGTCCTGCCGAGTTTAGCTCCATCCCTGAAAAAAAACCTGCAGCTGCCTATAGCCTTAGTAATCCTGAAGAGCTTGATTAGCTTGTTCTGGTGTGTTTGTTTAAGGTTGGAGCTAAACTCAGCAGGACAGCGGCTCTCTTGGACCGAACTTGCCTACCCCTGGTTTAAGGTATAGGGGTGCAGAGCCAGTGGTTGTTCTGTAGGCAAACATCAGTGCCTTGAATTTGATGCGAGCAACAATTGGCAACCAGTGCGATTTAATGAGGAGAGGTGTGCGCTCTTTTCAGCTCATTAAAAACCACACTTGCGGCAGCATTCTGGGTCAGTTCCAGAGGTTTGACAGTGGATGTTGGAAGGTCTGCCAAGAGCGCATTACAGTAGTCCAATCTGGATAGAACAAGAGCTTGGACAAGGAGTTGTGTAGCATACTCCGATAGGAAGGGCCTGATCCTCCTAATATTGCATAAGGCAAATCTGCAGGACCGGGCAGTTCTAGTAATGTGGTCAGAGACGTTTAACTGATCGTCAATCACAACTCTAAGGTTCGTGGCTGTCCTGGATGGAGTTACGGTTGACGAACCCAGCTAAATGGAGAAGTTGTGATGAAGTTCTGGGTTGGTCGAGACCACAAGCAGCTCTGTCTTGTAAGGTTGAGTTGTAGGTGGTGGTCCTTCATCCAGCAAGAAATGTCTGTCGGGCAAGCCGAGATGCGAACATCTACCTTCGGATAGTCTGGTTGGAATGAGAGGTCATCACCAGAGCAGTGATGGGAAAAATCATGTTTCTGAATGATGGATCCTAGTGATGACATGTAGATGGAGAATAGAAGTGGTCCAAGCACTGAGCCTTGAGGCACACCAGTAGCTAGACGTTGTGACATAGACATATAAACATTAAAAACTTGATTTTCAGCATGTCTTACTAAAAAAGACCTTTTAAAAAAAAATAACTAAAAAAAAAACTTTTGAAAGGTTGTGTAAATGTGACGGAGTCAGTTGATATTCTTGTTTTTTTGTTTTTTTTCTTAGTGTGATCTTATTTACACCTTCTTCCACCCTATTGCGAGAGATGACAAGATCGAGGGGGTTGACGGACTCTCAAAAACTCCAGGTATGAATCATACTTT
>RJVU01080398.1:522346-541511 GCA_003731715.1 Anabarilius grahami | reverse complement strand
GCTTCCATACAATATAGTGGATAATATGGATAGTATTTTTATTTTTTTGCTTTAGTATTTTTACATTGTAATAATTATTTAAAACACTTATTCTATCACAAATGTACACACACACACACTGTATTGCCAAAAGTACTGGGACACCCCTCCAAATCATTGAATTCAGGTGTTCCAATCACTTCCATGGCCACAGGTGTATAAAATCAAGCACCTAGGCATGCAGACTGCTTCTACAAACATTTGTGAAAGAATGGGTCGCTCTCAGGAGCTCAGTGAATTCAAGCGTGGTACCGTGATAGGTACCATTCGTGAAATTTCCTCACTACTAAATATTCCACGATCAACTGTTAGTGATATTATAACAAAGTGGAAGCAATTGAAGAACATCAGTAACTCAGCCACAAAGTGGTAGGCCACGTAAAATCACAGAGCGGGGTCAGCGCATGCTGAGGCGCACAGGTTTACACGCACAGCTTTTACTGGCCTAGACAGAGTCAATAGCTACAGACCTCCAAACTTTGTGTGGCCTTCAGATTAGCTCAAGAACAGTGCGTAGAGAGCTTCATGGAATGGGTTTCCATGGCCGAGCAGCTGCATCCAAGCCTTACATCACCAAGTGCAATGCAAAGCGTCGGATGCAGTGGTGTAAAGCACGCCGCCACTGGACTCTAGAGCAGTGGAGACGTGTTCTCTGGAGTGACCAATCACTCTTCTCTGTCTGGCAATCCGATGGACGAGTCTTGGTTTGGCAGTTGCCTGACTGCATTGTGCCAAGTGTAAAGTTTGGTGGAGGGGGGATTATGGTGTGGGGTTGTTTGTCAGGGGTTGGGCTTGGCCCCTTAGTTCTAGTGAAAGGAACTCTTAATGCTTCAGCATACCAAGACATTTTGGACAATTTCATGCTCCCAACTTTGTGGGAACAGTTTGGGGATGGCTCCTTCCTGTTCCAACATGAGTGCGCACCAGTGCACAAAGCAAGGTCCATAAAGACATGGAAAAACACTCCTAAACCTTGTGGAAAGCAATCCCAGAAGAGTTGAAGCTGTTATAGCTGCAAAGGGTGGGCCAACTCCATATTAAAACCTACGGATTAAGAATGGGATGTCATTAAAGTTCATGTGCACGTAAAGGCAGGCATCCCAAAACTTTTGGCAATATAATATATATATATATATAATGTATATATAATTCACACACACACTCTGTTTATATATTGCATATATATTTTATGTATATTAATTTATTGAAATGCGAAAGGCCTCTGTTCATGGTTATGACCTAAAGTAACTTCTTTTTCTTTGGTCCCCAGTTTTCCAGATGTTCAGGTTTGAAGTCCATCTGAGAATCACAGACGAGACAGGGCAACACATTCAGCACATGACAAGTGGGTCAGGAGACCCTTCTGACGGTTTCCTGCTCTCATCCTTGTTTGAAAACAACAAAAACATAGTGGTTGGGGGTTCCAATCCACTTTCAAAATTCGGCAGGGACCCATTTGACGTGAGCTCCCACTCCAGAGCTGTTCTGTCCAGTCTGGTCAGCGATGAACTCTGTTGCTCTTTGGTGGACGACCTCGTGTCCCACGCAACAGAGTGTCTCAATGACACCGAAGATCTCTATATTGGAGATCACTCCATGTGGAAACACGGATATGACTGGACCGTTTTAGGAGGTTCCGAGAGGAAGTGTGGAGAGAGCACCTGCACTTTTACCGCACGTGTGTCAGGGTTTTCTGCAAAGGATTTTGTAAAGCATGAAAAGCCCATCAGTGATCCTGACTCATCTACGGAGGATGTTCCAGCTCCATGTCAAGCGCAGTCAGTCGGTCATCTGTCAGACAGCGAGTTCAGCTGGGGTAGCACAGACAGCTCTTGTTTTGAAGGAGAACGAGAGGAGAGTGACAAACTCTGGGAACTTCTGACCAGCTCGACGGATCCATATCACCCGCTGCACTTCAGGGCATGTTTGTCCAGTGCGGTTGCTGAAAAGAGCAAAACACAGGTGGTTTCAAAGCCTGAAAGTCCGACATCACAATCCACTGCGTCTACAGGCTCAGAATCTTCCAAACCAGGTTCTTCTGAAGATGAAGAAGAAGAGGCCTTATGGAGATCCCTTTCTCAGAATGATGATCCATATCACCCATTGAATTTCAGAGCCCCTCTTCAAAGCTCATTAGCTACACCAATACCTTCCAAACACGAAAGTAAAACGAGACTCTTTAAATCTTCAAGGCGCTCAAAGCCACCTTTACCGCCAAGCAAAGCTCCTCGCCATTGCTGCCACAAATTACCCTTTGAGACATTATCGGTGGTGCCATGGAGAAGATGTGTTGGTCTGACAGCTGTTCAGGACAACCAGAGGAAATGTCCCACTGTTAAGAAGGTAATTATCAGTCTCTAGGGCTTTTCACACGTGAAATACTTAACCCTGGGTCATTGTAAACCCCGGGTAAATGGAATCCTGTGTTATCTTGCTTCATGTTTCACACTGCTCTTAATTTACCCGGGGTTAACAATTAATCCTGGGTATTTATAAACTGACGTTTCACATTGTACATTCCTAAACCCTGGATTAAGGTTCTAATTTGCATATTCGTGGTGTCAGTGTCATTGATTGGATAAACGCAGCACGCGACCTGTTTACATAGCTCTAGCATTGCGCATCCACGTATTGCAGACTGTACTATCGAGTTTATACTGAATGAACATTTCAGACTATAAAGACTCTCACTCAAATTGTCGCGTTTTCTGTCAGCATTTGACGTTTTTCCTCTCAAACGCTGAATTTGTGATTGGTTGTCTGTTGCTAAGCATCTAGCTGTAACATTCTAATACTGCATTTTTCACATTGTACAAGTTTGGCACCGCAATGTAGTTTTCATAACCCAGAGTAAAAAGTGGTGTTAACCCTGTGTAACCGGTTCTACTTGACCCGCTCCGAGCTGGATGCGAACCGTGGTCTCTGGCGTGGGAGTTGGGCTCTCTAACAAGGAGGCTCACGGCACCAAATGTAACCGGTTCTACTCGACCCGCTCAGAGAGGTACTCTAACAAGGAGGCTAAAGATCGCAGCCCCTAGCGTCAGTCGCTAGAACGCTTCTTGAGATCAGGGGAGAGAGGTTTACATGCACAATTCCTACTGGCCTACGACAGTTACACTCACCCCCTAAACCTCACTCCCATCCGGGAGGCTAAAGACCGCAGCCCCTAGCGTCAGTCGATAGAATGCCTCTTGAGATCAGGGGAGTGAGGTTTACACGCACAGCTTTTACTGGCCTAGACAGGTACACTTACTCCCATCCGGGTCACGGCACCAAATGTAACCGGTTCTGCTAGACCCACTCCGAGCGGGACGTGAACCGTGGTCTCCGGCGTGGGAGTTGGGCGCTCTAACAAGGAGGCTAAAGACCGCAGCCCCCAGTGTCAGTTGCTAGAGTACCTCTTGAGATCAGGGGAGTGAGGTTTACACAAACAGCTCTTACTGGGCCATGACAGTTACACTTACCCCCGTAAACCTCACTCCCATCCGGGTCACGGCACCAAATGTAACCGGTTCTGCTAGACCCACTCCGAGCGGGACGTGAACCGTGGTCTCCGGCGTGGGAGTTGGGCGCTCTAACAAGGAGGCTAAAGACTGCAGCCCCTAGTGTCAGTTGCTAGAGTGCCTCTTGAGATCAGGGGAGTGAGGTTTACACACACAGCTCTTACTGGGCCATGACAGTTACACTTACCCCCGTAAACCTCACTCCCATCCGGGTCACGGCACCAAATGTAACCGGTTCTACTCATCCCGCTCCGAGCGGTACGCAAACCCTGGTCTCCGGCGTGGGAGCCTTGTTAGCCTCTAACAAGGAGGTTAAAGACCGCAGCCCCTAGTGTCAGTTGCTAGAGCGCCTCTTGAGATCAGGGGAGTGAGGTTTACACGCACAGCTCTTACTGGCCTACGATAGTTACACTCACTCCCTAAACCTCACTCCCATCTAGGAGGCTAAAGACCGCAGCCCCTAGCATCAGTTGATAGAATGCCTCTTGAGATCAGGAGAGTGAGGTTTACACGCACAGCACTTACTGGCCTAGACAGTTACACTTACTCTCATCCGGGTCACGGCACCAAATGTAACCGGTTCTACTACACCCGCTCCGACCGGGACGTGAACCGTGGTCTCCGGCGTAGGAGTCAGGCGCTCTAACAAGGGGGAGTGAGGTTTACACACACAGCTCTTACTGGACTATGACAGTTACACTTACCCCCCCTAAACCTCACTCCCATCCGGGTCACGGCACCAAATGTAACCTGTTCTACTCGTGACCCGTTACACACACAACTCTTACTGGCCTACGAAAGTTACACCCGCTTCTAAATTACAAGTGTGAAACGTTCCTTTTACCTAGGGTTAAAAGAAGTGTTTAGAATGACAATAACCCAGGGTTAAGCGCAGTGTGAAGAGCCCTAAGGTGTGGTCACAATTACCGCTGTTCAGCGAAGTTCCCCCACGCATATTTCACAACAGGTTCAAGTTGATCATGCAAATTCGCTGCGCTGACCGACAGAAAGCTGCTTGGTTTGAAAGTGACTTGTGTGTGAACTGTCACACATTGCTAAACTATTGACAATAGAACTTTTTTGGCTACAAAATTTCTCAAATGTGACCACACCTTTACTCCGCTTTAGACAACATGTCAATTGTATATCATTGCTTGATAACAGCACGTTTCTTATGTTTTTTTTTTTTTCAGGTGAAATTTTCTCCCATCGTACAAGTTCACAAGATGCACACTTGGTCCTTTGCTCTCCAAGCATCACGTAAGGGACCATGGGAGGAGCTTGCGAGGGACAGAGACCGATTCCGAAAGAGAATCAGTGAAACTGAGAAGGCCATTGGCTACTGTTTTAGTTTGTCACACAGGGAAAAGCTGTGGGCCTATAAGGACGGCGTACAGAAGAAATAACCAGCTCTTGATCTGCAGAAAATTGCTTCTGATTGTAATTATTGATCTTATAGTTCCCAGGCCAGCCTCTAGACTGTTATATTGACTTAAATTGACAATTATACCTCACTGCTGTGTCCCAACACACATTGTACCTTGACTACTACTAAATGTTAATCATTTTTTTGCTATGCCTTACAGACTTTTCAGTGTGTCTGATCACACATATTTATTTTAACAGAAATTGTGGATATGTTGGAGTTGTAGACTAGTGTTATTTTATTTAAAGGGATAGTTCACCCAAAAATGAAAATTCTGCCATCATTTACTCACCCTCATGTCATTCCAAACCCATATGACTTTCTGTAAAACACAAAATAAGATATTTAGAAAAATGTTTCTTTTCTACGGAGCCCCTCACATGACATGCAAGAAAACAAATTAAATCATGCGCATGATTTATAAATCGAGGGAACGAAATAGTAAATCGTGCGCACAATTTAGCCTACTATTTTTTTTCCTGCTCGTCATGTCTGGGGCTCTGTACTTTTCTCTCTTTTTTTCTGTTCATATAATGAAAGTCAATGGGGTCAAGAGTTGTTTCGGGGTCCTTTCAATGTATGTTCAAAAAATTATTTAAAATATCTTCTTGTGTTTGAAGGTCATACAAGTTTGGAACGACATGAGGGTGAGTAAATGATGACAATTTTCATTTTTGGGTGAACTAACCCCTGTTTATTTCAATGGTTTGAAATGGCGTGAGAACAGGCTGCTAAAGTTTGTTTTTAAATTATTTATAAAGTTGGAGAAAATGCAAGAAAAAAAGGTAACAAGGTAAAAAGGTTACAATGCAAAGGAGCGGAAACCTTCCGGAAACTTTCCATGGGAAGTTAAGCTGGGGAATTTTGGAAAATTTACGAATTAGAAAATTAGAAACTTAATGAGAATTTATGGGAATTGGTAATTTGGGGTAACTGTATCATATACAAACATAAATATAAACATTTTGTTTGGTCAAAAGCGGACATTAATTCCCATATATTCCCATTAATTCCCAAGGAAAGTTTCCAACTTTAAAAATTCTGAAGACTTCAGAAAATTCAGCTTTGCATCACAGGAATAAATGATATACATTTTAATAATATTCCACAATTTAACTGTATTTTTATCAAACAAATGCAGCCTTGGTGAGCATAAGAAATTTATTTCAAAATCATAAAAAAAAATGATACCAACCCCAAACTTTAGAGCGGTGGTGCAAATGTTGAAAATGTCACCCTACACCCTCTGTTCTTAAACAAAAACCGATACCACTATTATCAGATATTTGCTAAATTTGACTTCACTGATCATTGCAATTTGTACATGACAATAAATAAAATGGCAGTAACTTTTGCTTTACAAAAACTGTTTCTTTCTCTACACTATTACACTTCAAATGTTCCATCATCACGTCCTGCATTTGTTAAATGTACAATAGTGTTGATCTCACTAGTTCATTGTGTCTCAGACTGAGTGCAGAACTCCTGTGAGACGCCGTGAGCAGCCCCTGTAACAGAGGGTTAAAAACAAAGCGTGATGAAACTCTCTCCCTTGAGGAGAAATCAATTAGCAACTCCCCTCGACAACACAAACTCGCATGGTGCAAAGACAAGCAATCGTTTACGCAATCTTTCACGCTGTGACAACAGACTGCGGGTCTAATTTAATGATGTTTTTTTCTTTCAGTTAATTGGATAGCATTTCAGACATTTTTATTGATCAAGTAAAGCTGGACATATGCTATAATGAAATCGTTTAACACTATATTAACAGTAACACGAAAGCTCACTTGTTGTACTTTCCTCTTAGCTTGTTCAAATAGTGTCGGCTCAGAAAGCAACAGATCTGAGAGCAGTTTTGTTAGCTGGATGCATGATGGTAGTTGCATGCGGTGCTGCTATGGTGTCTTCCTCTCCTCAGGTGCTTTCACCCAGGTGACCTTGGTCTCTAAGCAACCAAGCACAGCAGTATTTGGCAATGAGAGGATTGCATATGATTGCAGCAGGGGTTGGTGTGTTGTGGGAGGGCGGCCGGCACGGCCCCAGCCTCTATTACTCATCCTGGAGAGTCCAAAGCTTGAGAAGGGGGATCTCTGGAGTCACAATTACAAAGCACTGACTGTCTGATGCAATAGAGCAATCAGCAGCCACAGTGTGAGACAAAAAAAAAAAAGCACAGGTAGTCCGACACATCTCATGTTACAGGAAGAAACTTGAGCTGGATCATGTTATAGTCACGTTGAATTGGTACAGAATATGTCAATAATGTGTATGGTCAGTGTTCATTGAGTGGTTAAAAATATGAATCATGCTTCCCTGTCTGATATGTAAAAATATTTGAATATTCAAATGAGTTACAGGAGCTTCACAGAGCCATTTTGTGAACGTGAGTGAGAGGCCTGCATACATGAAATCTCTTTTGAAGATATTTAGTATTTGTTTTGTGTGTGAGAGAGAGAGTGTTTGTGTGTGTTTGGTCCAGGTAAACCCTACGTTATGAGGACAAAATGTCCCCACAAAGATGGCAACATCTGAAATCCTTATCCTTGTGAGGACATTTATTGGTCCCCATGAGGAAAACAGCTTATAAGTCATACAAAGTGATGTTTTTTGAAAATGTAATAATGCAAAAGGTTTTCTGTGATTGATGGGTAGGTTTAGGGGTAGGGTTAGGGGAAAAAAAAAAACCTGTTGAAAGTCCCCATAAAACATGGAAACCCTGTGTGTGTGTGTGTGTGTGTGTGTTTGTGTGTGTGTGTGTTTGTGTGTACATGTGCATACAGGTTTAACTATACTTGTGAGGGTCAAATGTCCTCACTTACAGTGGGTACGGAAAGTATTCAGACCCCCTTAAATTTTTCACTCTTTGTTATATTGCAACCATTTGCTAAAATCATTTGTTCATTTTTTTTCCTCATTAATGTACACACAGCACCCCATATTGACAGAAAAACACAGAATTGTTGACATTTTTGCAGATTTATTAAAAAAGAAAAACTGAAATATCACATGGTCCTAAGTATTCAGACCCTTTGCTGTGACACTCATATATTTAACTCAGGTGCTGTCCATTTCTTCTGATCATCCTTGAGATGGTTCTACACCTTCATTTGAGTCCAGCTGTGTTTGATTATACTGATTGGACTTGATTAGGAAAGCCACACACCTGTCTATATAAGACCTTACAGCTCACAGTGCATGTCAGAGCAAATGAGAATCATGAGGTCAAAGGAACTGCCTGAAGAGCTCAGAGACAGAATTGTGGCAAGGCACAGATCTGGCCAAGGTTACAAAAAAATTTCTGCTGCACTTAAGGTTCCTAAGAGCACAGTGGCCTCCATAATCCTTAAATGGAAGACGTTTGGGACGACCAGAACCCTTCCTAGAGCTGGCCGTCCGGCCAAACTGAGCTATCGGGGGAGAAGAGCCTTGGTGAGAGAGGTAAAGAAGAACCCAAAGATCACTGTGGCTGAGCTCCAGAGATGCAGTCGGGAGATGGGAGAAAGTTGTAGAAAGTCAACCATCACTGCAGCCCTCCACCAGTCGGGGCTTTATGGCAGAGTGGCCCGACGGAAGCCTCTCCTCAGTGCAAGACACATGAAAGCCCGCATGGAGTTTGCTAAAAAACACCTGAAGGACTCCAAGATGGTGAGAAATAAGATTCTCTGGTCTGATGAGACCAAGATAGAACTTTTTGGCCTTAATTCTAAGCGGTATGTGTGGAGAAAACCAGGCACTGCTCATCACCTGTCCAATACAGTCCCAACAGTGAAGCATGGTGGTGGCAGCATCATGCTGTGGGGGTGTTTTTCAGCTGCAGGGACAGGACGACTGGTTGCAATCGAGGGAAAGATGAATGCGGCCAAGTACAGGGATATCCTGGACGAAAACCTTCTCCAGAGTGCTCAGGACCTCAGACTGGGCCGAAGGTTTACCTTCCAACAAGACAATGACCCTAAGCACACAGCTAAAATAACGAAGGAGTGGCTTCACAACAACTCCGTGACTGTTCTTGAATGGCCCAGCCAGAGCCCTGACTTAAACCCAATTGAGCATCTCTGGAGAGACCTAAAAATGGCTGTCCACCAACGTTTACCATCCAACCTGACAGAACTGGAGAGGATCTGCAAGGAGGAATGGCAGAGGATCCCCAAATCCAGGTGTGAAAAACTTGTTGCATCTTTCCCAAAAAGACTCATGGCTGTATTAGATCAAAAGGGTGCTTCTACTAAATACTGAGCAAAGGGTCTGAATACTTAGGACCATGTGATATTTCAGTTTTTCTTTTTTAATAAATCTGCAAAAATGTCAACAATTCTGTGTTTTTCTGTCAATATGGGGTGCTGTGTGTACATTAATGAGGACAAAATATGAACTTAAATGATTTTAGCAAATGGCTGCAATTTAACAAAGAGTGAAAAATTTAAGGGGGTCTGAATACTTTCCGTACCCACTGTAAATAGTGAAATATTAAATCAACTGACTAGTGAGGACATTTTACTGGTCCTCACTAGTTAAAAGGGCTTATAAATAAATAAGACCAAACATATTTCTATTTAAATGTGTTTTGCATGTGTTTCTGTGATGGGTAAGATTAATATAAAATGGATTGCTAAAAATGTTATTTTGTCATAGGATAAATCATGTAATTGTGTAGAATAGATAGACTGCATGCACTTCTTCAGAAATTAAATTGGGCAACAGCAGCTCTGTTTGCCATTCATGTGGCACATATAAAGTAATCCCAGCATAAACCTTTGATTTTCAAAGATTACTATTGTTAATCTCTCTTCAACTGTTGGCTGTATGTATTGCATGACAATCACCACAAGGAGGCAGCATTGATCACCTTCTGTTTCCATCTACATTAAATCCAGCTATTATATTCAGATGAATCCTCAATACAGTTATTTTACTAGAGATCTGCTTCCCGGATATAACATTTATATATTTTCTTTAATCTGAACTAAAATGTAAAAGTACCAAAATACAACCAGACCACATTAGAACAAACTTTTACTTAGACAGACAGACAGACATGGTAATGTGCGATTAAGCTGCATGAATGAGTTTCAAACTTGATATTTGTCTGTGTGGGCATGTAGGCCTACCAGATTGGAAATGAGTTTGCGTTGGGAAAACAGACAATATTGTCAAAATTCTGCGTTGATGAATTAATTTACCTAAATGAATGAACAAGCAAATGTTTTGAACATTATCAAAGTGTTTGGTTTGTGTTAAGAATAGGAATTAACATTATATAGTAGGGAGGGCTATGCTGTTTTGGGTTCACAATTCATTTATGCAAAAATATAAAAGCAGAGAAAATTATTCAAGATGTACAGTTTAATACAACCAAATTGTATTTAGTTGTATTAAATTATAAGTTAATAGCCTAGTTTATAATAGGCCTATTAAATGTAATAATATGTTATCGCCTACACAGCTACTATATATTTCCGCCTGGAAATAATATAATCATGATGAGTATTAATGAGAATTTATGAGAATTTACTTAGTGAACAGAAATGGCATCACTACTAGACACTTTTGTTTTATACTCACACGCCTCTAGGTGTCACAATACGACCATCTCAAAAAATTGAGCGCACCTTTTGTGTAGGCCTAATAAATCATCTTATTTGTATGTTTTCATATCACTGGTAAAAAAATGATCCATGTCCACGATGAAAATATATGAAGAATATGTTGCTTTGACCAGTCTGATCAAATGGCAGGCTAGTTTGTGTGTGTGTGTGTGTGTGTGTGCGTTTTTGTGACATATCAGGACACAAATGTGTATAATGTCATGGGTATGACATAGGTATTACAAAAAGAGGTGACTTATGAGGACATTACCCATGTTCCCACTTTTCAAAAGGCTTATAAATCATACAGAATGAGTTTTTGTGAGAAAGTAAAAGTGTGCACAGTTTACTGTGATGGTTAGGTTTAGGGGTAGGGGTAGTGTAGGGGGATAGAAAATACAGTTTGTACAGTATAAAAACCATTACGCCTATGGAATGTCCCCACAATTCACAAAAACGAACACGTGTGTGTGTGTGTGTTTATTTTTTATTGAATTGATCAATAGAATGTCGATGTCCATATATGGTAGACATGTATAGGCCTATTACATTGCCAAAAAAAATTTTTTCCCTTCCCCAAATAAGTTAAACTAGCTATAATGTGTAACCAAACATAATTATTTTGTGTGTAAAGCTATTTATTTTGATTTTACTACTGTATATGACAATGAATAAACAATATAAGAAAGTTATCCTTGACCTGAAAAAACATCAAATCTAACAGAGCAGAACTTAGTGACTAGTTTTGCAATGATCTTTTTATATTGGTGGAATTTTAATGCCGTGTTTCATGTGGGAAATGTAATTGATTTTATTCAAGAAAAGTCAAAATGACTGAATCAACCACTCTAAATTAGAATAACAAAAGGTGAATTCAGAGTGATTGGGACACTTTTTGCCATTGAAATGACTTGGAAAATCTGTCCCAATCAAACTGAATTCACTGTATAAGTGGATAGAAATGACTTAAAGGATTAGTTCACTTTCAAATTAAAATTTCCTGATAATTTACTTATCCCCATGTCATCCAAGATGTTCATGTCTTTCTTTCTTCAGTCGAAAAGAAATTAAGATTTTTGATGAAAACTTTCCAGGATTTTTCTCAAGTTTTTCTCAGGTCAAAGTTTGAACTAATTTTTATATACTATTGAACTAGCATATTGCATATAAAAATGAGTTCAAATCTTTGGCCTGCGGAGGGCAGTAATACGCTTAGCAGCATCTACACTGCTGGAATTCAGATAGAGGAGAAGAAGAGAGCTAGTTCACGATGAGCATTTATGGATAAAACTTATATAATTTTCAATTTTTTTCAGAAAATGAGCGATGGTTTCACTAGATAAGACCCTTATTTCTCATCTGGGATCGTGTAGAACAATTTGAAGCTGCAGTGAAACTAATTTTGACCTTTAACTGTTTGGTGCCCATTGAAGTCTACTATAAGGAGAATAATCCTGGAATGTTTTCATCAAAAACTTTAATTTCTTTTCGACTGAAGAAAGAAAGACATGGACATCTTGGATGACATGGAGGTGAGTAAATTATCAGGAAAAGTTTATTTAAAAGTGGACTAATCCTTTAAGCTTTTTCCGTAAGTTTAATAGGGAAGGCGTAGGACGTAGCGTAAGCTTTTTACACTTTCTTCGTAAGTTGAAAACGGAAGGCTGTCTAGCGGAAGCTAGATATTTCACTTCATAACTTGTTAAATATGGATATTTGTTTTTACACAAATGCATCGCTTCACTTCAGAAGGACTTTATTAACCCCCGGATCCGTGTGGAGTATGTTTATGATGGATAGATGTGGATGGACAGACTTTCTTCAGCTCATACTCGTTGATCCCGCTCACTGCCATTATAAAGCTCGGATGCGTCAGGATATTTATTAATATATCTCAGATTGTGTTCATCAGAAAGAAGAAAGTCTTAAACACCAAGGATGGCTTGAGGGTGAGTAAAGCTTGGGCTAATTTTCATTTGAAAGTGAACTAATTCTTTAGGGTAACAAATGCACAATATATTTTATTGTACATACATAATACATAACAGTGAGCAACTCCACAGGCAGGTTGCCAAGTCTGAGCAACTGTTGCAGACGGTAAGCGGAAACAGGTAAAAACATAGAGGGAATTTACATTTATATTTATATCATAGGCTACAGACCTGGAAACCCTGACTAAATGAATGCTTTGAAAGAATGCAGTTTATTTGAGCTCCAAGCACTCAAATTAAATCGGCTATACATACTATACAGTATCTGTTTTGACTAAAAAAAAAACACACAAATATTATTATTGTATGCTATCTCAAGAGCGTGAGCAATGATTATCTCTATGTTTCAGGACGATAGTCTTTATTGTAAGGAATTTATGTTTTTTGTCGGCCAAGCTTGCTCACTGGAAGCCAAGTGCAAAGTTAGCCCTCCCCTTTAATCGCCTTTTGCCCGAGCGCTGATCGCTACAAGGGAGGACAGCGAGGAGGGAATGAGAGGTAGACGGGACTTCACACGGGAATAATGGCGGCGCCGTTCCGGCGGGACACCTTACCTGAGAACTGCTCTTATGGGGTGTGCAGGGACGGCAGGGTCTTTTTCATTGAGTGAGGATATATGTTTACTATTGCATTAGAAAGAATTTCTCTCTCATAGCGTTCGAGTGTTTTCCAGCCAATTGCATCGCTAACAGGTGGTTTGTTTTCCTGCCAGCGATGAGACGTGCACCACTTCTTGGCTTCATCCCCGCACTGGTGAACCTGTCAATTCTGGACACATGATCCGATCCGGTAAGTGCATTTATGCTTCCATGTAGCTTTCTAGATTCCAGTATGTAAGTGTTATTTCATGTTGCAAATGCATGCAGAAAATCAGAACGCTAAAAGTTTCGCAAACGTGCTATTTTTCTTGCCTCTTAGATCTACCCACAGGTTGGGAGGAAGGTTTTACGAAGGAAGGAGCGAGTTTCTTTATTGAGTAAGTGGATGTGTTTATTGTAATTATACCTTATTGCGATCCTGTAGTGCGTCAGGTGAATTACAGGTTCAATGCAGGTCATTAGTGGGCCAAATATGGCTATGCTTGTAGTCTCACTTCTGATCAGGAAAAATGAATATTAAGAATTGTGCACGAGAGATATCAAAGGTAAGCTACACAAACACCTGTCTACAAAGAAAATAACTGTAAGTACAAAGTCTACACAGAACAGGTGCACACGCCCCTTTGAATTTTCAGTTGAAGTATCATGTTGGCTGGGTCTCAAAACCGAGCCACCAAAATACTGTGTAGAGCTGTAGTCTTTTAAAGAATGTCTTTGGCACACACAGTTTGAGTTAGTGTTGAAAATTATAGGAAGTCAAATACTTGTTCGCTGTATGCTAAAAATATCTTAAAGGATTAGTTCACTTCAGAATTAAAATTTCCTGATAACTTATTCACCCCCATGTCAAGATGTTTATGTCTTTCTTTCTTCAGTCGAAAAGAAATTAAGGTTTTTGAGGAAAACATTCCTGGATTTTTCTCCATATAGTGGACTTCAATGGCGTTCAACAGGTTGAAGGTCAAAATTGCAGTTTCAGTGCAGCTTCAAAGAGCTCTACGTGATCCCAGACGAGGAATAAGAGTTTTATCTAGAGAAACGATCGGTCATTTAAAAAAAAAAAAAAAANAAAAAAAAAAAAAAAAAAAAAAAATGTATATACTTTTTAACCACAAATGCTCGTCTTTCTCTGCGATGTGCCACGCATACGTAATCACGTTGGAAAGGTCACACGTGACATAGGCAGAAGTACCGCGGTAGGGCGAAAAACTCCATCTTATTTTCTCCTCCAACTTCAAAATTGTCAGACAACATTGTTTTACCTTTTTTTGTAAAGGGCGTTTGACTTTAGTCTTTGCACATTCGCTTTGTAGACACTGGATCGGTACTTCCGCCTACGTCACGCGTGACCTTTCCAGCGTGATTACGTATGCGTGGCACATCGCAGAGCAAGACGAGCATTTGTGGTTAAAAAGTAAATTCATTTTTAATTTTTTTTGAAAATGATCAATTGTTTCGCTAGATAAGACTCTTATTCCTCGTCTGGGATCATGTAGAGCTCTTTGAAGCTGCACTGAAACTGACATTTGGACCTTCAACCTGTTGAACCCCATTGAAGTCCACTATATGGAGAAAAATCCTGGAATGTTTTCCTCAAAAACCTTAATTTCCTTTCGACTGAAGAAAGAAAGACATAAACATCTTGGATGACATGAGGGTGAGTAAATTATCAGGAAATTTTATTTCTGAAGTCAACTAATCCTTTAAGTTACGATTTTGCGTGTTTGTTTCCCAGATAGCACAGGTACGTCTCTAAGATGTCTGCTAAAGAGCGCTTCATCTGGAAAACATCTGTTGTGTTCAAACATCTGATAAACGTCTTAGAAAAAGCAGTTTTGCATGCATTCTAAATCATAAACATCTTAAAGACGTTTTCTTAACATGTCAGGAAATGTCTTATACATATCCCTGATAGCACACATGCATCACGGAGACGTCTATTTGATGTCTGCATTTTCATCTCCAAATGTTTGCTCATCTCCAATGTGTCTCCAAGACGTCCTGTCAGATGTTGAATAGACATTTAGAAAACGTCTTTAAGACGTTTATGATTTAGAATGTATTTAACACTGCTTTTTCTAAGACGTTTATCAGATGTTTGAACACAAGATGTTTTCCAGATTAAGTGCTCTTTAGCAGACATCCCTTTAGCAGACAATCCCTGTGCTATCTGGGATTGCAGATGAGCAAACACTCTAAAAAATACATCTTGCAGATGTAAATACATCAAATAGACGTCTCTGTGATGTTCATGTGCTATCAGGGTTGAAGCTACATACTTTATGAATAAAAGATATTTTACATGATTTTGACCATATACCCCACCTAACAAAAGTATGTTCTAAAAAGGTTTTGCTAAAAATGTTATTTCAGAAAATTCCATTTTATAATGTCCAGGTTTTTGAATGTTTGGAAAAAGGTTTTATTCTGAGTTATGCAAATGTTAATGGAACATTCCATTTTTATCATTTTGGAAACATTATGGGACCGTTAGTTTAGAATGTTCTCTGAACGTTCTGAAACAAGCAGTAACATTTAAAAATGTTAGACGAATGTCCAACTAAAATATTTCAGAAAAAAAAAAAATATATNTTTCAGAAAAAAAAAAAAAATATATTATTCCATGAAAGATGTATAAATAATATTTTTGTGCTAGAGTTTTGAGAACATTATTAAAAACCAGATAACATCTGTTAACATTACTGGTAGAATGTTTGTTCATAACTTTGAGAGAACCTCGCCAGAACATTAGCCAAACTTCTGAAAACGTTCCCTGTGCAAGTTTGAAGGCCTTTGTGGCAATGGTTCACATGCAGGTGTGTGTTTGCTGGATTCAGTAGATTTGCTGATACACTGTAGATCAGTGGTTCTTAAGGTGCGATCACATTAGCAAAATTTCAGCAATTTCACATGCAAAAAAGGTAAAAAGGTCCTATCTAAATCACAGCTCACACAAAAGTCACTTTCAAAACAAGAAGCTTTCGGTTAGTCGACGCGGCATGACCTAAAAACCGATGCAAAATCTGTGTGGGGAAATATTTCGTCCTCACACAGAATTCCAGATAGTGTCGTTTCCTATTGAAATAATTTTTGCCCCTGAAAATTTGCTGAACAATGGTAAATGTGACCGCACCTTTAACCTTTTTGACTTGAAGGCCCCTCATTGTCCAACACATTGTTTTTTAAAGATCCCCCATATAAGATAAGATAGTTTCTCAAGTATTTCTGCTAAAATTATGACAAAATTGCTCTTTTTTGTTTTTTTTTTATTAACAAAAACTGGGAAACAAACAGTTATTTAGTGGAAAAATTAAATATAATTTCTTGATTTTATGTTTTCTTTAGCATTTTAATTAAGTGTGATATTTTAGTAATAATAATAATATATTAATTTGAATAATTTTAAGTCATCCTGCAGCTCTCTTGGAAGTTTGCTAAGGCCCTCTGATGGGTCCCGGACCCCCGGTTGAGAAACACTGCAATAGATTGCACTGGCCATATTCTTTTACTAATTGCATCTCTAAAAATCCCCTAAAATCATAGTCTGTTTTATGCTAGTTGTATTATCTTGTCTTGTTGTTCTGCTCCATGATTCCTGATATAGAGGCCTCATCTTTCTATGTGAGGTGTGTGTGTTTAATCCCCTATCTGGCGTGTAGTGCTCCACATTTGAGTCTCAATCTCTTCCAGGGATTTCTCATATCTTCAGAGTTGGCTCAGGGCCTAAGAATTAAAGCGATAGTTCACCCAAAAATGAAAATGTTGTCATCATTTACCCTTAAGTTCCAACCTGTATGAGTTTCTTTGTTCTGTTGAACACAAAATGAGATATTTTGAAGAATGTTGGCACAGTTGATGGACCCCATTGACTTCCATAGTATTTTTTTTTTTTCCAACTATGGAAGTCAGTTGCTACCGTCAACTGTTTGGTAACCAACATTCTTCAAAATAATTGTTTGGATGAACTATCCCTTTAATAGAAGAATTGTGACTGTCAGGCTGTCTAGATTTGACCTCATAAAGTGCTGATTTGGGGATGATTTTGGATTTAAGCTGCAGGTGGTTGATCAGGTCAGAGATAATGATCATATATTTGCAGTCAGAGCTGAATCTTGAGTATGAAAGAGCAAAAGACAGTCAGCCTGCAGAACTGTATTTGCTGACAAATTCAAAATGCGTCACATGACTTCACATGCCAGTCTGTTTGAGGATCTTGCGTGGGTGGAGCCTGTTTGTTTAAAGATAAACAGGATGTAATAGTGACTTACTGACACTGTGCAGTGTGACTTGTAGGTTAGGGAACACAAAGCAGAATGAAACTAAGGTAGATGTGGATTGTAATAGATTGATTGAAAGAATTCTTTTGGTGTGATAAAGAAAAAATGAGTTACTGGCCAATGTTATAAAATATCCTTGTCCTGCTGCCTGAACCCAATTTTCAAGCAAAGACAAGAATCTGTTTGTGCCAGTATTTCTTCGTCCTTTTATGATCCCAAACCTAACAGGAAATGAATCTATCAAGCATTCAATTTCAAGTGGATGAGTCAGGTCCATCGAAGACAGTTGAGAGCGGAGTCTTTCTGGGGGCATTTACACAACACCGTTTTCAACTAAAAAAAGAAAACCTATGCGTTTTAGCCGTTCATTTACATGACTGCGTTTTGTGGGCCTGATACAGCGTTTTTAGTCGTTCCCGCGGATCCATGTGAACGGCGATCGTTTTGACAATGTTGTCATCTGTACACGAAACTTTTCAAAAATGCAAAGGAAAAACTTTTCAGTTTTCAGTACATCGTTGTCAGCATATGTTGTTTTTCCACTGGCGTATTTATAAAAGTTTGGATCATGTTTTCCATGTTCTAGAATAGTTTCAAGGATTTCACGAGTTTGTATACTGTAGCAGAAAAGTTCAAGTATGTTCTGTCAAGTGTCTTGCTGTATTATTACCTCTTGGGTATCAGACATACAGCAATTTGCAATGACAAAGCGACCTGAAGATATTTGTTTACAGTGAAAGTTCACAATTCTGGCGATCAGGGAAAGTGCAAGTGTGGGCTTTTCCAGTAACACAGACTAGCAATATTACACTGATTAAAATATTGCCCTGAAACTCTTCAAAAGTATTCTTGAAAACATTCATTTAAAATGCAGATCCATATGTATCTTAGTTTCATTCGGCTCTGTGTTCTCTAATTAACTCATGATTGATTAACCTTATTACACATTTATTGAACTGAACTGAACTGACTTGAGCTGAATAATGACACTATTTACTTCTTAGAGCTGCTTTACAGCAGATTTGTCTCATATTTGATCAAGTTTGCATCATTGATTCAGTTGCTGTGAAGCTGCTTTGAAACCATCTGTACTGTATCAAGCTAAAGTTTTGCAGCCCACCAATAACATGTGGGCATCCTGCAGTAGGAGCGTCCTATCATGCAACAATAAATCCCATGCAATAAAGAGGAAATAAACTTGTGATCCTGTGGATCAAGTAAATCATTAACTTTAATAAGTTGCTGAAAGTGAGCTGTGTTCTCTGTGAGGGAATGTTGTCTTTACTCAGGATTGGACGTAGATTTAACATGCATTGTGGCTGATCCACCTACCCTCCGATTATTGTTGTCCTAGCCTTCCATTCCCTGCTCTAGGGAAGGAGAAGCTGAAGAATGATGACCAGTGATCTTTGGAGGGACAAATGATGGAGGATCCACCGTAGGAGTGTGTGGCTGAGAGATGGGCTGTGAAAAGTGTTGTCAGCACTTGATGAAGCACATCTGACGCATATTGTGTTTTGTCACTGCTGCTATAAATCCAGTGTTGTAGCTCTCCTTGGGGAAACCAGTTTCTCAAATGTGCGTAAAGGTGTGATATTGCAAGACTGACATGCAGGACTATAGGCCGCATCCTAAACTACTTTGAGATTCATAAGTGATGGATTTTTTAAATGCTTGTTAGATGTGATTAATCACGAATAATCGATTTGACAGCACTAATATATATATATATATATATATAT
>RJVU01080398.1:475260-521809 GCA_003731715.1 Anabarilius grahami | reverse complement strand
AACCCAACTGCTGGGTCAAAACAACCCAATCGCTGGGTTTGTCCATTTTCAACCCAACTTGGGTTGTTTTTAACCCAGCATTTTTTAGAGTGTACTTACCTAAAAAGTGCTGGTTAATATAAGGTAACTACATGGGCTAAGGTTAGTTTTGGGGGTAGGTTCAGGGTTTATACCTAGTTATTACCCAGTTATTGCAATTACTACACTCTAAAAAATGCTGGGTTAAAAACAACCCAAGTTGGGTTGAAAATGGACAAACCCACCGATTGGGTTGTTTTAACCCAGCGGCTGGGTTAAATGTTTGCCCAACCTGCTGGGTAGTTTTATTTAACCCAAATATTGTTTAAAAATTACTGTATTTCTTGCTTAAAATGAACCCAAAATATGTTGGAAATTAACATTTATTAATATGTTTAATAAACAAACATTTATTAATACTTTTTTTGAATAATATTTAAACAATAAACATTTATTAAATTGCTTATTAATAAATGCTCATCTTTTTGATTATTATTGTTGCCTCTAGTAATTATGAGTCTGATTTTTAATTTCCAACCTATTTTGGGTTCATTTTAAGCCAGACATATAGTAATTTGTAAACAATTGTTGGGTTAAATAAAACTACCCAGCAGGTTGGGCAAACATTTAACCCAACTGCTGGGTCAAAACAACCCAATCGCTGGGTTTGTCCATTTTCAACCCAACTTGGGTTGTTTTTAACCCAGAATTTTTTAGAGTGTATAATAAGTACATAGTATGTACACGGGGAACAGGACTGTAAAATAAAGTGCTAGCAATTTTGGTGTAAAAATAAAGTTTGGAAACTCTAATACATTTTTCCAGGATTCCTTGATGAAAAGAAAGTTCAAAAGAACAGCATGTTCTTTCGTTATAAATGTCTTTAGTGTCACTTTTGATCATTTTAATGCATCCTTCCTGAATAAAAGTAATAATTTCTTCAAAAAAGAAAGAAAAATCTGACATCAAACTCTTGAATTGTAGTGTACTTCCTCTTCCTTCATCTGCCATCTTGGATTCTTTTTTTTCCCTGAGCCATATACAATGCATTATTGAACTGTATTAATTGAAAATTCATTTAAAACACCTTATTGCTGCTACATGAACCTTTGCTGTAAAGCTGCTTACTTTGCATTATATTGATTTTTTTTTTTTTGGGTGTTGGTTTACGCTGATCCGTTTTATCAGCTATGTAATTTTATGTAAAACAAGATATTCCTGCTTTCTCTGATGATCATTATCTGCACTCTTTTCATCTCTCCATGCAAAAATGATTAGGATCGGCCCTTAATGTTTCAGACGAGATGTAATAAAGCAAAAAGTGATTAAAGCAAATTTGATCGCGTCACATTACATTTCTGCTTGTAGTAGTGTTAGCAGACAAACTCCAAAAACTACTCATTTAGACAGAAAGTGGTCGTTATCCAATTACAATTCACTTATTGAATTACTTTAGGGGCTGGTAAATCTGAAATGGAGCATAGCTTTGCAAACAATGTGCTGGTGTACTAAAGGAACTATTGGCTTCTAGGTTAACTAAACTCTTAAATATGAGCTGTGAATCCTTTCTTAAGATATTCCGGCAGACTAATAAACATCTGTTCAGTGTGCAATGCACCGGTTTGTGAACAGTCTATGGACGACGTGCTGTCTGAGGATGATACTCAGCCTTACCAGACTGTAGTTACCCTAACAGTCAGCAGGGGGTGGATATGAGAATCCTGCTTTACCTATGACTTGAGAAGAAGACAGTGTACACTGAGTCACGGTTTTGGTTTTCAACAGGTCTTGATAATGATAAGGTTATGATATCACAGCTCATTTACAAACGTAGATGCGTATCCTATGAATGTAGTACATCTTATCATTTTTTTTATGAACTGTTTGTGATTGATTTCAAGTTCCATAGCAACTAAATGATTAATCATGCATAACTCAGACCCTTAGGATATGAAACTAGGATGTTTTTTTCGGCCTAAAGGGTTGCGGGAGCCAAGCAGCTCAGTGTGGTTCATATTATGATAAAAATGAGTGAGCTTTCCTGAGCTATTACATATTAATGTGCCCTCCAGGCTGTGAGAGTGGGAGAAATCCACTGAGCATATTGTCTTTGTAACTTGATTCTCAGATCTTGTCTTTACTGTTACACTTGACTTACATCGCCATCACCTAGGGAGTGTGAGTTACTTTTGTTTTTTTTTATTATTCTTACATCGTTTGAGTTTAAGTCCATGTGGACGTAGTGTTTTTTTTATCACTTGTTTGACATGAAGTTATGTGACCTTCATAAAGAGAATTTTGAGACTGCAAGCACTGAAATGTGGATATTGGGAGACCATGAGTATGAGGAATATACTCCATTATTCAGTATATACTGTATTCAGTGGTTTTGCAGAAAATATGCAATTCAGTTGTTGGTTCAGTTGCTGTAGATCAGTGTGCAAACACAAAAATAGGCTTTTCTGATTGTCAGGTCACTTTATTTTAGGGTCTTTTAACTAGTTGCTTATTAGCATGCATATTACTAGAATATTGGCTGTTTATTAGTACGTATTAAGCACATATTAATGCCTTATTCTGCATGACCTTATTCTACATTCTTAATTTTACCCAATACCTAAACTTAACAACTACCTTACTAACTATTAATAAGCAGTAATTAGGAGTTTATTAAAGGAAATATCATAGTTAATAGTGAATATGTGTTCCCTATACTAAAGTGTTACCAATACTTTTATTCAGCAAGGATGCATTAAATTGATCAAAAGTGACAGTAAAGACATTCAGAATGTAATGTTACAAACCTCAAAGAATCCTGAAGAAATGTAACAGTTAAGTAATACAGTTGCAAGAAAAAGTATGTGAACCACTTGCAGAATCTGTGAAAATGTGAATAATTTTAATAAAATAAGAGAGATCATACAAAATGCATGTTAATTTTTATTTAGTACTGTCCTGAGTAAGATATTTTACATAAAAGATGTTTACATTTAGTTCACAAGACAAAACAATAGCTGAATTTATTAAAATAACCCCATTCATAAGTATGTGAAACATTGGTTCTCAATACTGTGTGTAATTCTGCAAGTGGTTCATATACTTTTTCTTGCAACTGTATAACAGTTTTCACAAGAATATTAAGCAGCACAACTGTTTTCAACATTGATAATCATAAGAAATGTTTCTTGAACATCAAATCATCATATTAGAATGATTTCTGAAGGATCATGTGACACTGAAGACTGGAGTAATGATGCTGAAAATTCAGCTTTGCATCACAGGAATAAATTACATTTTAAAATATATTCAAATAGAAAACAGTTATTCAAAATTGTAATAATATTTCCCAAAATTACAGTTTTTACTGTATTTTTATCAAATAAATGCAGCCTTGGTGAACATAAGAGACTAAAAACATAAAAAATATTAAAAAACCTTACAAACTTTTTCTTTTAACTCACAAGCTAGCAAAAGTCTATCATCTTTTGATATAAGATCATTATATCTGGTAAGATCTGATGTACATATTTTAGGAATCGATATTAAGTTGATTCAGCATCAAAACTTTAAACAAAAGGGAAAAAGTGTGTATCTTCAAATATACTTAATTACATATTTATTATGTTCATGCATACATATAGAATGTTTATTACATATATGAAAAGTAGAAACTAGTTTACATTTATTCGGCATACAAACTTTAGACAGCAGATGCTGGACATCCAAACAATCACTTTCACACCACAAAACGTTGATGACTGATAATTGCAGAGAAAGAACTCTGAGATAAATATGTATCATCACTCTAGCTTGTTTGTGAGTGAAGATACAATCAGAATTGCCCCCACGCTATCTGATTGTATTGTCATTTTTTACTGCTATCATAGCTGCACAAGACAAGTCAATTAAAATGACCTACAGAGAGAAAGGGAGGGTCTGATTAGAATATTTTTCTTCTCATCTGTTTCACCTTGTCCCATATCTGATGCTTGCAGAGGGCACTCCACCTACATCTATCAGGTCACCTTCTCCAGATGATCAGGCTCACCGACTGCACCGCAGGATGCTGCCCTCTTTTACCTGAATCTCTATCTTACAAACCGCAGGAGGTGATTTCTGAATTGAAAACCCTCAAATGCTCAAAATGCTGTCATTATGACATACAGGAAGAAAAAAATAATAGTAGTAATTTTAAAGGGGACCTATTATGCCCCTTTTCACAAGATGTAATATAAGTCTCTGGTGACCCCAGAATGTGTCTGTGAAGTTTCAGCTCAAAATACCCCACAGATCATTTATTATAGCTTGTTAAATTTGCCCCTATTTGGGTGTGAGCAAAAACACGCCGTTTTTGTGTGTGTCCCTTTAAATGCAAATGAGCTGCTGCTCCCGGCCCCCTTTCCAGAAGAGGGCGGAGCTTTAACAGCTCGCGCTTCGGTTGCTCAACAACAACAAAGCTGGAGAATCTCACGCAGCCAAAATGAGGATTGTCAGTAACGGTGTTCAGCCTTACATTGTTCAAACCGGAGTCGACACTGATGGAGAGACTCAGGAAGAAGTTACAACTTTTAGAATGAAACTGGACGTTCCTGAATGGTTAGTGGATACATTTATGTAGTTGCTGTGGAGTTGATTCAACTCATTGACTAGCATGTGCCGTCATGTTAATCTTTTGTGCAAATCCAGTGTTGAATTGACCCTCGTTTGTGAAGCAGTCCGGTGTAAAATGACGGCATGTTAACAACACTCTACTACAACAACTCTTCCTCTTCTCTAAAGCAGCCCAACATGGCCTCGCCCCCTTTGTTGTGTGTTCTCGGGGGCGGGGTTTATGTAAATGTTGGGGTTTGTGATGCCACCAACCTGGGAAGAAGCTCATTGTAGTCTCTACCAGCCGTTTGTTGTAGTCCTTAAAAAGCGATTTCTGTAAAAGAAAATATCTCCCTTTGCACTGAACTTTAAGCGTTGTAACTTTGCAGATGTTGTTTATGCTCAAACAGCAACATTACACACTAACTAAAGTAAAAAAAAAAAAATTGAAATCATAATAAAGGACTCCTTTAATAATAATTATCATAAAAAATTATCTTGATGGAGTATCACTTTTCAAGGTATATCACTGTTAGGCACTTGTTTGATATGGTTTGTGATGTCTCACAGTATGGAACAGTGTTCTCTGTCATGTCTGCTTGTGATGGATATCAGTGGCTGTGGGCTGTGTGGTGGGATCTGCAGGACAGAACACAAGCTGGAGGTGGCGGGACAATGGAGAAATTGAGAGGCAGATGAGGCTAGCTAAAGGCATGCTTTGTTAAACCGGAGGCGTTGGCTTCCTGAACCCCTAGTGCCCTCACTGCAAACATTAGCATTGGCATCTTAGTGCAGCATCAGATCGTGTGTCCTGTCCTGGCAGACTTGGACAGGCAGAGACAGGAGATAGTGCAGACAGAGACGAGGTCGGGAATGGGGAACTGCTGTGGTCGTGAAGGGGACTTGGGTCATGAGACGGTGCTGGTCAGACACAAGTTTGCATGGCCAAAGACGGACAGGGTCATCTTCGGAATAGACAGGTACATGTCTCTGACATCAGTTTAGAGGGTTTGGTGCAGATTGGCACCCCTGTATATCATTTAAAGATATAGTATCTCATTTTGTGTGCACAAAAATATAAAGTAGTTTTATTAACCAGCTCTGTTCTTGGAGTGTTTACTAGTGTGCTATAGTGAAGTGAACTGGTTGCTGTGCTGCAGACTGCTGATTCTGTCTATTTAAAGAGGCAAACAGGATTGGACCCCATTCAATAAATGTTATTAAGATAGATGACTGGCCACAGGTGCATGCAGATAAGTGAATATTGATAGATGCTTTGTTTTGTTTGGATGTAACAGCTGAATACAATTTATAAATGGGATGTTATTTCTGAAAAAAATCAGTGGATTGCAAAATGGTTCTCACAATGACAAAATGTCAGTTAATACCAATACCATGATTCTCAAAAATTTGAATAAGTAAATAAAATAATAAAATAAAACAAAACATTTAAAAACAGCAGAACACATACACGGATTACATACAAAAAAACTTACAGTGATGGGGAAAGTTACTAATCCAATATTGCATTACTCCCTAAAAAAGTAACTTTTTTTTAAATAGTTACCGGTTATGGAAAGTAATGCGTTACTTAACTTTTGTGTTACTTTTTCTCACCTGGGCTGGTCTTGGTTGTTTGTTTTTTTTAAAAACAAAATAACAAAAGTTCTATTTTTAGCAAATGTAAAGGCCCTTTCACACTAAAAGTGAAATGACTCAGGAGAATAAAGTTTTATTCAACAATAAAAACAAAAAAATTAAACCCAAATGTGCTGTTTAACTAAAGTCATTTTTGCTTGGTTGAATTGGATCATTGAAGATCATCAGCGAAGACACTGGTTAATAAAGTGAGATTAAATACATAAATTATATATTATTCAACATTTTAATTATTGCAGGTTTGCATTTCACTGTTTTCATTTTGAGGAATACTGAATCTGTTTTTGTGCAAGTGAGATAAGTAAATGAATGTTCACATTTAGTGAGAGCTGTCAGTCAATAAATGTAAAAAAAGTTTGAAATTGATTATTTGAAAAAGTAAATATGATATTTTGTTGTAAATTTAAAAGCAATGCATTACTTTACTAGTTACTTGAAAGAAGTAATCTGATTGCGTAACTCATTTTAATTGTAATTCGTTACCCTCGATTAAGGGATGTAGAATATGGTCATGCAGAATAAGGCATTAATTTGTGCTTAATAAGTAGTAATAAACAGTCAATATTCTAGTAATATGCATGCTAATAAGCAAATAGTTAAAAGACCCTAAAATAAAGTGTTACTGTAAAAATAATGAGGTTTTCTCTAAGCTCTAGGCATTATATTATACAAATGAACTACAGTCAGCAGAAACTGCAACAGTTGCAGGAATGCAAACAAATTAATTTGCAATTCGTCTTTGATAATTAATTGCAGTTCATCTTTCATTACTAATGCCCAAGATCTTGGTAAATTTGATGTCTTGTTTGCAAATCTCTTAGAGCCTTATCTAACTTTTTTTCTTTCTTTTTTTTTAAAGATAAAATTCTATGCAGCATGGATGCTGTAAAAAGTCTGCCCTTCTTGTTTACTGATCATCTTCAAGCCCTCGTTTTCATCCAAAATATTTCTTTAAGTCTTTAATGAGGACAGAAAGAGACTGGCTGGTGTTTGATGTTTGCAGTGATGTGACACCTCACATGATTCCAGCGAGAAGTTGTCATGCTTAGGTGCAGCTGTTTTGGGTTTTCTTCACATTTTGCTTTGATAAAGCAGGGCTATGCAAAGAGAGAAACACTGCACATTATTATTACTGTGGGATGCGTCATCTGTGCATAGGGAAATTTGGTATGAAGACCAAACTTTTGGAAGAATATTCAACCTAAAATGGTCTCTGTTCTCTCTGCGTCTTGAATTATTCATAATGATAGCTGTTTGAAGTCTCTTTGATAGCACCAGGCTGTTTCATTGTTTCTGAATCATTAAATCCTGCCTTAGTGGGTAGCACTGTTGCACTGATCTAAATAATAGGGCAAAGTATTAAAAACTACAGCTAAATAGTGGATTTAAAACCTCACATTATTAAAAAAAAAACCAGGTGGTGCCAGAGGTTTCAGGTATCCATATTTATGTGTTATATTTTCTATTAGTTGCGATGTCAAAAACAGGGTCACTTGACAAGCAAATTATTTTCCTTCAAAAGTAACATTCAGGTCTGTCGAATAAATATTGATGTTACATATTTGTAGACCCAACAGTTGGGTTTGGCCATATTTGACCCAACCAGGGACGATTTCTTTAAGACTGCAAGGGAAGCTCGGCTTCCCTTATAATGTCACAAAATTAATGGTCAAATATGTACTATTGTATTAACATTTTATTGACTAAAAATGCGTTAGAAAACGTTCATCTCAAAGACGAGTTCGTTCAGAATCAGTTACATATAGCAGGTCGGCTGACTCGATTTCCTTCTCATACATTCCCGCAGCGTCACAGTGCATTTCCCTATTGAAGCCTCAGCGCTTCGAAACTAGACGGTCATTGGATAAACGCTGCGATTATGTCCCGCCCACGGACGCTCAGCGTCTCTGGGGGTGAATGGGGAGTGGGCTGGCCCGGACTCCGAGCTTCTGCGTGATGATTGGAGGGTCTGTCGAAAGACTGCATCTCCTTTTGACTGACAGCGATTCTGTACTATAAGGAATCGCTGAAGCTATTCGCGCTCAGTCCCATCGCGGATTTCTCAAGTTCAGTCGAAATAAAAACTGCTGCAACCTATTTCTTTGATATTTGCTTGGCGAAATTGCTTGATTTTCATCATACATTTCACACAATTATACACGACATTCCTTGTTTCAGTTTTACAGAGTTTAATATTTTTTTTACTTGAAAAGACTCCTAGTTGGTACGACAGGGTCACAGACCATTTTCTTGAAAAGGAACGTAGGGCAGAATTTACTTTTAAATAAATAGACAATTTTATGATGTAGGCCGAAAATGAGCTTCCCCTCTCTGACAGACCAGTAGCCGCCACTGGACCCAACCATGGGTTGAAACAACCCAGCATTTTTTAGAGAATAGGTTTTGCTTATGGGCCTCAAGGTCTGTTCAAAGCAGTTGTAAGAGATGTTGTAAAGCAGGGGTGTCTAATCCTGCTCCTGGTTTAACCCCAGTTAAACATACATGAACCAGCTATAATCAAGGTCTTACTAGGCATACTAGAAACCTCCAGGCGGGTGTGTTGAGGCAAGTTGAAGCAAAACTCTGCAGGACAGTGGCCCTCCAAGCATTTTCCACCATAGACAAAGCACTTTGAAAACATGTAAATTAAAGGGGAGGTTGATTATGATTTCACTTTTTTTAACTTTAGTTAGTGTGTAATGTTGTTGCCTGAGCATAAACAACATCTGCAAAGATACAACACTCAAAGTTCAATGCAAAGGGAGATTTGTCTTTTAAAGAATTCTCTGTTTAAGGACTACAACAAACAGCTGGTAGGGACTACAACAAGCTTCTTCCCAGGTTTGTGACATCACTAACCCTAAAATTTACATAAACCCCGCCCCCAAGAACATGCAACAAAGTGGGTGAGGCCATGTTACTGCATTATAGTACATAACAAAAATGCAATGGCATGTCATAACAGCAAAGATGACAAAACGACAAGTTATAACCATAATTAAACTAAACTATATCTGTTCTATCTTCATGCAGCATATTCTCTGGCTCTGTAGGCATCTTACAACAGTTCCCGCGATTTATATATGATCATAACAGAATATGCTAATCAATGACTTTAAGATAGTTAACTCCACATCAGCTACATAAATTCATCAACTAACCGTTCAGAAACGTCCTGTTGCATTCAAAATGTTGTCAGTTCTTCTTGAGTCTCTCCATCATTGTCCGACTCCGGTTTGAACATAAAATATTTGCATTTAAAGGGACACACATAAAAACCGAGCGTTTTTGCTCACCCTCAAAAAGTGACAAATTTAACATGTTATAAAAAGATTCCTGTTGGGTATTTTGAGCTAAAACTTCACATACACACTCTGGGGACATCATAGACTTATTTTACGTCTTATAAAAGTGGCATTATATGACCCCTTTAAAGAGTTCTCTACGTTTATGTAATTGGCGCTCTGAAAGCATCACTTATAAATAAAATCACTTCCAATAAATTGTATTGAAAGGTTGTTTACTCAATTAGCATGATATGACCAATTTAAGTGTGTTAGACATGGTCTGTCTTTTATTTGTAATGTACAATATACATAACTATGCCTATTTTAGCAGGATTCAGATAGAATCAGATGCCTGGTGGTTTCTTGCCAAAGTGTGGCCTGAAGAAATTCGGCCTGTTTACATCGCACACCGAAAGAAATCTTCCCCACAGACACCTTTCACAGTTTCACAGTTCACATTATCCCAATTTCAGCTTTTCAATGAAGTCCAAAGCCTGTGAAATGAAGATTTGTCTGGTCTGTGAACACTTTGATTTAGTGCATCCATATTTTGACTGGACCCTCCATTACACTGAAATGTCATGTCTTTTATTAAGGTCAGTGACTGTTTGTTAATGGAGGTAATGGAGGTTAATAGAGCTTTCATGAAATAAGCTGATTGACTGGTTCATGGCCCTTTTTCATAGCTGTTATGAAACACTTTGACTCAGTTGCACACACACACACACGTTGACTGATATTGGATTCTGAATGCACTGAAGAAAATATTCATTCCAACATGTTAGTATTGGGTCGTTCTGTCTCATGCATATATGCAAGACTATCAGTGAGTGCAAGTCTTGAGCATCACGCTGGGTATAACATGAGCATCGTGAGGTTCTTTCAGAGAGATGTATTTGCCTTTTATTTGATTCTGAAACGGGAGTCTTGCTCTGTCTCATGATATTTTTAAGATTTGTATTAACAGAGAAGAAGCAGATTTACATTTGGAGATCAAACCTAGTTATAATAATTCAGTCATTGAGTATAATTTTGAAAATCAAAGTCTTGTTTTAATGCAGTTTTCAAGACCTGTTTAATTTGAATCACATTTCATCTCAGGTGTAAGCAGATTTCAAATTGATATTGATATTGCGGTCTGATATTTCTGTCTTGTACCTTTCATGAGCATTTCTGTTTTTGGAATAGTGTGGTTAAGACCTGCAGGCGATGTTGTTGTACGATGTATTAATAGTAAGGTCTGTGAGTCTGCTGAGATCTGGAATAAAATATCTGGTTCATAGATGCTCTTGAGACGGCAGTAGTAAAGATACGCCATACATTTTTTGGCTGAAATATAGATGTTTAGATGCTGTGTTGATTTTGAAATGCCACTGTACTACTGTTCAAAAGTTTGGGGTAAGTAACTTTTTATTTTTTTATTTTTTTTTAAAGAATTTTATTCAGCAATGACCCATTCAATTAATCAAAAGTGATATATTTGTAACAACAATGTTGAAGTCTTTACTATTTCAAATAAATGCTGTTCTTTTGAACTTTCTATTCATCAAAGAATACTGAAAATAATTTGTCAGTTTCCACAAAAATATGAAGCATCACAACTGTTTTCAACATTGATAATAATCAGAAATGTTTCTTGAACAGCAAATCGGCATATTAGAATGATTTATGAAGGATCTTGTGACACTAAAGACTGGAGTAGTGATGCTGAAAATTCAGCTTTGATCACAGAAATATATTACTTTTTAAAATTTCTTAAAACAGTAAGCAGTTATTTTAAATTGTAGTAATATTTTAAAAATACATTTTAAAAAAATTGTTTCAACCTCAATCTGTTGAATGGTAGTATATCCCATTTTGCACATTGATCTTACTTTAGGGATGTTTAGATATTTAAAAAAAATAATAATTACATTCCCTCAATTAAATATCTCATGCCTTGGTCTTAACGAGTCTTACCAACCTAAAACTTTTGAATAGTAGTGTATGTTTGCAGCTTCCTGTGGTATTGGTTTTATTTAAGGGTTAGTTCACCCAAAAATTAATTACTCATCCTCATTTCGTTCATCAAGACCTTCGTTCATCTTCAGAACTTAAGATATTTTTGATGAAATCCGATGGCTCAGTGAGGCAAGATAATTAACACTTTCAATGCCCAGAAAGCTACTAAAGACATATTTAAAACAGTTCATGTGACTACAGTGGTTCAACATTAATTTTATGAAGCGACGAGAATACTTTTTGTGCGTCAAAAAAACTAAATAACGACTTTATTCAACAATATCTAGTGATGGGCGATTTCAAAACACTGCTTCATGAAGCTTCGGAGCGTTACAAATCTTTTGTTTCGAATCAGTGGTTCGGAGCGTGTATCAAACTGCCAAAGTCACGACCCCCAGTGATGAACCATTGAAATTTCGAAAAACACTTATGACGTAATGAAGCCTCGTTTACCTAAATCACGTGACTTTGGCAGTTTGATACACGCTCCGAACCACTGATTAGAAGCAAAAGATTCGTAAAGCTTCGAAGCTTCATGAAGCTCTGTTTTGAAATCACCAATCACTTGGTATTGTTAAATAAAGGTGCACAAAACGTTATTTCATAACGATAAGGTTGAACCACTGGTGTCACATGAACTGTTTTTAGTAGCTTTCTGGGCATCTGAAAGTGTTAATTGTCTTGCTCTCAATGCAGGCCTCACTGAGCCATCGGATTTGATCAAAAATATCTTAATTTGTGTTTTGAAGATGAACGAAGGTCTTATGGGTGTGGAACGACATGAGGGTGAGTAATTAATGACATCATTTTCATTTTTTGGGTGAACTAACCCTTTCATTTTTTTTTTTTACATTTTGCTCAAATGCTTATTGTCTCTAGCAGTGGTTTTGTATGTAGGTCTCTTAAAGTAGGATTTTTGTTGTGAATTATTGAGGCATATTACTTTGCTTTTAATAATCTCTTGCAAGTCTGAACTTGTTCAGTGTACCAGAATAGTCTACACAAGGTCATAACTCAGTGTGCTTGGGTTTCTATGTTGACACACACAGAAAGAGGCTGGTGGTAAGATTTATAGGGCAAATCCTTACACATCAGGGAAGATGTCCTCTTGACTTTGATGACTGTATGTGCTTCAGACTGCTGTGTGCTGCCGATAAGCTGTATGTACGTCACTAATCACACACTTCCCTTTAGCTGATAACATTGACCAGACCACACATTTAAATCGCATGACCGCACACATCTATGGTTAACATGGGCACAGCTCAAGGAGAATCTGTGACACAGTGGTGTGTTTGGTGCAGGTTTAGTCGTGATCAAATTAGGATATTATGATGCATCGTGATATATTGAATCATGGAGCATTACATGGTATCACGAAGTGTTAGGTAGTTGCTGATATCCAGCTCTGGTCAGTAGTGATGGAAGACGTGTAATTGTGCCAGTCACTGGCTAGCCAGCTTAACCTCTGTGGCTTATTTAATGTAGCTCATTACTCTAACTCTTACTCACTGATTTAAATAAAGCATTGACAACCCTTCAATGCCCCAAGGAGGGATTTCCATGTAACTGCACATTGAGAAGAGGACGATCTGCTCTCTTTAAAGAAGCATATTTCAAATACACGTCTGCTTTGCTGTTGATCTCTGATTCATTTCTAATATTGATTTTGATGGACAAAATCAAGTCCTGCCCTACTACTTTTTTCTTGTTCGACAAGCCGTTCACTCGAATATACATCACAATAGGGAAGAAAATACTTTCGCAACTTCCGTTTCATGCGACTTTAAAATGAAAATTCTGCCATCATTTACCCTGATAACGCATGTCATTTTATTTCGTTTTGAAGAATGTCAAGACTGTGTGCTCCTTTTCATAGTATCCTTAATTCTCTGGGGTCTAAGTGGAATAAATGATTAGAGAAGTCCGGAGAAATCTGTCATTTTCACCGGAAGTAATGACATTAATGAACATACACCGATTAGGCATAACATTATGAGCACTGACAGGTGAAGTGAATAACACTGATTATCTCTTCATCACGGCACCTGTTAGTGTGTGGGATATATTAGGCAGCAAGTGAACATTTTGTCCTCAAAGTTGATGTGTTAGAAGCAGGAAAAATGGGCAAGCGTAAGGATTTGAGCGAGTTTGACAAGGGCCAAATTGTGATGGCTAAACGACTGGGTCAGAGCATCTCCAAAACTGCAGCTCTTGTGGGGTGTTCCCGGTCTGCAGTGGACAGTATCTATCAAAAGTGCTCCAAGGAAGGAACAGTGGTGAACCGGCGACAGGGTCATGGGCGGCCAAGACTCATTGATGTGGTCCGATCCAACAGACGGGCTACTGTAGCTCAAATTGCTCAAGAAGTTAATGCTGGTTCAGATAGAAAGGTGTCAGAATACACAGTGCATCGCAGTTTGTTGCGTATGGAGCTGCATAGCTGCAGACCAGTCAGGGTGCCCATGCAGACCCCTGTCCACCGCTGAAAGAGCCAACAGTGGGCACGTGAGCATCAGAACTGGACCACGGAGCAATGGAAGAAGGTGGCCTGATCTGATGAATCACGTTTTCTTTTACATCACGTGGATGGCCGGGTGCGTGTGCGTCACTTACCTGGGGAACACATGGCACCGGGATGCACTATGGGAAGAAGGCAAGCCGGCGGAGGCAGTGTGATGCTTTGACAAAGCAGGAAAGAATATGTGGGAATACGAGTTATTTTAATGCTTCTTTGTGCTGACACTAACTAAAAACAAAGCATATCTGAGAGGAGGCAGACTATGAAATATGTACTCCTATTTTAATCTCTGCTTTGTGGAGCCAAAGTTTTAGCTTTCACATAATTCACTTAAATTCATATTCAGCCCCAGTGAAGGCCTAAATGAGATCATTTTCTACTGCCAGCTTGGAGCTCATGAAGATTGAAACCGATTACAGTGCCTCTCACAATTTATTCACTTTAGTGATGTTTTATGTGCTCTATATGTAAAACCTTTTAAGTCTTTTACGATTTTACGAAGTAACGGCAGATTTTTTAATGTATTGTGACGTATATAATGTAAAATGAATGATTGAGAAAAAAACAGGGTGGGATTTGATTCTATCCATTGGTTGTTGATCTGAATGCGAGCTTGCAATCAATTGTATAAAAGGGGCGGGGCTTAAGCAGACTAAATGATTGGAGAAGTCCTGCATATGTCACCAGGGGCACGTTCAAGCTCAAACCGGTGCACGATGTTTTGCTACGGTTTCCTGGTTGAACGACATGTACAGTGTGCAACGGGTTTGAGAAACGTTTTCTCTTGTTTGATGGGTGTGTCAGCCCAATCAGCAACAACATGTATATTAAACATGCGGTATTAAAGAGACAGCTCGCACAATGGGTATGAATGTAACTTAAAAGTACTATACATATTTATATATTTTGCTATTGTATTTTGGAGTGACACTTTCATAAACATTTCTATTCTCCTCTGATTATATAATGGTAAATATTACAATATCATAGCACAACAACAGTGATCAGCAATAATTATAAACCTAATTCTCACAACAAAAATAAAAAGGTCATAAATTATAACACAGTCTCGGAGGTAAGAAGTGGATTATCCTTCATCTGAAATGTTTGTTTTTTCATCCTGAAATGCGAGGCAAATATTGAACCACAATAATTAGGAACCAGTTTCCACAAATCACTTCACTCGATTGGGATGTTCTCTTTTATTCTGGACGGCAAGGGCAGTGACTGTAACATCGAGCATATTTTGCAGTATTAAACACGTATTTATACTGATTTAATCAGGCTCTGAAAATTCTTCAAAAAGAACACAAAGAATGGCCTTCTCAGCTGCCATAGTGGCAACTCTTGCGTCATCAGAACAGGGTGTTCAACGCTCCACCGTTTCCATTTAAGAACGCAGCCCAGAAGTCTGTTTCACCGGAAAATCGAGTTATGACATTTTGATTAAAAATTACAATGCATGTTTGCGTTGAAAAAGAAAGGAATGTGGCAGCAATTTTCAGTTTCACACTCAGCCTGTTTCTCTGAGTAGAGCTCAAGAGCACCTGCACCATTTTTATTTGTTGATCAATTACATTTCCAGATCATTCTCTCTCTCTTTCATTAAGATATATTTCCCACCCTGTGCTCAGTCTGTCTCTCCCTCCAACAACACTGCTCATCCTGCCTGTGACAGAGACAGGCAGAGATTCAAAAAGAGTAGGTTCGCTTTTTTCACCCCTCCCTTCCTCTTTCCCTCCGCCCCGTGAGTGTGTGCAGCGGTACGTCAGAGCAGAAGACTGGTGTATATGTGTGTGTGTATGCGTGTGTGTGTGTAGCTGGTGAGGAAACAGGAGCGTCGGAGATAGGAGACTCCACACAGACAGCAAAATCACGATGCTTACGCCTTTGCCTGCTTCAACGGCGAAACGTGTTGGTTTTACCTATTCTGTGTTTTGACGGCCATGGAGCTCTGAAACCTCTCTGCTGCTGTCTCCTGAGAAATGGATGAGATTTAGATCCTGGAACTATTGCATTAGGGCTCTTCTCTGGACTCTTTCCTTTTAATAAGACTGATTCTTTCCCTGTTTTGCAATGTTTTATGAAGCCTGCATTTACTTTGCTATTAAAATGAAAGCAACAGAACTGGGCTTTCTGTAAGTGTCAGACATCCAGTCATTCTTTTGGAAGTTTGGAAGCTGTTTGGATTAAACATGTGGAGCCAGTCAGGATATTCCAACCACTACCAACCTCATCCTGCTCACCCCTTTTACCATGTACCCTACAGGTGGGTTGGCCTTCCTCTTTTATTTTAGATCACATTGAATGTTAATGATGAAGTATTTGAATTGGACTTTGGCGACACTGTTTACGGATTTCACATTCATTTTCCTCTTCCTGTAATGGGGAGTGTCCACAGAGGGTCATTTCAGGATGGATCTGCCTGGCAGTTGATGCTGAAACCGTTTGGCAGGTTTTAGTTGAATAAAACTAGATTAAATCTAAATCACGTGTGTCTGTGGCAAGGATTACACTGCGGTGAGAATGAATGAGAACTGCTTTATGTCAAGACATTGTGGAATTCCAACAGGTCCTGTTGAACTGGCAAGTTGAGTGAGTTCTGTGGAAGTGAAGACGTGATGCACAAAAACTTGTCATAAATATTTCACTCTCTGTGAAGGTGTATATTGTGCTCCACAGTCTGACGCCATGCCTCCAAATTTCATTGTCCTCCTGACTGAAGGTTTTGTATTTCTTGAATACAGGCTGCAACATTCCAATCTTGAAGCCAAATACTTCTGCAAGTGTGTTTACTTTTCTTATAACTCTTTCCTGATTGCTCAAAAAGGACAGAGATAGTTTTTTCATTATTTACTCATTGCAGGCTTTTGGCTCAGATGCATTTCTTATGATTCAGTGGAACTACTACTGTTGGTTTAGAGTTTATTTATATTTCAGTGTACTTTCAGAGGCACAGCAGGGGTTGCTTTCCTACACTTCGCTTTGTTTTCAGCTGCATCAAGATAATTATGCCAAACCCATTATTGTGAGTTGCTTCTTTAATAACTTCCATCAGCATAATGCGTTTACTGTTCCATTCCCCTAGCTAGACTGATAAAGTAAGTGTAACTACAATTGTCTCCTCCAGTAAAGCAGTCCTACTTCTCTAGCATTTGCTTAACCACCATATGAGAGTGCTTTGTTTTTGATTCACCGGATAATGCTTTGCTGGATGTGTTGCTTGGCTGATGTTGAGTAACAACTCATCCACTCTTCTGTAGGACTACAAGTTTGATGTTTGAGCTAAAGTTTTTGTTTCAGTGAGGCAGTGGATTCCAAACTTTTTCTTCCGTGCCCCCCTTTTATAGAGAAAAATATTTTCAAGACCCCACATGCACCCACATAAAGACACTCTCAGACATGACCTTGCTTGCAAAATCCAATAGGATTTATTTAAAACATTGAAATTAAAGGATCAGTTCACTTCAGAATTCAAATTTCTTAATAATATACTTACCCCCATGTCATCCAAGATGTTTGTCTTTCTCTCTTCAGTCAAAAAGAAATTAAGGTTTTTGAGGAAAACATTCCAGGATTTTTCTTCATATAGTTGAGTTCACTGGGGTTCAACGGGTTGAAGGTCCAAATTGCAGTTTCAGTGCAGCTTCAAAGAGCTCTACATGATCCCAGATGAGGAATAGGGGTCTAATTTAGCAAAACAATTGGTCATTTTCAAAAAAAAAAAAAAAAAAATGATATACTTTTTAACCACAAATGCTCGTCTTGCACTGCTCTGCGATGCACCATGCATTACGTAATCACGGTTGGAAAGGTCACACATGACGTAGGCGGAAGTACCGAGCAAGTGTTTACAAAGCGAGCTTGCATTTTTTTTTTTTTTGGATAAGACCCTTATTCCTCGTCTGGGATCATGTAGATCCCTTTAAAGCTGCACTGAAACTGTAATTTGGACCTTCAACCCATTGAACCCTAATGAAGTCCACTATATGGAGAAAAATCCTGGAATGTTTTCCTCAAAAACCTTAATTTCTTTTCGACTGAAGAAAGAAAGACATGAACATCTTGGATGACATGGGGGTGAGTAAAATTATCAGGAAATTTTCATTCTGAAATGAATTAATCCTTTAATGCAGTACTGCAACTTCTCAACTTCAACATGCTTCTCTTGTGTTTGTGATGTGAAGTCTTGAAGTTGCATCTTAACTTTTTCGGCTTCATACTATCATAATATTTTGAGGCACACAACACACTGTGATCTCTCTTCATAACCCACCATCTGAGGACGAGATATGCCTCATCATATTTTCTCTTCTTGAGGCTGTCTAGACTGGATGCGACAAAGCAAACATTGCAAATCCACTTGACCTTTGTGTCAGAAGTTGGAGTACGTCAGAAATAGAACAGGGCATCAGTTTACTGTTGGAAATTTCTTGTGCTGCTCCGCATCCAGTGTAGACAGCATCACTGATTATCATGGTTTCTATTTGCAATACTCAATTCTGATTCTTCAATCGCACCATCTAGCAGTCTGATACAGCTTTCCTGTAGCTCAGTGGTTAGAGCGTGGCACTAGCAATGCCAAGGTCATGGGTTCGATCCCAGGGATTGCACATACTCAGATACAAATGTATAGTATAATGCAATGTAAGTCGCTTTGGATAAAAGCGTCTGCCAAATGCATAAATGTAAATGTAAATGTGATATTCCACGACAATAACCGCTACAACTGATAACAGACCGCTCAAACGGGTATTGCAAGTCATCTTGAGGTAATAAAATGTCAAATTAATATTTTGCATTTGGGAAGTAGCCACATAATAAGTGGGATAATTTCACTGTGGGGTCTTGTATCACCCTGAAGAGGTTTATTTTGCATAACAATCTGGTGACTGTACACTATCCCTTATCCCTTTATAACTCTGCCTCCAGTTTGGGAACCACTGCGTTAAGGATTGTGTTATCTAAAGAGTAATCCGTTTAACTTTTTCCTGTTAGATTTTTCTAGATGGCTTGGTAAAGGTGACCGGTTGAGTGATTGTACGTAAAAAATTCTAATGCACCCATGCAATTAAAAAGTCTATAAATTGTAGCTAGCTTGAAATTGCAGAGATAAACTGAAACTAAAACCCTTGCCCATAAAACTGTCAGTGAGTTGAGAGAGCTACCACTTTTTTGGTGTATCAACTCCTACAGATCATCTAATCTTTAACAATAGAATAATAGTTGGCTACACCTAGTCATTATAGTATTTGGTTTGCATTATGTTTATATCTTCATAAAATCAATATCGTAATGATCTGCTCTGTTAAGTAGCACATTTATAGACATTTCAGATTCACATCTGTGTTAGGCTCCAGCATCCCTCGATAAGGGGCTTGGAGAATGGATGGATGGATGCATTATTCTGCTCCTACATAAAAGGCCTTGGGATAAGGTTTTCATTGCATGGGTTACCACTTATAATCAGTCAGTCAATCTGTTATAGGGATAGTTCAACAAAAAATGAAAATTGTCAAATGATACAGATTTTTCATTTTTGGGTGAACTATCCATTAAAGTGTACTAAATTGCTCTTTGATTTTCATCATGCAGTACTCAGACCTCTTCTATATGCAGTGTAATATCAGAGCTGATAATAAATGCAGCTCTTCATGAAAAGATCCGGGCTCTGAGACAAAACTTACAGCAGTGTCTTTGGTGTGATTATCTGTGCCATTTACAAAAAAGCACCATCTGCTTCACTAGCCTTGGCACGAACCAATCACATTCCAGCATGGGTCCCAGAGAGGCCACGCTGAGACCCCAAAAGAGGGCTAAAAAAAGTCCCACGCTCATCTGAGCTGGATCCTGCCTTGTAATTTACATTCTGACGCCGATCCGTGATTTATCCAGCACCGCCAGAAGAGGATCAAAGATCAGAGGGATGATCCAGATGTGTGGATATGTGATTTGTGAGAGCCTCAGACTCATTCGTGTCTTTTTCTCTGTGATGAGTGGACATTTAGCGAATGAACTGGAACATTTTTATTTCTGTGAGAGGACATTAGATGCTACAGCAAGGGATATTGTCGGTCTTGAATCCACTGAGGGCTAAAAAATGCTAAGCATTTGTTTTCAGAGCTGCTTGGGACTGAACCACGCAAGGTAGGACTAATCCAGCATTTTAGCTTTTTATTGGTTAAAAGGAACCTGCTGGTAATTTTAGCAGTGATGTCATATGTCATGTTCAGAGGAAGATGGTTTGCAGTGAATGCACTGCACCGTATATTTGTCATGTGTCCTGCTTGCTTTAGTATTGAGATACTGTATTTTGATACTTATTCAGAGTATAAATGAATATTTTTATTTTAATTTTTTTTTTTTTATAAAAATATATTCTTATAAATATATTCTTAATTCTTAAAGGGATCCTTGATTATGATTTCACTTTTTTTACTTTAGTTAGTGTGTAATGTTGCTGTTTGAGCATAAACAACATCTGCAAAGTTACGACGCTCAAAGTTCAATGCAAAGGGAGATATTTTATTTTACAGAAATCGCTTTTCAAGGACTACAACAAACGGCTGGTAGGGACTACAACAAGCTACAACGAGTAGCTTGTTGTTGCCATGCCGTCATTTTACGCCGGATTGCTTCACAAACGAGGGTCAATTCAAAGCTGGATTTGCACAAAAGATTAACATGACGGGACATGCTAGTGGATGAGTTGAATCAGCTCCACAGCAACTACATAAATGTATCCACTAACCATTCAGAAACTTCCAGTTTCATTCTAAAATTTGTAACTTCTTCCTGAGTCTCTCCATCAGTGTCGACTCCGGTTGGAACAATGTAAAGCTGAACACCTTTACTGACAATCCTCATTTTGTCTGCGTGAGATTCTCCAGCTTTGTTGTTGTTGAGCAACTAAAGTGCGAACTGTTAAAGCTCCGCCCTCTTTTGTAAAGCGGGCCGGAAGCAGCAGCTCATTTGCCTTTAAAGGGACACACAAAAATGGCGGGATTTTGCTCACACCCAAATTGGGGCAAATTTGACAAGCTATAATAAATGATCTGTGGGGTATTTTGAGCTGAAACTTCAGACACATTCTGGAGACACCAGAGACTTACATTACATCTTGTGGAAAGGGGCATAATAGGTCCCCTTTAATATATTGTTAATATTTCACAATTTGACCGTATTTTAAAACATTTCTAATGTTCAAAAACATAAAAAAAATGTAAATTGTTCTGAAAACCAAGGCAGAAAAAAAAGATTTTCATCTCCTCATTCTCTAAACTTCTTACGCCTTAGTCTAAATGCTCATCTGACATTTAAATGTCGCTTTTCAACAAGGGACTCAAGTAGCAGCGTAGGTCTTGCTAACATGCCCTGTCTGTCACGCTGTGTATGTGTGCAAGGCCTTTATCATTAATTCATGCCAGCCATTTATGAAGGTCTCTTATGGCTGCTGAGGAATGTTTCTCTCTTTAATTGGAAGATCCATTATAATCTCCCTTAGCTTTGTGTGAAATCACAGAATGTAAATCTGCCATTTTAAAAGAGTCAAGGCCAGCAGCAGTTCAATTCCCATTTAAATGAATCTGAAGCCCTGCGAATATTGACACTGATGTGAATTGAGCTGTGCAGTATTATAAAATGTGCATCATCTGTCTTTGTAGGATGAGAGAGGTCTAAAAATAACTTTGGTGTGAGGTGTGTGTGTGTTTGTGTGGATCAGCACCAGGTGTTTGGGTTCAGGGTCTGATACAATATATTTGTCTTTCTGCCACATACAAGAACATGGATGAGACACCTACTTGAATCGCCTAAATACAAATATAATGCTCAAGAGAAAATATAAACAGACTTTGTTTACTCATACAGCAAGCCAGTGATTCTTGAGGAGGGCACGGGGCTTTCATGAAGACCCAGAGAAATAGAGGGGGAGAGCTTGTTGTAAATGTCTTGAATAATTTCAGATGTCATGGTGGGTGGTGAAAATTCCAATGTGTGAATATTTGAGAATAATGTTGCTTTATGTTACTGAATGGTTTTTAACCACATGCTAAAAAAAAAACAGTTTTGCTGCAAACCACCATGCTGCTTACTGGACCTTTTCACTACTCTCATAGTGTATGATTACAGAAAAAAATTAACATTGATGGAGCAACACATTTTGTGGGAAAATAATTAGTATTAAAGGGATAGTTCACCCAAAACTGAAAATGATGTCATCTTTTACAACTTGAGGGTGCGTAAATGATGACAGAATTTTCATGTTTGGGTGGACTATACAAATCATTTAAGTTAGCTACTTGTTCAAAACAATCACTTCAGCAAAGTTTTTACTATTTTCTCTTTATTTTATTAAAGAATTAAATGTACTGTCAATAAAATGTTTATTTTAAAAATACAGAAAAAATATTTTAAAAAGTAAAGATTCTGAAAGCTTTGAAAGAGATCTCACAATACTTTAATATCACATTATAGTATTAACAATAAGTATTATATTTTATGTGGACGGCCAACTTAATAAATTATATTAAATCTGAATCTAACTATGTCATGTCAACAACTGGAAAAGTCACCCAGCTATTTTTATCATGTATTGTGCCTTTAGCCCCAACAGCAGGGGCACTTTATGCCACAAATACCATACTTTTACATATTCTTCAGTTATTGAAAATCAGTAGTTTCAGTTATCATTAACAAGACTTTTGTCTCATAAAATATTACTTGACTTTATCGATTCTCATTTGCTACTTAAATCTGTATCATTTTAAATAACATTAAGTATTAGATTAAATCATCTTTGCGTTGATGGCCTGTAATCACGTTTTAAGGATCAGCCAAATTTCCATGTGCATTGTGAAACACGGATGTTTAGGAAAGTTTTTGCACCATCAAATGCGCCTCAGGGCCTGAATTTCGCCGTGGTATTGCAGGTAGTGCGCTTAATTTTTACAATTATAAATCGAGAAATTCACGCAAACATTTAGGCACTAGCATGTAGGTTGAAAAAGTAAATGAATCCACACAGATTATCAGAGCAAATCAGTTAAAGGATTAGTCTACTTTTAAATACACTTTTCCTGATAAATTTACTCACCCCCATGTCATCCAAGATGTTCATGTCTTTCTTTCGTCAGTCGAAAAGAAATTAAGGTTTTTGAGGATAACATTCCCGGATTTTTCTCCATATAGTGTATTTCAATGGCTACCAACAGATTGAAGGTCAATACTGCAGTTTCAGTGCAGCTTCAAGGGCTTTAAACTATACCAGATGAGTAATAAGGGTCTTATCTAGTGAATCGATCGGTCATTTTCGAAAAAAATACAACCGTTTATGCTTTATAAACAAAATATCACCTTGAACGTACTTTCCGCTTCCGCATTCTTCATAACGCTTACGCTGAATGTCCTACGCCTTCCCGATTCTACTTACGGAACGAACGCGGCGGCAGTTTCGTTTTTTTCCGTAAGTTGAATAGGGAAGGCGTAGGACATTCAGCGTAAGCGTTATGAAGATTGCGGAAGCAGAAAGTACGTTCAAGGCGATATTTTGTTTATAAAGCATAAAAGATTGTATTTTTTTCGAAAATGACCGATCGATTCGCTAGATAAGACCCTTATTCCTCGTCTGGTATCGTTTAAAGCCCTTGAAGCTGCACTGAAACTGCAATTTGGACCTTCAATCTGTTGGTAGCCATTGAAATACACTATATGGAGAAAAATCCGGGAATGTTTTCCTCAAAAACCTTAATTTCTTTTCGACTGACGAAAGAAAGACATGAACATCTTGGATGACATGGTGGTGAGTAAATTTATCAGGAAAAGTGTATTTAAAAGTGGACTAATCCTTTAAAAAACTTTCTGTGAGACCTAATTTCACAAAGAGTGTGAGTGATTAGTACAGCATCTTCTATCTCTCAAAATGTGCAAATGTGTTGCATCGTCTGTATCAAGTGTATCATTTGCACGTCGTTTTAAGCCATGCCAATTTAAACATTAGTACTCACATAAAGCCGCCTCTCAAACAGTTTGCGAGTGTCAAATTGAGTTCTTTTTCGCGGCTTATTCCACCTAAACTGTCAAAATTAGGTCAAAGTGCCTGTCTTGGCAAGTATTCATGTAAACACAATCGGTTATGCCTTAGGTGAGCGTAAAGTTGAGAAAGAAAATGCATGTGTATCAATATTTTGGATCCGTGCATTCGATCTTAAAGTGACAGCAGCCTAATTAACCTGCTGCTGTCTTAGGGCCCTATTTTAAAGGTGCGGTAAGTAGATTTTGAAAAACGCTGTTGGACATTGTTTATATTTGAAATCAACCCAAACAAACCCACCCCTCTCTTCATTGCCCCACGGCTCCAAAACTCACACTCCAACCCTAACCACCCTGCTCCGAGTCGGTCTCAAACCCCGGCCTGATCGCTGCTGCCACACAGGCAAATGCACTACCAATGACGCTAAACACCGCATTCTAGCGATCGTCAGTGTGCAGTAGTTTAACTGCAAAACTTTCACTATCTGGCCACGTTTACACACGCAACACGAGTCGATGTCTGTTTAGCAACAAAACGCTTCATGAAAAATAAAGCACAGATGATGAATGAACGACAAGGAAGCACAAAAAATGAACGTATAGTACACACGAGTAAGTACAAACAAGTGTTTGTTGTTAGTCGCCAACAGCACAGCAGCTCCAGACAATCAAAACCAGTGTTACTTACATGATAAGGAATCAAAGCAGCCTCCACATCTGTTTTCAGGCCTTCCCGCTTAGCTCTCTCCAGCGCTGGAAAGCTTTTCTTTTTTCCATCTCTCTTTCTGCAGTTTTTTTTTCTTATTTTCAAATCTCCCTCTTGCTCATTCTTTCTCCTCGACCGTCATACGCCCCCTAATGCTGATTGGTTAGACGTTTATTGTTGGTGTCAGCCCGACTAACTTCCAAACAGTGTTTTTGAAATTCTGCTGAGTCCACCTTTAATGATCTAATTGCATGGTCTAAAGCGCACGGTGCAAGTGCACTTAGGGCGTGTCCGAATCCACTTTTGCTAGTTTAACAACGGGAAAAATAGCACCCAGCCCCTTGGTCTGAAAGGGTTGTCCCTATTCTCTTAATGAGTAATGGGTGTATTTTGGGCGTAATGTGCAATAAACCAATCAGAGTCTCATCTCCCATTCCCTTTAAAAGCCAGTTGTGCTCGCACCAAGCAGAAAAACTGAACGCTTCCCTAGTGAGGAAGTTCAAGCTTCCTTGTGCTGTCCGTAAGCTATTGCACTGTAAAAACAAATACATTGAGTGAGCAAACATTTAGGTGAGATTACTGTAATTTCTTTTAAAATTGCCACATCCCCACCCTCCACCAAAAGTGCCCCTTCAAATAAAAAAATCCCCCCCTGCCTATAAGAGTCACCTAAGGGAGGAATTCCCCCCTCAATTCCCCAAAGCAAAGATTCACCCCCTGCGCCTTTAGCTCCGTTGTTGTACCCTACTGTTATTGGAGTTTGCAGTGGAAATGTCACTCAAGGTCTGATTAGGTTTGTTGTGGAGAGAGGAAAACATTTGTAGTGGTGAGCGGGTGGTATAACTAAGTTTTTGGCTGGAGCAGGCTGTCTGAGAGCAGTTATTTTGTTATTTCTTTAAATAATTCATCTGAGAAGCACAGTTCTCAGTTCCCTCTTGCTTCGGGAAGTCTGGCACATTTCTGCAAATAAATTTCTTTTGAACAGATAAAAAATGGGATTTTAGACCGCTTTAAAAATTGTGGATTGCAGGAATGAGGCCTAGCATTATAAAAACCATTAGGAATGTAAGTTGGGAGCAGGTGGAAAATTCTATAGGAGCAGGTGGGTGCGAGATGGAAAAATCCCACACAAACCAAACCGTTGCTTGTTTATATCTTGTGTCAGATCATTTTACTGTGTATTACTGCAGATGATATAAAACTTTAATATTACAGTTTAAGCTGTTTATTTCAGTTTTTACTTTATTTGCAACTTTTTCATGACTCAAGAATGTTTTTATTACTCCAAAAAATGTATGTATTGTATATTTAGTAGGATATATGAATAGAAAAATATACTTTTATTCAGTAAGGATGCATTAAAGTGACATTAAAGACATTTATAATGTTGCAAAAGATTTCTATTTCAAATAAACACTGTTTTTGATCTTTCCATTCATCAAATAATCTTGAAAAAATGCATCACATTTTCCACAAACATATTAAACAGCACATATGTTTTCAACATTAATAATAATAATAATAATAAATAATAAATCAGCATATTAGGATGATTTCTGAAGGATCATGTGACACTGAAGACTGGAGTAATGGTTATATTAAAATAGAAAACAATTATTTTAAATGTTACAAAAGCCATTATTTTAAAACAATTAAATAAAATGGTTATTTTATAATATTTCACAATAAAAAAATACACAATTTTTTGATCAAATAAATGCAACCATGGTGAACCTAAGAGACTTCTTTCAAAAAATTAATATCTTGATGCATATAAATGTAAAAAATTATTAAATAGACTTTTTGTTGTGTTCTTTCATTAAAAATCAACATGAAAAACATGCCTTGCTCATATTCAACTAGATTTTTACTGTATTTTACTTATGATGGTCCCTCAGAGGAAATATATAATATACTGTAGCACTTAAATTTGGTAAAAATATAAATTTACATTTACATTTACATTTACGCATTTGGCAGACGCTTTTATCCAAAGCGACTTACATTGCATTATACTATACATTTGTATTGGAGTATGTGCAATCCCTGGGATCAAACCCATAACCTTGGCATTGCTAGTGCCATGCTCTAACCACTGAGCTACAGGAAAGCTAAATGTTTAAATCACCTATCCCTACTTTGAATTGACTGGGTTTATCCTTCAGTTTTGACCCATGACCTCATTATTTCCCCAACAAATGCTTAAATTTGACCTGTGACCTTCATTCTCAAACCAGCCTGAATTTTTTAGCTATTTTGGGGAGCTAAATTTAGGTTAAACCTAGAGACTCATCATTTAAACACAAACATTCACTGACCAGGGATATTACAATATCACAAATCTTTAGCCGAACATAATCCGCCCTTCCTCTGCCTGTGTGTGTCCGTGCGTGTGTGTGTGTGTGTGTGTGTGTGTGTGTGTGGGCATGAGTGCTGTGACTCATACAGGCAGCAGATTGAATCAAGGGGGAACAATAGATTTGAGCACAACAAATGGTCAGAGGGAAAAGGCATGGATCAAAGAGCCGTATTACCTGTTTCCTGCCTCATTTTACCTTCTGTAGGCCACGACAGCAGCACTTTTGATTCTTCTTACATCCTTCTCAATGACAAAACAACATCTTCTCTCATAGAGAGGAAGGGCCACACCGCTGGGCCTCGGGCAGCTGGAGCCTATTTTAAACTGAGATCCATGTTTCCTCTGGCCTCAGTGGACCTCCGCCTCTGCTTTTACTTCAGACATCAAGTATCAGTTTTATGCAGCTCAACAGCATCAGTAAAGCAATGATGAACAGACTCAAAGCAGCTCAATTAGATGTGGTATGCTTCTTTTCTTTTTTTTACTCCCTTCACGCCTTCTGGGCTCCTTATCAGAGTTTAACAAATCTGCAGCCACAAGTGCCAACTGTTTTTCTAAGATAAATGCTAATAGGTTTCAAACTGTGTTTTGCATATGCTTGCTCTTAGGCTACACATTTGAAGATTCATCTTTTGTCCTTGACAAGTCTGTCTGCTTGTTTGTTTTTCCCGGTCACATTTACCGAATTTTCATGGTTAAAATGGAGCCATTTTAATAGGTATCTTGCACAATTGCAAATTTCACTCGAGGGCGAAAGATTTCCTCATGCAGATTTCACATTGGGTTTAAGTTGATCAAGTCCAAGTTGACCAACAGAAAGCTGCTCGGTTTGAAAGAGTATTGACAATAGCTGTTTCCATCCACCTATTTTTATACAAATCTTAGGATGTATCACATAAAAAACGCTTGATTTAATTGACAAGATGCAAATCAATTCTAAAAATGTGCATAAAAAAAACATATGTGCATAAATATTTTTTTTAATATTTTCTGTTGGAAACAGGGTGGGGTTCGACGGAAAAACGAGTCTAACCAGCGTATCAGTTTAATCGCACAGCATCTCAAATGTTGGTTTGATCATTCTGAAATGCCTGAGCCAAAGTCTGTCATCAGAATGATTTGGTTTAATTCCCTCCCAGAAGCTTCTCCCATGATTGCGTTCACAAACACCAGCATCTGAACGCAAGATAACATGACAGCGTTTATTTCATTTCGTGTGGATCGGCACAGGTAATCTATGATGTCCGAAAAAGTGCCAAACTTTTCATTAGTGACAGTTTTGTTCTCTTGAACACATGGGATGGAAATGCTGCTTTATTTGCAAATATTTTATGTGATATTCCAATTTTGTTCAATTTTTTTTTTTTAATTTTCAAATTTTCAAGCTACTTTTTTGTCAACTGAATTTTTGCCAAAATTTCACTAATGTGAAAAACCTTAAAGGGTTAGTTCACTCAAAAATGAAAATTCTGTCATCATTTACTCACCCTCATGACGTTCCAAACCTGTAAGACTTTTGTTCATCTTCGGAACACAAATGAAGATCCTTTTGATGAAATCGGAGAGTTTCTGTCCCTCCATTGACAGCTACGCAACTACCACTTTGACGCTTCAAAAAGTACAAAAAAAGATCGTAAAACTAATCCATATGAATTGAGCGGTTTAGTGAATGAGTGAATTAATGAATTTGAATGAATTTAGGCTTTTATTCACATATTCATCATCTCACACATCAGTTGTGGTAAACGGAAGCTCAAGCATTTGCTTGACATGCGAGAACCAATGAGGTTCATTCTCGTGTGTTACGCAGCACGTTTGAGCTTCCGCAAGCAACAATGTGGTTTGTTCTCGAGCTTCAAGCAGATTCATTTGAGCTTCTGTTTATGTTCGCTGATCAATGTTTATATGTGAATAATAGGGCTGTGACAAATTTGCTTCTCCATTCTTGGAACAATTCTCCGAATGCATCGCAATTCTCTCTCGAATCGATTCTGAGCTTAGTTTTTAACAGTAGATGGCGCTCTAGGCTAGTTTTTATCTGCACGCTCAAATGCTCATGAAGAAGAGCGCTCATGCATTCGGCTGAGTCTGAGAATGTACTTGCACCTCAGAATGCTTTTATGACTCGGGATTAATGTAAGCAGCTCACTGCAAACACCCTTGTAATTTGCTTCAACCTTTTCGAACTTTGTGAATGAATATTTTATAGAAGGTTCAGTTGGTGTGTGTAAGGAATTGGAAGCAAGCAGATAATGGCTGTTTCTAAAGTATGTAGTGCCATCTGTTGTTAAAAACTAAACTCAGAATCGATTCAAGAGAGAATCACGATGCATTCGGAAAATCTCAGAATCGATCCAGAATAATTTTCCGATTCGCGATGCATCGATTTATTTTCCCAGCCCTAGTGAATAAAAGCTTAAATTAAATCTGTTCATCATATAAAGTGATCAAAAGAATTTGAACTAAACCGCTCAATTCATCTGGATTAGTTTTACGATCTCTTTATGAACTTTTTGAAGCGTCAAAGTGGTAGTTGTGTAGCTGTCAATGGAGGGACAGAGAGCTCTCAGATTTCATCAAAAATATCTTGATTTGTGTTCTGAAGATGAACGAAGGTCTTACAGGTTTGGAACGACATGAGGGTGAGTAATTAATGACAGAATTTTCATTTTTGGGTGAACTATTCCTTTAAGTCTTATAGGGAAAAAAAATCCATAACTCTGCCAGTGGCACATTTTATTCAGAAAATATAAAAATCTAGTTTAATTTCTCATTCTGAAGATGTCACATAAAGTATCGTGATTGATAATGGCAATATGCTATCAAGACATTTCAGTATTTTTTTTTAAATAATGATGGATCACTGAGAAGGAGATTCTGCCATAGAGTTTAGCTTAGGAATTAAAATACAAATTGGGCCAGAAATTGCAGACGGCCTGATCCTGGAAAATGACAGCACACACACATTGCTGTATTTGTATGCAAATTAAGATGAGTTAGTTATAGGATGTTAATTTGAAGATTTTTCCTTCTGATAAGTAACACTGAACAAATTTGTTTCCATAGGATTATTCACTTATTATATCAAATATAAAAATGTTTGTTTAGATGTATTAACAAATATTGACAACGGATGAAACGTTGTTCCAGAAGAGAACTACAATAACATACTCTTTAATCTGTTAACCTGCATAACGGGTCAATCCAGTTTGTCCAGTTGGGCGACGACAGGTCATTTGAATACTCATCAGAGCAATTCTGTTTACACTCAACCGCTCTTCTGGCACAGTTTAACGTTCCCATGACTTGTCAGGTTCACTGAAATTTGATATGAGATTAGAGCAAAAGACCGAGAAAGGGATGTTCCCACTCTTGAAATAGGACAAGAGTTTCCTGTATTGTCCTTTTACACCCAAAGTCAATTATCTTTGCACCTATAGCCAATGTACGATGTAAACCTTTTTGTTAAAGATGTTACACAATGTTCCACCCACATCTGTAAATTAATGTATATATTTTTGAGAGTATTGTAAATGATTTATAGAGTATTTAGTATATATTACTGATAAAAAAATGTTTTTGACTGATTAAGAAGTGATTCATTTATTCATACATTTCTATATTTTGCTCTCAATGTCTTTTAGTCACTGCTCAGATAGCAATATTGCTCTCAAGACGCAATATTCAGAAAGTATTGACAAAAGGATTACCTTTATACTTTCTCTCTCAATACCAGTGACGAGTGAGAGGACTCCTTGGTTAATCTCATTTCCCCAGACGTCTGAGCTATTGAATTTCCTGATGTTTCTCTTCTGCTGGTGTTCTGAGGTGAAGGAGGCTTGTGAATTACTTCTGACATCATAGACAGGAAGAGACAGTGGTTTGCATTATTACAGCAGGGTTAGAATGTTAATTGAATGGACCTTTTGAACCTTGTTTCATCCAGAGGAGCCTTTTTTAAATTTCTTTATTCAATATCATGTCCTGGAATCCTACAAAGGAAAAAAAATTGAAAGAATCCCGTTTCTACCCTTGTGAATTTTAACTGGTGGACTTTTAAAGATCTGCTTGTTCCATTGCGTTCGATCAGAGGTCATTGGAAACCAGGATATCACTAGCCTGATTCAAACTATGTTGGCTTCAAGTTAAAGATGATACATATTCATTAGTGTTGTCATAAATTATAGATTTTTCGACGCATATAGATTCTGAATATCTGAAACTGTTTCAATACAATTTTCCACAGTATCGATACATTACCACGCTAGAAATTTTATGTTCCCAGAACATTCTCAGAATGTCCCGACTGGTGTCAAGGATGTTGCCTAGTAGCATTCCCAGAACGTTCTGAGATGGTCACGATGTTGGGTGGCGTTATTTGGCGGACCTTCACGGAACATTCAGGGTGTTCTCGGAACGTTTAGGTGACCTTTATTTTATTTGGAAATTTTACGTTCCCAGAATATCCCCACTGGTGTCAAGGACGTCACCTGGTAACATTCCGAGAACATTCCGTGATGGTCACGATGTGGAGTTCTTTAAAGGGTTGGGGGACGTTATTTGGTGGACCTTCACGGAACATTCAGGATGGTCTCTAAATGTTTAGGGAACCATATTTTATTTGGAAATGTGATGTTCCCAGAATGTTCTTAGAAATTCCCCACTGGTGTCAAGGACGTCGCCTGGTAACATTCCCAGAACGTTCCGAGACGGTCACGATGTGGAGTTCTTGAAAGGGTTGGGGGGCATTACTTGGCGGACTTTCACGGAACATTCAGGGTGTTCTCGGAACATTTAGGGGACCATATTTTATTTGGAAATGTAATGTTCCCAGAACGTTCTCAGAACTTCCCCGCTGGTGTCAAGGACGTCTCCTGGTAACATTCCCAGAAAGGTCAGAGACGGTCACAATGTGGAGTTCTTTTAAGGGTTGGGGAACGTTATTTGGCCGACCCTCAGGGAACATTCAGGATGTTCTGGGAATGTTTAGGTGACCAATACTTGGACATTCCCTTTAGGTCTCTTATTTATTTATTTATTTTTTTTATTTTTTTATGATGTTATTTTTTTGGTCCTGTCCTTCTATCACGTTTACTAAATGTTTTCAGAACCTTTAGTAACATTACAGGAACCTGTTTATAACGTTCTTATGTGACCATAAAATAACCAAAATGGAACGTCCCCTTAAAGTCATATAAGGAACCTTGAACTGCATCACTTTCATAACCAAAAGAGGACGTTTTGGTGAACGTCCCTAATGTTCTGTAAACGTTCAGGATTTTCGTCACCGTTGGAGAACTTTTAGGGAACGTTGTGCAAGGTCGCGAGAACCCCTCCCACGGGGGTTGGGACCAGCTTCTCACCACATTGTATAGTTTATTTAAAGTCGGCATTAAGCAATTGAACATTGAAACGTCTTTTCTTCTCTTTTGTGACATAAAATATCTTCTCAAATAAGAAAAATTGGGTCAAATTTGGGGAAATTGTCAATTGGGAATTGATTGGGTCGTTGTGATTTGAGTGAGGATTTAGTCTTTAAGAAATTAAGTCTTTAACTATTGTAATTTTGCTACTGCGAAGTAAAATAATGAATATACTTATTATGAAATATTCTTTTTTTATTTTATTTTACAGTGCAGTTCTTTTACAACAGTAATATATTTCTGTCTTTGAAATTTTTAGTAGTATTATTTTTTTTTTCAGTTGTTTTTTTTAGCTGATATTAACATTACTAAAAGCATATGAAAGTGACATCTTATTCCAGTGTTGTTTATCCTCCCTGATTCATCTTCTTTTTGATCCCTCTTGCATTTTCCTCTCTCCAGTATCCCGCCTCTCTGACTGTCGCAATCGATTTTGGAGATAAGCAGCCTTCAAAGTCTCATTGCATGCTGCCAAAAATCTCCAAGCTGCATGATGGATTACGTCAAACTGCCATCTATATTTATCCGTGAATGAACTCAGTTTTTGACAGCTTACTGATGCCTCTATACCAAATTGCAGGATGTAAAACAGACATTAACTGAGATAAGTGTCTTGGGTCGACCAATGAAGATATAAATCTGTGCCATATAGCCTCTCAAATTGTAGTCATATTCAAAATATGATGCAAAATACGTCTTTTATTGAACTTTTCCTTGATACTGAACAGATTGCTCTTCATCTTTGTCTTTAAAGACAGATAAATGGAGAGCTTTTCCATCTCATGCCTCTCAGAGAGGTCATTGGCCTGATAGTTGAAGTGGCTTTTCCATGTCATCTTCAGGGTTACTGACTGTCTGATAAGCATTTTGAAGGTTGAGAAAGTTTGACCCAACACACCCTGAATACTGCTGTCAGGCTCTTAAATTTTGAATGTAGCAACATTTAAGCAGGCCTGGACACAATAAGGCCTCGGCGATACATCGAATATTAGCAATATTATCACAATATCGGGATGATTTTAAAAGTTTAGCTTATAAAGACTTCTCTTATAACAATAGCTGCTATCCAGATCTTGTCTTTTTCATGGGGGCAAAAATCAGCTTTTTAAATTATTCCAAAGCAAATGCAAAAAAAATATTGAGATATATATTGAATAATATCTATTTTTCTTCTCATGAGAATGACAGCTGATAGGCTGCTGCTTTCAAGGTTTTTCTTTTGTTAATTTAGTAAAAAAAAAATAGTATGCCATCACTAGATTTTTTTCAACTGTGTTTTGCAGTAAAATATTGAATATTGTCAAAAATTTTCATCTCACAGGAATGATGGGTGAAGGACCGTCAAAGGTTTCTATTTACGACAGCGTTCAGCAATGCAGCCAATCACAAACATGTCTGTTAAGCACGTGAATAGCAATGGCAATCAGTGGTGTTTAAGTCAATCAGTAAAAGGTCTTATGTTTTCAGATGTTATTGATTTAAATTGTGAGTCTACATGATCGCAAAACCTTTCATTATAACCAACTAAGTGTAAACACAATGTAAATAAGAGATTAATTTCAATAAAAGTTTTATTTTTTATGCTACTAACTACACACTGCACTACAAACATATTTAAGATTGAATCCAAAAATGCAATGATTGACAGTGATAACCTAAAAAATCTGATACTGTATGCCAGAATAGATCTGTGCATTAAGACACTGACACATTGAGTGTAAATGCAAACTAATGGACCTGTCACTTTTTCTGTATTTAATGTGTTTTTATGTTCTTCTAAGAACTCGTTTTGTTGTTGCATTGGTACATTTGTATATTGGTACATTTTTATAAATAAATAAGACAGTAAGTGAACAGTAGATAATTTTTTCTCAGTGTTGACTTTGAAATGCAAAAATATTGAGATATATATTGAATAGTCAAAATTTGGAAAAACAATCAAGATATATGTTTATTAGACTCCAGGTCATAGACTTGAGTTTCACTTAAATTGTTCCTTAAATAGCTCTTCTGTGTCCTTTTCCTGAGTAGAAACTCATTTTCAGTAAATACGTGACCTGCTTTCTGTAGTCTGTCTCTGTCTGAGAGAGTTGTAGCATTTTGATGCAAAATGTGGCATCCCATTTCATATAGCCTCTTCCTACTCGGTCGTTACTGCATACACATTGCTGACAGCAAAATTTTCATTACCTTTCCAATGACAGATTTAATAAGTAATCTGTTGGTGGGAATTTGCTCTTGAGGGACAAAACAGTTGGTATAGCCTAACTATGCAACAGCTGGCACTGAATGGATCATGGTTATGATGAACAGTTTTGACAAAAAGACAAGGTACAGTATAGCTTGTCATTGGATTTCTTAACAGACATTTTCCTATAAAAAACAAAGGTGCACAAATCATGTTGCTGGTACTATGAAAGCCCATACTAGGATTGATGGCACTCTCAGCTCCTATTACGAGAGAGATGGCATAACTTGGCGTATTTTAATTTATCTTCTCCAGCAGCTACTTATTTATAGATACAATCGGGGCCCAGCTACATTTTCATTAGTGTCCATGCTCTATTCTTATTACACTGCTTGGCAGGTCTCAAGAGGCAAAGTCTGGCTGCATCCCAGCATTCTATTACAAAGTGTCTTGTGAATACAGCATCAATATCTTTTGTGTACCAATGAAACAAAACTGAAACTTCCCTAGCCAATTTACAGGTACATTTAGTTGCTTTTATTGGTGTCCATCCATCCATCTACAACTTTTTGTAGACTTTGATTGTAAACTTTAAGCAACCATTCACACAGAATGCGCTTTTCCATTCCACTGCACTGATTTCCCACTGCTTTTCTATGTAATCATGCTCTAGACTGACGTATTTGACCATTGTACTGACATTATATTTGCCTGAATGCATTCAGCAGTTCCAAATTCTGTGTAGTTCAGCTATACTAACTGGCGCTAAAATGATAATTTTAGAGATATAATTTTCCTCAATAAAATTATAACAAAAGTTACATAAATGTTTGATATAATGTTTATGTGCTAAAAGCGGAGCGGAACGAAACCGCACTGCTCATTTGAACCGCACCACATGGACCATTTATCAGCTCGGCTCAAACGGCAGTGCAGCGCAAGCTTACTTATCTGTCTCAATCATGTGACCACTAAACAGTGCTATGAATGTCTCAGTGATTTAAACTAGTTTAAACCAGATGAAACAGTGTTGACAAACACAAGAAACTCTGTGCCATGAGCGATCCAGTCAGAAGACTTTTCAATCTACAAATCTCCACAATTTACCATGGATTTACCGTAGTAGCTGGCCCACATTGTACAGCTGCCCATCGGGAAATGGCCAGTCCGTCCCTGAAATGCACCATGGTATTGTGAGCAAGTGAACATTTTGTCCTCAAAGTTGATGTGTTAGAAGCAGGAAAAATGGGCAAGCGTAAGGATTTGAGCGAGTTTGACAAGGGCCAAATTGTGATGGCTAGACGACTGGGTCAGAGCATCTCCAAAACTGCAGCTCTTGTGGGGTGTTCCCGGTCTGCAGTGGTCAGTATCTATCAAAAGTGCTCCAAGGAAGGAATGGTGGTGAACCGGCGACAGGGTCATGGGCGGCCAAGACTCACTGAAGGCTGGCCCGTGTGGTCCGATCCAACAGACGAGCTACTGTAGCTCAAATTGCTCAAGAAGTTAATGCTGGTTCTGATAGAAAGGTGTCAGAATACACAGTGCATCACAGTTTGTTGCGTATGGTGCTGCAGACCAGTGAGGGTGCCCATGCTGACCCCTGTTCACCGCTGAAAGTGCCAACAGTGGACACGTGAGCATCAGAACTGGACCACGGATCAATGGAAGAAGGTGGCCTGGTCTGATGATGACGCGTTTTCTTTTACGTCACGTGGATGGCCGGGTGCGTGTGCGTCACTTACCTGGGGAACACATGGCACCAGGATGCACTATGGGAAGAGGGCAAGCCGGCGGAGGCTGTGTGATGCTTTGGGCAATGTTCTGCTGGAAAACCTTGGGTCCTGCCATCCATGTGGATGTTACTTTGACACGTACCACCTACCCATGGTGGTGAGGTGCTATATGCGTGCATGGTTTTACCTATGGTTATCTAAATGTATTATAATTTGGATGGCCAATAGTTAATTTAATCAATCAGAATATTTAAATCTTACCCTATGAGGTTGTTTTACATTTTACAGATGTTACCATTTTACTGTCTTTTTTAGTGTATTTTTACGAGAATGAGTGACTAATAACACATGCACAGTTTTTGCGAGCTCTAGCAGCTCTCTTCAGGGGTCGTCTCTCAGCACCGTGACACTGACACAAGACACCACTACACTGCTGGCATTTTACCCTCCCAACCGTACGAGACAACTAGACACTCTAAAGCCTGCAACAGAGGCAGAGCGCTGAAGCCTAACCGGTGACGAGACAGGTAAACAAAAGCCTGCTGCTATTCTGCAACACTGTATATTGCATCAGAGGGATGCTTATTGATTGTAAGTGGAGACCAGGTCATGTTCACCATTGTGAAAATGCTCTTACTGAAGTAATGGGGTCTTTTTAACTACAGTTTTAGCTTACTGGTAAACCAGCTGTACTGACGTGTTTTCTAAAGGAGATGTCTGCCCGTTTTGCAGGGTGTTAACACAGTGTGAAAATTAGTTAAATATTAATTAGGCTGGTTAACTGCTTCTGAGAAATGTGAGTTTAAGTTTAACGAAGCTTTCAGTGTGACGGAAACTTGATAATGTTAGTCGAACACAAAAATGAAGCTACTCAATAAATTACTGTGCATGCTGTAATATTATATGTTGATATATTAAGTGACTCATTACTGTCATATGAAATGATTTTGGCTGCTCTATATGGCAGTAAATTACATGCTGACCTTGGATCAGTGTGTGGGATTCTAACTGTTTATCTAGTGATTCATTGTTCTCACTGTAATCAGGGGACCTGCATTAAATGTCAGAAGCTGAAATTTGTATCTCAGCTTTCTGTAAATTTCAGCATTCTGTGTGATGTGAATGGGAATGACCTTGTCCCAATGAGAGAACCCTTTAAAATGCTTTTCCACCTGTTGCTAGTGTTTAAAACGCCGCTCATCTGAACATTTTTAAATAGACACCACCTTTACACGTCCATTGAACAAATTAACATTCATTTTGCAGCTTCAAAACATGCCAGCTGGCTTGTGCCAAGCAATATAAAGGCAAAGCTTTCACTTTGGGGTAAATGGTCTGTTCAGTTGAGGGATTGGTGCCTGACACATTTACGCAGTCATCTGACGTGCACTGCTTAGCTGGATATAGCCTTGCATCCTCAGATAAATGAATGCATTTGTATTTATAGTCATTCTTGCCTTTCACTTGCAGTTTAGCTTGTGTTGTGCCAAGTTTGCTTGAGGGTCTAATCACCGGAAGACTATTATGACCACTTTGACTTCCACTCATCCTGACATTGATTCAGAGAGTTGCAAATTGAAAAGAAACATCAAGTGTGTCTGTGACATCTTTAAAAAACAGTTGACCAGAGACAAGTTACTAAGGGAAATCACCAGACCGTCTGATAAACATTCACTTGCAGCATAATGTCTGGTACACAATGCAGTTTATTTGTAAGGATCGCTCAATTAGACAGGAAAAGACAATCTTGTAAAGCAACTGACTAGTTTAACACTCAAAATAATTAGATGGTTTGAGTAGGACAAACTTAAATTAAACAAATTAGTTCAGTCAAATGAACTTTTATGGGTATTTAGCACTTTCTTTTTCTTTTAAGTTCACAGAACTGATATATTTTAAGTAAACTGAACTGTTTCATTGTTTTGAGTTCTTTTAATTTAGCCGAACTTAAGTTTAACTGAAACTGGGCTGGGATTTCTATTTCCCAGCATGCTTTGCCTATGGCACTCAAAAGGGAGTGTAAATGTTTTTGTGCAAGATAAATGTTAAGTGGGAGATTTAGCAGTGATTAATATTTTGTTATTTTAATTTAGAAGAGTTTCTATTAATGTGGGTTTTTGGAGAGTTACCATCATGGTTGACAAGTGGTGCATAAATGTATAAATGCTTTATATTGCTGTACTCATTCAGTAAGTGCTATACCATGCTATTGTTAACATGTTGCGTGAGGCAACTGATTGCCTCAAATTTTTTGAGTTTTGCCAACTTATTCGGGTTTTCAGCGTTCCATTCATTCATCTGAAAAAGATTATACCACAATAATGGAGCAGCCATATCACGATTTCAGTTTTGTTTCGATTAATGATGCTGCCCTATATAAATGTATAGGATAAGATGGACAGGAGCTTTGGATGAGGCAGTGCAGTGAGTGTTTCTGAATGATCACATGAGACTAAACAGGTGTGGTGGTGATTATAGAGATCCGGGGGGCTCCTGTCAAGGATGCACACCATGTTTGTTCACACAAATCCTTTACTTACCACAGGCTGTCAGCCAGAATTGTAAAGAGCTCCATTACCAACAACCATAAAGCTTACATAGCAGCCGCAACCTGTGTGGCATCTCCATGCAGTGACTTATGGTCTTTAAAAATATAGAAGCGACTGGAAAGGAAACAATGCGCTCTGACCTCACCTCTACCTCTCACTGCCTCTTTGGAAGTGTAAAAGCGTGTTGAGTTCACATGTTTTCCCTGTTGATTCAGCGTGTTCTGAAGATATGATGCCTTGTGACTTCAAAGCATTCCTGTTCAGATAGGGAGTGTTATACGTTCAAGGTCAGTTCGTGTCCATTTAAAAACTGTATTTTGAGGGGGAAAATAATAAATACTCAGTTTTCATAATGCCAAGAATCTGCATTTCATGTCTTCTACTCACTTTGAATCCGAATGTAATATTAGGAGCTATTTATCTATCTCTTATTCATGGCTCATCTGCCAAGCGTGGGAGATGATGGTACTGACACCAGTTGCTTCGTCTCTCAGGGACCAGTGAGCTTCCTAGGCTCTGCTAAATTAATACAATCTCTAAGGCAGAATTTTTCCCTGCTCTTCAATACAACAGTACAGTGCTTATTCATACTCTTACTGTATGTTGCTTTTAGTTAGATTAAAGACTGTCTTTATACCTCGGCATCAGATTACTATGAATGGGAGCAACAAGGAATAGAGTGCAATGGTACGGAAGTAAAATTCCCATTCATTTTCTCTATAGGGGAATTAATTTTGAAACCTTTAAAGGGGATCTATTATGCCCCATTTTACAAGATGTAAAATAAGTCTCTGATGTTCCCAGAGTGTGTATGTGAAGTTTTAGCTCAAAATACCCCACAGATCATTTTTTTATAGCATGTTATAGCATGCCATTTTTTGGGGTTGAGCAAAAACGCGCCATTTCAGTGTGTGCCCTTTAAATGCAAATGAGCTGGTGCGGACCTTCAAGAGCTGATTCTCCGGTGTCAGGAGTCAGTCAGGACGCACTATAATGTCAGAAACTGTGAATATATGCTGCATGGAGATAGAACAGGTATAGTTTAGTTTAATTACGGTTATAACTTATATTGTCTTCTTCTACTATATTAGTACAAGCCTGTTGTACCGGACCCCGTCCGAATGATGGCCAAAACTTTACAGATGAGTTTTATGATGTTTATTGTACTTCACACAAAAGATGAAGCGTCCGTTTTCACTCTAGAAAATCACTGTAAGAGCTTAATAAAACACAGTGCAAGTGTGCATTAAAATATTATCCATAAACTCTCTCTCTCCCTTGCATTATCATCAACATACATAGCGAAGTACACAGAAACACTCATTACAACTAACAGTAAACAAATATATAAAGACCTTATGCCTTTTCGGGTGGTGCTTAATAAACTGGTAAACTTAATATCCATAAATCAACTCCGATGAACTGTAATAAAGTGCTCTCACCTTCATTACTGCCGTATCCAGTATCACTTTGGAGGCTGTAAACTGGATCATGAAAAGTTTACTGATCTATCCTTGAGTAACAACTTTTTAGCGAAACCTGTTTTGTATTGTCCATTTGTATTGATATTCGTTCACAAAGCAGTCCGGTGTGAAATGATTCGCGCAGACATAAACGAATTTCGGTAGAGTTGAGGGAGCATTTTCTTCAAAAACCAAATTAATCCACCTCGTCTTCAGCGGCTCAGATTTCGGGAGTAAATGGAGAGAGCTACGTGGATTAATCCATCCAGCTACAGAACACCTAAAACGCTCGGGAGACATTCTCATCAGTGCAGCAATGGCAGTCTGTGTACAACTCGCTGTGAACTCGCTCAGGGCGGTTCTATGTTCAAACGGCAGTGTCTGTCAACATTCGTGGGCAGGTAATGTGACGTCACACTGCCAGGAACCTGCAAACGGCTTGTTCCGAGACACTGCTTATGATTTGTGGGGATTCAAAAAAAAGGAGTGGTTGGATTTTTTATCATTATAGGGTGGTTGTGTACACACACTGCCAACACACATTTATAGCCAAACACCATGCAAAAGTGAATTTAGCATAATCGGTCCCCTTTAAAGACAGACCTGTTGTGAGCTATAAGTTTGTTAATCAATGGATATTTTTATCGATGGAATATTACCCATGATTCTGCAGAGAAATCGCCAAATGTTGTAGTTCTTTTCACTATTAAAAGCACAATTGGAGATATATTTAAAAATATCCTGGCTCTTCCAAGCATTCAAATGGTAGTGAACGGGGGGGCTTGTTTTGAAGCCCAAAATAAATGCATCCATCTATCATAAATACAATCCATACTGCTCCAGGGGGCTCGCCTTCTGAAGCGAAGCAATGCGTTTTTTAAGAAAAAAAAAATATTTAAAACTTTATAAAGTAAAATAACTAGCTTCCGCCAGAGTTTAGACGCCTCTCACGGTTTAAACAAAAAGGGCTGGGCAACAAACTCAAGCTCCTCTTCTCTTATATTAAAATCCTCTGACATTTCTCTTTCAAATTTCTCGTTTTAGACATCTAATTTGCGACCGGTGTTTTGTTTTGCTCCATCTTCTGCACTTCCGCGTTGTCATTACGTCAGCTGTCGTTAGAAGAAGTTAGCAGTGTTGCAAAGTCAGCGGTTTTCCCACATATTTGGGATACTTTTACACTGTTGCTGCGGGTCATTTTTATAGTTCACGGGTTGAAGCGACATGAGTGTGTTTGTGTCTAAAAACTAAAGCACTTTGTGTAAGGTGCTGTTGAATATACAGTAATGCATGTAAATGTAAGTATACTGTAATTATATTACCGTCAGATTTCTTATCAGACTCCTTTTGTGTTTCTTTTTCAAACAACATTTTCACTAACACTCTGCAGCCATTAAACAGATGTAAAAGGTGCTTTTTATCAGCTCAGACATAAACTGCAGTATGCCTCTGATTACACATGAAAGGGTTGTTTTAGAAACAGAATTTCATGAAGCACTTGAATACATAGTAGAGACAATGCCTCTGTTCATATGGCCAGCATATTTCTGCTGTGCAAACGTGTCCCCCTCACATGTAACTTGATGTTGATGCCGTTCTTAAAATAGGCACATTGGACATACATGTCATGCTGACTTTTTGCCAAACCTCATATCACATTACACTGAGAGTATAAATCATTTCCAATGATACCTTGCTTACTGAATGTCATTTTTTAGATGGTATTAGGTTTTATACAGTTATTAGTCACTGGCTGCTGTCTCAAATGTGAAAACAACCTGATTAAAGAGGCAAAACAACACTGATTATCACTGGTGTGTGTGATTCATTTTGATGGACATGTCTGGGAAAATCTAAGGCTGTGATTATGCTGACGTTCAGTTGGTGATTTGTGTTTTTGCTTCAGGGAAGCATAATAATCATGCTAATGCGATGCTGCTTTGTTTTTGTCTCATCTGCAGCCATAACCAAAGGACGACTACATTCATACATCCAGTGACAGGCCAAATCTCTGCTGAGAACACTGATTTCAGACTTCAGGACCAGTAAGTATTGCTTTTTGACATTGCTTATAGTGAAGGTTGACTACTTAGGTCATTTCTGATTCAGTTATATTTATGTCCTGTCTCAAACTAGCAGCCCAGATCTTGAGTTTAGTCTCTAATAACATAAATTGTATAATGAGACCTCATATACTTTTCAGACAGTAAACAACTCAGGCCATCCGATCTCGTGCTCCATGTCAATAAGGCAGTCAAGAGGTCGCTTATTCAAAACAGTAACAAAGGTGCAGCTTGATGATGCCGTGAATGAGTGTGGAATCATGGGAGTTGTCATTTTCACCTCCACATCAGTGTCAGGCGATGCAATGACACTTATATTTACGTTATCCCAAATGTTTCCAACAACAGCCCAAGTCAACAAAATATATAGCATTGTTCTAGAGGTTTTTGGATATTGAAATTAAAAATATCTTACATATTCTGCTTTTAAGCATGAGTGAATTGCGTATGGGACCAAACTAATTACAGCAGCATTCTCTCTCAAAACGGTGTTAAGTGATTAAATTTAAGTCTGTAAAGGGTTTAAATAATAAATTACAGGGAACTTTTGTCAGATTTGACCTGACAGGGGTTTAAATAGTAGCATTAACTACTATTAATGAGTCCAAAAGCTGATATTTTTTAGTTTATAGACTTGTATCTGTTATTAACTAGGATTATTTGCTACTTTGATATTTTAGACTATCCATCAAGATTTTGCAGTCAGTATGATTTCTTTTTTGATAGAAATTAATAGTTTTATTTAGCAAAGATGCATAAAATTGATCAAAAGTGGTCAGTAAAAAGTTTTGTAAAACATTGAAATTAAAATTTCAAATAAATGCTGGTCATTTTTTAATAATCCTGGGAAATAAATTGTCATGGTTTCCACAAGAACATTAAGCAGCTCAAATGCTATCAACATTGATAATAAGAAATGTTTCTAGAGTAGCAAATCAGCATCTTAGAATGATTTCTGAAGGATCATGTGACACTGAAGACTGGAGTAATGATGCTGAAAATTCAGCTTTGTTCACAGGAATAAATTACATTTTAAAATATATTAAAATAGAAAACAGTTATTTTAAATTGTAGTAATATTTCACAATATGTTCACATACTCATGATCTATATGTTGGTAGAAGCATAACTGGAAGGATACAGCTGGTTTAAGTATCACATGTCTCCACTGGCATTTGTCAATAGTCTCGCTCTTTACAGTTCCCCTCTTGGTGCCGTCAAGCTGTAATTTATATTACAGCTGTCTGTTTTCTCAAACGTGCACGCAGATCACTTGGGCTGTATTACTCTTCATCAAAAATGGCTTGTACAGGAAAATGTATGGTAATGCTTTCACTCACAACAAAATTCTGGGCTGTTTCATTTTATGCTTTTAAGAGATACAGCAAAACCTTTCAGGTTATGTTAGGGAGCTCCAAAATAACATTACACAATCCAACAGCTCCATGTTTGAGAATGATCTGGCATTAGATCTGCCCACCGGTCTTATCTAACTTGGATCTCTCTAAAAGCAGCTCATATTAGCGCATATATCACAAAAGACTGGGTCTCTCTTAGCATCTGAGTGTGAGCGGGAGGCCGTATTCTCCTGCCACATCCTAATGGATGCATCTCATTAACAGCTGTGTGGGTGCACGAGGCTTTCTGAGAACCACAGGTTATGTGTCATTGGCTGTTAATGTATCAGCCTGGGCACATGTTGGAAAGAACTAGTATGTGCTGTGGGGCTTATATAATAACTGAACTACTATACATTATGCAAAGTATGATGACAGACTGTGCTGGACACTTTTGACACTTATTTATTTATAAGTCGTGTTGTCAAAAGTACCGACCGCGATACCAAGTCGGTACTGAAATTTTAAAAATGTGATGCTTTGAGCGCTGTTGAGCGGATTTGTAAACACCTGCGATTGGCCTTTGTGTTCACCCCCCATCTATCCACGAATAGACGCCTGCTTTCAAACACTCCCGCTTTCAAAACGCTTTCAAATTCAAACACTACAAGTATCATTTAACTAATCAAAGTACAATTTTTTTGAGACTTTGGTGTAGAACTCATTTTGCACTGTTTTTACCACAGACATGTAGTATGCTATTACTTTTCAAAGCAATCATACAATTTTCATCTGGTGGAAAACAAACAATAACATCCCATGGACTTACACCGATGAGCCAAATTGTGACACCTGCCTAATATGCTGTTGGTCCTCTGTATGCTGATAAAACAGTGCCAACCCGCCGAGGCTTGGACTCTACCAGACCCCTGAAGGTGTCTTATGGTATCTGGCACAAAGACTGTAGCAGCAGATCCTTCAAGTTCTGTAGGTTGCGAGGTGGAGCCTCTGTGGATCGAACTTGCTGGCCCAGCACATCCCACAGATGCTCGATTGGACTGAAATCTGGGGAATTTGGAGGCCAGAGCAACACCTTAAACTCTTTATCATGATCCTCAATCCATTTCTGAATAATGTGTGCAGTGTGGCAGGTGCATTATCCTGCTGAAAGAGACTGCTTCCACCAGGGACACCATTATTATAAAGGGGTGTACCTGGTCTGCAACAATGAGTGCGTTTACATGCACCCTCATAATGCGATTTTTGGCAATATTGCGATTAAACTTTACCTCATGTAAATGCAATACTTTGATCAAACGAATGCAATTAAGCTCATAATCGTAGTAACCATGATCGCATTAGACTAGGTGGTGTAAGTCAATTTTAATCGCAATAAACATGCATGTAAACACCTTAATCGCATTATTCCCGCTCTGACCAATGTGCGCATGTGCTCGGACATACACGGATGCGCTGTATTGTTAACACAACTTCATGAATGAACTCCGCGACATTATTCTGAAGTTTTCTCTTCCGTATCTTCATCCAGATGGCGCGAAGAATGCAAAACAGCAGCATTGCGATGTTCATTACGGCAGCGTATAATATCTAGTATGTCCAAAAAAACGATGTTCGCTTCACCTGTGACTGGTCATAATTTTTTGGCTCATCAGTGTTTAATGACTGACTATTCAGTTTCTGGTGACCCCAGCCTTATAGACATGAAGTGGGCTTGTTTGGTGTCGTGTCCACAGGCCCTGTGGGGCCCCAGAGGCCCCTTGATATATCTTAAGCACCAGAATAATTATTTTAATAGCTTTTGTTTTAGTTTTAGTTGACTATAACAACACTGCCAGACTCAGTCACAGTCAGATCGTATCAATTTGTATAGCATTTATATTTTAGGCTAGCTTGGTAATGCTTTTAGAAAAATGTATCGTTTGATGTCAGTTCTGCACTATGCTGCTCTACCATGCCCATTATTTCCATACCTTTACTAAGAGCCACTGAATGAAAGGTGCTAGAGAGGTTTGAGTGCCCAAAGCCCATGGAGTCCTGAAATGTGCATAGCTATAAGGACAATCTGTTTCTGTTTCTTTTGTATGTTGGCTCTTTGAATGTCTGGCCATCTGTTCTAGGATTGTAAGTGTGAGAGTTGTGCTGTGAGGTTTCCTCGACTCTCCCTGTTGACTCTACCTCTTATATAAAGACAATCTGATTAAAACTGATGAAAAAGAGCTAACATACACTACCGTTCAAAAGTTTGGGGTCAGTAAGATTTTTTAATGTTTTAAAAGAAGTATCTTCTGCTCACCAAGCCTGCATTTATTTGATTAAAAATACAAACAAAAACAGTAATATTGTGAAATATTATTCCAATTTAAAACAGCTGTTTTCTATGTCAATATACAGTAAAGTGTCATTTATTCCTGTGATCGAAGCATCATTACTCCAGTCTTCAGTGTCACATGATCCTTCAGAAATCAATCTAATATGATGATTTGATGCTCAAGAAACATTCATTATTATTATCAATGTTAAAAACAGTTTCATCGAACAATTCTTCGGTGAATAGAAAGTTCAAAAGAACAGCATTTATTTAAAATAGAATATTTTCTAACAT
>RJVU01080398.1:454926-470524 GCA_003731715.1 Anabarilius grahami | reverse complement strand
TAAAGAATTTATGATTAGACCTTTGCTACATAAAATCAGCTGGTGTTTAATGCTAACTTATTGCATCATAATGGAGGCTTTGCTAATCATGACCTCTCAGAATGCATGTGCAGAAATAACTGAAGTGTTGTGACGGCTGACTGCCATATAGTTTGATTAAGGAGACTCAGAGAAATGCAGCAGCAGGAACGCTGCTCGTGTCATCTCCTGCCTGAGTTTAGAGTATTCTAGATGAATGAGTGCCTGTAGCTCTTGTCGTTGGCAGTGATGGCGTGCAATAGTGATGTATTAGGCGTATTAATGGATTGGCATGTGTGAGCGGTGGGCAGCATGTAGGCTTACGTTGCTGTGCCCACAGAATGCCAGCGGATGGTGTGTAAGATCAGCTGTGCACCCCTGGCAGATGGTCTAGTCTAATGGGTGATGAATGAGCTTTCAGTCCCCCTGCTCATCTTCAGATTATGTGTGTGTGTGTGTGTGTGTGATATAGGGATCCAAGTCCAGTGGAAGGGTCCATAGCTTTGGCAAACGAGATCATGCCATAAAGAGGAATCCCAGCGTTCCTGTAGTGGTACGTGGATGGCTCCACAAACAGGTAAGAGAATTTGATCAATGAGCTTGTTTACTGATTAACTAAACTTTTGCTTTCAAATTATACTTTACATGAGAGGTTTTTAGACTTTACAGACCCAGAGGCCCCAGAACCAGGAACTCCTAGTATAAAAAGCCAGAATGTCTCAGCAACACTTTATAATATCTATGACTTACACCACTGTTCAAGAGGTGTAAGTCATAGACTTTAACTGTTTTTTTTTTTTTTTAAAGAAATTAATACTTTTACTCAGCAAGGATGCATTAAATTGATCAAAAGTGACAGTTTAGAGTTTTATGTTGTTATAAACATTTCTGTTTCTATTATTTCTAATAAAAGCTGTATCACAGTTTCCACAAAACCATTAAGCAGTACAAATGTTTTCAATATTGATAATATTAAAAATGTTTCTTGAGCACCAGATCAGCATAGATTTTTCTGAAGGATCATGTGACACTGAAGTCTAATGTAATGAAAATTCAGCTATGCCATCACAGGAATAAATCATTTTAAAATATGTTAAAACAGAAAACACGTTTTAAATTGTAATAATACTTCTCAGTATTACTGTTTTTACTGTATTTATGATCAAATAAATGCAGCCTTGGTGAGTAAAAAGACTTTTCAAACTTTTGAATGATATTAATTCAATTCAATTAACTTTTATTTGTATAGCGCTTTTCACAGTACATATCGCTTCAAAGCAGCTTTACAGAAAATGCATGTCAACACTACAATATAGAGTGAAATGTTATCACAGGTGACTGTGTCCAAGTAATGCATTTCAGAAATGTACATATAAAAATCACACAGTTAGCTAACAACACAATGTATTAATTTTAGGCAGAAACAATGATCTTGTTGAAGTAATTATTACAAGTTGTGAACATAATTACTATATTATGTAATGCTCAGCAGCTCATCAGTTAAAAAGTTATAGTTAGAAATCAGTTAGAAGTTAATTAATAATTTGGGATGTCATTGTTTTATAAAATTCTGTTTCATATCTTATCTGGAGTTTCTTTTTAGGGACATTCACGGATGCCTAGTTTAAAATTATAGCCTTTTACCATGACTAATGTGACAGGAAGACAGAAGTTACACATGCACATACAGTAATGGTGTTTCGAAACCTAGTGAGCTGCACAATTTGACCAAATCATTCAATCTGGTGGGACCAAAAAGATCAAAACAAGTTTTGAAAGTTTAAAACCCCATTTTGGTTGACCACAAATCTGAATATTGGGGGAAATGCGTCTCTCTAAACATCAGTAGTGGTCACAGCCCTGCAAGACAGCATTTTTGGGCATCATAGGCACTTTTGGACCGTTTGAAACACATATTTTAGCATTCAAATGCATCAAAAAGCTGTCTAGATAGGCAGCTCATTTGGTTTTTCTTTTTGAGAGCCAGCCAGTCAGTTATACAGACACAAACACACATGAACACACGTCTTTCATGGCATGAAAACATCAGGAGTGTGTTTACATGAATAGTTTTTGATAATAGACTTTGAATAAACTCTTTAACGGGAAGTGAAACGGTGCTGTCAGGGGAAAGTGCTGCGAAATTGCCTGCTTGAAGTCTGTTTGAAGTGCTGTCTTTCTCCATCAGATGTCTTCAGCTGCCTGAGGGTTTGTGTTTTCCCATCAGTGTTTGTGTTGCTTTGTACTTTCAGGACAGCTCAGGGATGCGGCTGTGGAAAAGAAAATGGTTTGTTCTGGCTGATTATTGCCTCTTCTATTACAAAGGTGAGTTGCTCTACCAAACATCCAACAGAATCACATTTACACATAGACATGCTAACTTTTCTCCCAGATAATGATTATTATCATTATTTTATTATCATTATTTTGTTAGTAATAGCATTGTGGTCACCAAATCCTTCTTCAACATTTTTTTGCTCTGTACTGTCCCCAAAGTTTCACATGACACATTTAGCAAACTCTGAAAGTAGTTTACTCAGGGAAATGAATATGATGTTTTTGGGTTAATTATCTCTCTCATATTTATGCAGTTTCTTGGATCACACCAAACCCTCTCTGGGAATTCAACTTGCTATTTCAGCTGACTCAAACCTTGTTTGTGTTGTTATAAACAAACAGTGATTATGAGAAGAGAAAGATACTTCAAATTATTTTTATTAAATAAACTTTAATTATCTAAACTAAAGTTGAATTGAAAGTAGATTTTATGTAGTAAGTATACTCAAATCAATGTACTAGTAGTATAAGGGTACTATGTCAGTACTTGGGACTAAATTGGCATAAAAGTATATTTTTGAGTGTACTTTAAAGTCCACTTTAAAAAAAAAAAAAGCCAATAGAGTTTCGTTTATATCACAGCTCGGCCAGAGCTGTTGAGCTTGGCAAAACCTCAGTTTCCTTCTAAACTCTAACCGTTTCTCCTCCTACTCTCCTCCATATTCAAATGGGATTCAAATCTGAAACGTTTCGTGGTCTGGATATGATCCGCTCTGTGCTCTCGTGTCTCTGGACCAGAGCAGACTGTGTGTGCACTGCTGTGACACTAAAGTGAAACCAGACTTCATTCGCCTTAATGGAAAGCATATTTGAATATGTCTGAATCGTTTCTTATCCCCTATATAGTGCACTATGTGCCATTCACCATGTAGAAAATGGTAAATGTGTGAACAAGTGATTTCAGCGGCAGCTTCAGCATCTATTTATAATGTAGGGGGCGGGTCCCTTTAGATTCTAGAGAGCATTTGATTGGACAGAAGATCTGATGAGAAGCTGAAGTCCACGGTGATGTCATTAAAATCCGTGATCTATTTTAGCGGAAGTGTTAAGTTTTGAATGCTGATATCTCCTAAATGCGAATTTTGTCATTGTTTTGGAACACACCATCTTATTCATAACCTTAAGGCTAACATATTCATACTAAAAGCTAAAAAAAAAAACCACTTAAATTTTGATTTCAGGGGGACTTTAAGTGTAACAGTGTCTGTCCCGATAGCCTCGTGGGCAGCACTGTGAGTCCTGGAATTCGAGTCCCGGCTTGCGGACCTTTCCTAATCCTGTCCTCCCCGTATTTAGTTTAGCACAGTTGAATACACTTCCTTTTTGTAAGGAAGAGCTACAATAAAGGCATAATTCACCAAAAAATTAAAATGTTGTCATTATTTGCACACCCTTATGTTATTCCAAATCCTTATGCTGTTGTTTATGCAACACACTAGTTTGTTACACAACCCTTACCATACAACTTATGAAGCCAAAGTAATGCTTTGTGTGAAAATCAGACGAAACTTAAGTTAATAACTGACATTCTGGTACATTTTGAAATGAATCATAGGGATATGATTATTAACAAAAGAATAACTGCAAACAGACGATAAGTGAGTAAATAAACATTTTTGGGTGAGTTATCTCTTTCACCGTCAACTTTATTTCTTGTATCAAATCTTTCACCATTTTAATTATTTCCCCCCTTGTTGTTATAATGGGATGTAATCCATCCTGGTTTTCCAGTCGGTCTGCTCTTCCCAGCCACAGACCCCCCTCAGTTCCCTGCCTGCTCAAATAAAAGCGCGACCTGCCTCGGTTTGGAATCTCTCCTTCAACCAACCTTGAAGTATTTTTAACCTATTATGTCCTTATCAAGCCACTGTTATCGCTTGTCAACCCAGCACTCAATCTCTGCTTCAGACACACCCACACATAAACACACTCTCACTCCCGCGCGCCACTGGAAAGAAATGGTCGGGGCGAAACAAGGAGGGAGAGCGAGGCTAAACTTAAATGTGTGAAATGTGATGATGTTATCAGAGTGGTGTGAGAAAGACAGGTCAGAGAGAATCACATGCCAGGAAGGAAGAGAGGGAGAAAGAGAAAGACAGTCACAACCAGACCTGTTGCTCAGTTGGATTGTTTTCCCCCCACAGACAGTCGTGAAGAGTCGGTTCTGGGTAGCATTCCTCTGCCCAGCTACACTATCGCTCCTGTAGGACCTGAAGATCACATTAGCCGCAAATATGCTTTCAAGGTAAGATCTCATTTTAACAACGAGCAACATACTTAAGTATTCTTCACTTCAATTTGCAACTGTTAATCCTGTGCTATGCAGCAATGATGTTTACTGAACAATTCACCCAAAAAATTAACATTCTGTCATCATTTAATTATTTACTGTGGAACACAAAATGAGAATTTTTAGAGAATGTACTGTAGTTGGTCAGTGAATGAGGACTGGAGCTTCTAAAAAGATACATTAGCACACAAAAAAGTATCATAAAAATGGTCCATATGACTCTTTAAGAACTGTAGTATGAGATTTTTGAAGTCATATAATAGCTTTAACATTTGACTGTTAGCATTCTGACATAATTCGATCAGTGTTGTTATTCTTAAAGGATTAGTTCACTTTAGAATTTAAATTTCCTGATAATTTACTCACCTCCATGTCATCCAAGATGTCTATGTCTTTCTTCATTCAAAAAGAAATTAAGGTTTTTGAGGAAAACATTCCAGGATTTTTCTCCATATAGTGGACTTCACTGTTTAAGTTTAAATGTAGCTTCAGAGGTCTCTACAAGATCCCAGACGAGGAATAAGGGTCTTATCTAGCTAAATAATCTGCCATTTTCTGAAAAAAAAAAGAATTATATACTTTTTAACCACAAATGCTCGTCTTGCTCTGCGATGCACCACACATTACGTAATCACGTTGGAAAGGTCACACGTGATGTAGGCGTAAGTACCGCGGTACGGTGAAAAACTCCATCTCACTTTCTCCTCCAACTTCAAAATCATCCGACATCGTTGCTTTACTTTTTTTTTTTTATGTAAAGGGCATGTGACTTAGTCTTTGCACATTCGCTTTGTAAACACTGGGTCGGTACTTCAGCCTACGTGACCTTTCCAATGTGATTATATAATGCATGGCACATCGCAGAGCAAGACGAGCAGTTGTGGTTAAAAAGTATATCATTTTTTACATTTTTTTTTTTAGAAAAAACCTTATTCCTTATCTGGGATCATGTAGAGCTCTTTGAAGCTGCACTGAAACTGCAATTTGGACCTTCAACTCGTTGGTAACTGTTGAAACCCACTATATGGATAAAAATCCTTGAATGTTTTCCTCATAATTTCTTTTCGACTGAAGAAAGAAAGACATAAACATCTTGGATGACTCGGGGATGTGCAAATTATCAGGAACTTCGACCCGTTGAACCCCAGTGAAGTCACTATATGGAGAACAATTCTGGAATGTTTTCCCTCAAAAACCTTAATTTCTAAAAGAAAAGACATGAACATCTTGGATGAAATGGGGGTGAGTAAATTATCAGGAAATTCTAATTTTTTTAATTAAGGTAAACTAATCCTAAAACTATTAAAAATCATTTTTATTAATTGAAATAAAGCAGAAATAAAACAACATATGAAATTAGACAAAATATATATGAAATTCAAGTCAAGTTTAAGTACTAAAATTACTCAAACAAAAACTGAAATAGTCAAGTTTAAGTACTAAAATTACTCAAACAAAAACTGAAATAAAAATAAATTAAAGCTAAATTGAAATATATATATACAGGTCCTTCTCAAAAAATTAGCATATTGTGATAAAGTTCATTATTTTCCATAATGTAATGATGGAATTGGGGCAGTCGTGGCCTAATGGATAGAGAGTCGGACTTGTAACCCAAAGGTCATGGGTTCGAATCTCAGGTCCGGCAGGGATTGTCGGTGAGGGGAGTGAATGTCCAGCGCTCTCCCCACCCTCAATACCACGACTGAGGTGAGACCCTTGAGCAAGGCACCGTACCCCCAACTGCTCCCCGGGCGCCGCAGCAATGGCTGCCCACTGCTCCGGGTGTGTGTTCACGGTGTGTGTGTTCACTGCTGTGTGTGTACACTTGGATGGGTTAAATGCAGAGCACAAATTCCGAGTATGGGTCACCATACTTGGCCACATGTCACTTCACTCACTCACTCATAAAAATTAAACTTTCATATATTTTAGATTCATTGCACACCAACTGAAATATTTCAGGTCTTTTATTGTTTTAATACTGATGATTTTGGCATACAGCTCATGAAAACCCAAAATTCCTATCTCAAAAAATTAGCATATCATGAAAAGGTTCTCTAAACGAGCTATTAACCTAATCATCTGAATCAACTAATTAACTCTAAACACCTGCAAAAGATTCCTGAGGCTTTTAAAAACTCCCAGCCTGGTTCATTACTCAAAACCGCAATCATGGGTAAGACTGCCGACCTGACTGCTGTCCAGAAGGCCATCATTGACACCCTCAAGCGAGAGGGTAAGACACAGAAAGAAATTTCTGAACGAATAGGCTGTTCCCAGAGTGCTGTATCAAGGCACCTCAGTGGGAAGTCTGTGGGAAGGAAAAAGTGTGGCAAAAAACGCTGCACAACGAGAAGAGGTGACCGGACCCTGAGGAAGACAACGAGAAGAGGCGACCGGACCCTGAGGAAGATTGTGGAGAAGGACCGATTCCAGACCTTGGGAGACCTGCGAAAGACCACCGTGCACAGGCGTGTGCAGGAAATGGGCTACAGGTGCCGCATTCCCCAGGTCAAGCCACTTTTGAACCAGAAACAGCGGCAGAAGCGCCTGACCTGGGCTACAGAGAAGCAGCACTGGACTGTTGCTCAGTGGTCCAAAGTCATTCGGAAATCAAGGTGCCAGAGTCTGGAGGAAGACTGGGGAGAAGGAAATGCCAAAATGCCTGAAGTCCAGTGTCAAGTTCCCACAGTCAGTGATGGTCTGGGGTGCCATGTCAGCTGCTGGTGTTGGTCCACTGTGTTTTATCAAGGGCAGGGTCAATGCAGCTAGCTATCAGGAGATTTTGGAGCACTTCATGCTTCCATCTGCTGAAAAGCTTTATGGAGATGAAGATTTCGTTTTTCAGCACGACCTGGCACCTGCTCACAGTGCCAAAACCACTGGTAAATGGTTTACTGACCATGGTATTACTGTGCTCAATTGGCCTGCCAACTCTCCTGACCTGAACCCCATAGAGAATCTGTGGGATATTGTGAAGAGAAAGTTGAGAGACGCAAGACCCAACACTCTGGATGAGCTTAAGGCCGCTATCGAAGCATCCTGGGCCTCCATAACACCTCAGCAGTGCCACAGGCTGATTGCCTCCATGCCACGCCGCATTGAAGCAGTCATTTCTGCAAAAGGATTCCCGACCAAGTATTGAGTGCATAACTGAACATAATTATTTGAAGGTTGACTTTTTTTGTATTAAAAACACTTTTCTTTTATTGGTCGGATGAAATATGCTAATTTTTTGAGATAGGAATTTTGGGTTTTCATGAGCTGTATGCCAAAATCATCAGTATTAAAACAATAAAAGACCTGAAATATTTCAGTTGGTGTGCAATGAATCTAAAATATATGAAAGTTTAATTTTTATCATTACATTATGGAAAATAATGAACTTATATGCTAATTTTTTGAGAAGGACCTGTATATATATAAATATAAAAAAAATGTAATTATTAAAACTAAAACTAAAATTTTCATTTTGTGTTCCATGGATGAAAAAAAGTCATACAAGTTTTGAGCAACATGAGGGTGAGTAAATGATGACAGGATTTTCATTTTTGTGGTCTATAATTGACAGCTGTCCAAAGCAACCAATTAACCGAAGTAAAAAATTAAATCTTTCAGGGTGATACAGGTCCTAAACACCCTGTCACAATTGTGCTAATGACCCACAGACTGTAAATACTCTTTGCTTATTCATCTAAATTGTCTTGCAATAGCTGCTTCCTGTTTCCCAATCAGCTGTCTTTCTGTTTTGTCATGTGCAATGGCTGATTACTTTGGGTCACTGTGCAGTTATGAATATGCATGCTTCATTATCTTGCATGGCTTTAGCCCTGTGTATAGAATGCAGAGAAGATGCATGTAAATAAATTCCACATCAACTTAAAAGTTCAGTTGCTGCCTTCATTTTTTAAGTATAATCAAATTGGCTGTACAAGTAATTTCAGTTCATCTGGTCTAGTTGAATCATATATAGTAACTTAAAAAAGGAAGTTGAAATTGATTAAAGTAATAGAAAAACATGTTTCCATCCCATGATCTTTTTTTTTTTCTTTTTTTTAATACAAATCAACCTTCTAGTGCACTGACAACACAACATAACATGGGTATTTTCATACCATTTAGAATAAATATTCCCCATGAAGGCTGTGAATTTTACATAACCAGTTATCCAAGCTGTTTTTATACATATACAGCTTCTCATATTTGGTGCCTATCTATGTGCAAGTGTTTTTGTAGGCAAAGATTCAGCAGTGGTTCATGTGGATTCATACCCTCCAGCTTGTGCGGTTCATTGTTGTCCTCATGGGGTTCATGACACAGAGTGAATGTATGGGTCTGTACTCATCCTGAGGGCAACAAGGTTACATAACCAGTCTACCTCTCTCTGCTCATCTCCTTCCTGCCCCTGTTCTCACAGCTAGATATTTTTCAACGTGGGAGCAGAAGGAGACCACATTCCAGTTTTCAAGAAGAAGATCTTAATGCTTAATGGTTTAAAGTGCAAGTTGATATCAGTTTGCACTTTGCAGCACTCCTGTTTCACTTTTCTTCCTTAACGGATAGTTTTACACAGCCTACGGTGTCACGTCGTCCTCTAGGAGTGTTGTTTACAAAACTGTTTACCCTTTTGGCGAGTACCCAGCTAACACAAATATGTTCTAAGAACATTTTGCTAATGTTCCCATTATGTTATGAATATATTGAATGTTAAAGTCACCATGAAATCAAAATTGACAATTCATATTTTTTTCATGGAATATTTATTATAAATGATTTATCTGTGCACATCATTATTTTTTCGGCATGAGGGCGGGACAACATGTCACTCACATGAGATCACAGCAATAGCAAACCACGACCATCTAATCAATTCCTGTGGGAAATCAAATCCAACCCTACATTTTTTCTTGTTCAAGAAGCTGTTTCTCTTGGATATACATCACAATAGGGAAGAAAAGACTATTGCAACTTATATATAATGCTGACTTTAAGGGATCGTTCCATTTTACCATTTTGCAAATATTATGAGAACATGACTTTTAAATGTTCTGTTTAAAAAACAATAAACATTAGTTCAACTANTTGGATTTAGCACATTCTATTGCAGTTTTATTGTTTGAATAAGGAAATTGACATTTTTGTTCCTAGCACAAACAGTGCAACAAAATTTACTACCTAGGTGTAGCAATTTGTTCAAATCATTAAGCATGAGCACTAGTATTAGTGACACACCATATAGTAGGAGTTTAACGGTACGCAAACATTACGGTTCGGTACATACCTTGGCATTGAAGTCACGGTTCGGTACGGGTTCGGTACAGCAGGGGGGAGAAAACTAAACACAAAATTGCTTAATTTTTCTTCTTTTTTATTAAACAGTGGTTTATTGAAAAATGGTGTCTCTTTTTAAATAAATTCAATTATAATATTTTCTTAAGGATAAAAAAATCTATCTCAGCTAATGCTGTAAACTATATACAGGGAGCCCTTTCTTGCACATTACTATAATATTAAAGGTTACAATTAACGACAGAGCCCAAACTATTACATTCAGTTGCTATTTATCTTTAGATATAATAATCAACACTCGAATTAAAAAAAAATTAAATTGCACATAAGACAGGTTTTGCATTAACCTCTAAATCTAATTATAAAATTATTTTTTTACTCCAATTCATTTTTGAAATATGATTATTAACACAGTTGCTGTCATAACTTATTTTAATGACAAATTTATTTAAATAAGACATTACTAACAGAATATATAAGCTAATATAGTGCATATATTTCCCCTCTAGAGTTCATTTCTCTAGTGAACTAACATGCTGTGGACACTGAATAACTTGCCTGAGGTAAATGTAATGCTACGAGAGATATTATTCTCAAGCTGTTTTATTGATGTCTTTTCACGGTTGAAACACGTGTTGAGAGATTACATGTAAATATATCTATGCGTAGATCATCTGTTCTTCTTCTTCTGCGCTTTTTCCTGTTAGCAAATAGCATTGCATTACCACGCTCACCCCCTTCTGGATTAGAGTGATTCGTCATCTGACTGTATGCACTGAACCGTGACTACTGTACCGTGATGGTTCGGGACAAATACATGTACCATTACACCCCTAATATATATATATATATACACACACACACATTTTTGTGCCAACATGTTGAGAACATTATTAAAGACCAGATAACTCTGAACGAACCTTCTGTTAATGTTACTGGATGAACGTTTGTTCATAACTTTGAGAGAACCTTGCCAGAACGTTAGCCTAAGTTCTGAGCACATTCCCTGTTTGTTGGGTAGCTAGTAGTTGTATCATACACTCTTTTGAGGGTTAGGGATCATTTGCCGTAAGCCTCACACAAGAGAGAATGTTTACCTTGGAATCTGGATGTGGATTTTTAGTATTGAGTGACTCAGATGGGCAGCAGAGAGTCTGTAATCTGTACTAATCCCCTATGAAAAAGAAAGCTTACTGCAGTGAATTCTGCTCATCCAGCAATCTCACCCCACATGCTGGTAGATAGAAACGGCCGAGTGAGAAAATGTTTCACTGATTCGGCGATGAGCTTCTAGATATTGATACGAAGGTGGGAAATGTATTTCTCTTATGGCTTCTTTCTGTGGGCGTTTGTGCTTTGTGTTTCAGGCTGTTTTGCGGTCTGGCGTGCTGTTTTGTGCTCTTTTGCTCCTGCTATTTGTTTCTGTCACCCTCTTATCCTGATGGTGCTGACAGTCCTTAAATTATACTGACAATTTCCCAGCACTTGTATATATCCTGAACAGGAAAAGCCAGTAGGTGTTGGTTCAGGTGACCAGTCATTGTCCTCTATTTGCTGAACTATGTCCTTCTTCTGTTCCCATTGGTGGGCTTCCTGCCTGTGATGAGTGACTGACAGTCCAGAAAGGCTCTGAGACACATTCAGCACCATCTGTAAATAGGTACACTTTTTACTCTATGGCTTCTCTACATTAACCAGTGGCATGTGCAAACTCTTTGAGACTCTGTGTGACTTTTCTCACTGACAGTATTTCTTCTATTTGAGATGTGTGAAAAGATTTTGACCTTGAAGAAAACTGAATGTATCAGATAATATTTGGTTCTTGGAAATCCTGGAAATAGGGAATTTTTTTAAAAAATTGTTATTTACAGACCAAGAAAGTCATGGAAATAAATACAATCTTTAGAAAATGGATTATGGAATAACACAATAATCCTTTGTGTGTTCCCCTCTAAAATATTTTATGGGTCATTGCACTCTTTGTTATATTCCATGTTGAAACGTGTTTGCAATAATCTTAAAGGGGCTATATGTTAGAATTTTCATGTATGAATCACATTTTGTATTGCCAATGTGTGAACACCTTGTTATGAAACTTAAAAAAATGAGACCTTCCCCGACTTCTATGAAAACCTGTAGACTGATCTTTAGGTGAAAGGACTCTGGATGATTTTGCTGGGAAAATCAAGAGGATGTGACGGTTACGCATGCTCCAGAGAGCCTCTCTTCCGTTCAATGACACATGAAACAAATGCTTATACAATGTTCAGGATAATGCCGAAAGAGCCATTCTGTACTGTAATGTTAATGTGTCATGCAAAGAAAAGGTATTAATTCAAACTATAGTCTCACATAGTCAGATCTATACAGTCTATAGTCTCAAATATACTCTATAATCAAACTGTCATAAGTGTCATTTTAATGACCTCATCTGTCAACATGATGCCGGTGAATCACAGAGCTGGTGCAAACATATCCACATCGCTATGATCAAATGCTTTCTTAACTGCTGTTTTCTCAGTGCTATCATTTTTGTTGTGTGTTTATTATATTTACATATTCATTTAAACATCGCCATCTCAGCTGTGTGGACGGCGTCGGGAAGTTCATTAACAGTATGTCCCTGCAAAGGTGTTTCCAACGTCTTTTTACTTCTAAGCAAAGAACGAGTATGTAGTGAGTATATTGGGGCTTTGAATCGCATTCGGTCTCTTGTGCGTTACTTGCGAACGAGCAATAAATTGCTGGCTGCAGTTCACATAATGGCCACTGGTGTCACTAAAAACAAGGGTTTATGAATTCTACATATAGCACCTTTAAAGGGTTAGTTCACCCAAAAATGAAATCGCTGTCAATAATTACTCACTCTCATGTTGTTCCACACCCGCAAGACCTTCGTTCATCTTCGGAACACAAATTAAGATATTTTTGATAAAATCCGAGAGATTTTTTATCCATAGAAAGCAATGAAATTACCTAATTCAAGGTCCAGAGAAGTAGTAAAGTTACTACTTAATGTTATGAAGCGATAATACTTTCTGTGTGCAAAACTTTATTCAACAGTTTCTTCTCTTCCATGTCATTCTCCTATGCAGTTTACGTTGTATAGACAGTGCAGTGATTCCGTGTTCATGTCCGAACGCCGGCTCAGTATTGGCCGAAGCTGTTCACGTGAGCACCATGATGCATGCGTGTGATGCTGATGCAGGAGCTGGCCAATACTGAGCCGGCGGTCTGACGTAAACATGGAAGCTCTGCAGTGTGTCTTCAACGTAAATGTAGGAGAATGACATGGAAGAGAAGAAATTGTTGAGTAAAGTCATCATTTTTATTTTGTTTTTGCGTACGAAAAGTATTCTCGTCGCTTTATAAAATTAGTCATGTAGTCACGTTGACTATTTTAACGATGTTTTACTACTTTTCTGGACCTTGAATGTGGTAATTTCGTTGATTTCTTTGGGAAATCTCGGATTTCATCAAAAATATCTTAATTTGTGTTCTGAAGATGAACGAAGGTCTTACGGGTGTGGAACAACATGAGGGTGAGTATTAATGACAGAAATAAAATTTTGGGGTGAACTAACCCTTTAAGTAGTTTGTTTAAGTCAAGTAGTCATAATCAAATTGAATTAAATCAAATCTAATTGTGAATTGGATTGAATCGTTCTGAATTTGCACAAATCATTCCTGAATCGAAAACCTGATTATCGTAACATCCAGATATGTATATTGCGCAGTGGAGTCTGTTCACAGATATTCAAAGCTCTCCTCTTGTGGTTGTAAGCAAACAGGACTGTCAAACAAACGTTCGCCGTACCAGGGTGCTGCGTACTTATAATGGATTGTGGATGACATAATAGAGAATGCTATTAATGAAAGCTAAAAGCATCTTCAAATAGTCCTACATGCTGCAGGGTGCCAAAAAGAAAGGAAGCAGCATGCTATTGTTAGCTCTTTGTTTTGTCGTGTACACAGCTGTGTTTTTGCATGCACATAACTTTAGTTTGGATATTAATAAGATCTGAGTTATGATTTAATAGCACATAAAATTAAACCTTTGCTTTGTAAGATGAGTTTGACTGAAGCCCAATGTATTTTAGCTTATTTAAGCTAAGATTTTTCTTCAATCTACACTACCATTCAAAAGTTTGGGGTTGGTAAAATTTTTTAAATGTTTTTGAAAGGCTGATACAGTTTACAGCATTTACAGAAACAACATTTTGTTTCATATCTTTTCATATAATGAATAGAAAGTAAAAAAATTATATATATTCTAAATGTCTTTACTGTCATTTTGAGCAATTTAATGTGTCCTTACAAAGGGATACATTTATTCCCCCCCAAAAAAAAGCAAAGAAAAGAAAAATAATTCTTACTAACCCTAACTTTTGAATGATAGTGTAGATGTAACATTTTCTGTGGGCATATATTGAAAAAAAAAAAAAAGTGCTGATTTATCATACTTACCATAATATAATGGGCTTTTCAGTTCATACACATGCTATTGAAGTTAAAGAGATAGTTCACCCAAAAATTTTAATTGTCATATATTTCTTAATGTATGTCATGTTTCTTCCAAGGAGTACAAATGGGGATTGTTTTTCATACAGTGAAAGCACATAGTGACCAGAGACTGTAAAGCTAAATGTCATAAAAGTAGTCCATTTGCACTACAGTATATCCCAAGCCTTCAAAGGTTAATGGAGAAGTCATCATCCAATGAAAACTGCCCTAGGCCATGTGAATGAAACCAAATGCCATGGATTGTCAGCAAGTTTGAATATACGGAAGTATAAATGAAATATGAGAGCTATGACAAGATTTTTTTTAACTTAAATGTTGGTTTGTCACCTAAGGCTGTTGAGTGACTTTACAAGGCTTGGAATGGACTAGTTACATGCACTAGTTATAGTCCACTTTTGCACGCTGTATGCTTTCGTTGTAAGGAAAAGAGCAGCGGGCACGTTCATCAGAATATCTCTTTTTGTGTTCTATAGAAGAACAACAGTCACTGGTTTAAAATTGCATGAGGATGAATAAATAATGACACTATTTTTACTCTTGGGATCTATCACATAAAGAATATGAGTCTCATTTGTCCAAAGGAATTAGCTATAGGTTACTTCACAGGCTGTTGGATGGTTATGTAGCAGTGGTCCAGGCCCCCTGCATGATTCAAACCGATCAGCCATCTGTCTGCGCTTTACAGCCTCATTGCAGAGCTTTCCCTCAGTGGACCATTAAAACACAGGCAGCAGCTTAGCACCTCACTGCTTGCCTTTAATGAGCCAGTCATGTAAACACACGTGTCTTTATGCGTCTGTGTGTTGTGTGTTGTGCTTTTTGCTCAAACTGAAAGAGAAAAAGAATGAGTTAGTGAAGAAGAGAGATCGGATGTCTGTAATGAACTATAATTGTCTCTTTGTTTCATTTTACGTAATCGAATGCAGCAGAAGTTACTCTCTCTGAATCTGTTTTTAATGAGGAAATTGCAGGTTGAGTTAATGTTAATTAAAGCAGTGTCTCTGCTGTTTTTGAATGTGAGTTAATGTTAATTAAAGCAGTGTCTCTGCTGTTTTTGAATGGCAGTCTGCCTGTTTTTTTCTTCTAGTTATTATAAAAATCTAGTTTTATATATAAATATATATATATATATATATA
>RJVU01080398.1:415297-447724 GCA_003731715.1 Anabarilius grahami | reverse complement strand
GAGGTCTTTTAAACAAATGAGATTTATATAAGAAGGAGGAAACAATGGAGTTTGAGACTCACTGTATGTCTTTTCCATGTACTGAACTCTTGTTATTTAACTATGCCGAGGTAAATTCAATTTTTGAATCTAGGTCACCTTTAAATTGCAATTGTCTGGCTTTTAACAGTCATTAACAGCAGCTTGAGTGCAGATGTCAAGCTATTAACTACGGCTTGGGTGGTTTCTGTGCAGATTGCTTAAACAGCGGCATAAGAAAATAGCTCAACACTTTAGGGACTAAAGCCTGACTTTAAAAAAATAAATAAATAAACACATACATTTACTTAACATTTCATTTTTAATAGCTCAGTGCAACCTTGCGGTCCCTATTAAATCAATGTACTTAAATTACCCAGAGCCGTTGCTTTGGAATTACCTAGTGCACAGCTCGTTTAAATATTTAGATCTGATTGGCCGATTGTTATTCATTGTTAGTCATAGTTGGTGAATTATCATACATAGAGATTTTTTATGTATTACATAATACACAACACTTATTAATCATAAGGGGATAGTAAGGGGCGCATCCTCCCTCAAATCGAGCACTGGCTACAGTGCTAGGGTGTTCTGGGTGGTTGCCAGGGTGTTGCTATGCAGTTGCTAAGGTGTTCTGAGTGGTTTTTTTAGGGTGTTGTGGGTGGTTGCCAAAGCATTGCTTTTTTTCTTTTCTTTTTTTTCTTTTTTCTTTGGCAAATATGTATTGTGTGTTTAACAGGTTCCTGTGCAGTTGCTAGGGTGTTGTGGGTGGTTGCCAGGGCGTTACTATGCAGCTGTTAAAGTGTATTCAGTGTTTTTGGCGGGTTGCTATGCAGTTGCAGTGGTTGCCAGGTTGTTATTATACTGTTGCAAAGTGTTCTGGGTGTTTTTATTGGGTTGCATAGGGTGTTGAGGGTGGTTGCCAGGGCATTACTTTGCGGCTGTTAAAGTGTTTTCAGTGTTTTTGGCGGGTTGCTATGCAGTTGCAATGGTGATGTGGGTGATTGCCAGGGCGTTACTATGCGGCTGTTAAAATGTATTCAGTGTTTTTGGCGGGTTGCTATGCAGTTGCAGTGGTTGCCAGGTTGTTGTGGGTGGTTGCCAGGTTGTTATTATACTGTTGCAAAGTGTTCTGAGTGTTTTTTTATTGGGTTGCATAGGGTGTTGTGGGTGGTTTCCAGGGCATTACTTTGCGGCTGTTAAAGTGTATTCAGTGTTTTTGGCTGGTTGCTATGCAGTTGCAATGGTGTTGCAGGTGGTTGCCAGGGTGTTACTATGCAGCTGTTAAAGTGTATTCAGTGTTTTTGGTTGGTTGCTATACAGTTGTTTGGGTGCTTTGGGTGGTTACCAGGGAGTTACTATGCGCCTGCTAAAGTGTTCTGAGTGTTTTTGTTGGGTTGCATAGGGTGTTGTGGCTGGTTGCCAGGGCGTTACTATGCGGCTGTTAAAGTGTATTCAGTGTTTTTGGCGGGTTGCTATGCAGTTGCAGTGGTTGCCAGGTTGTTGTTGGTGGTTGCCAAGTTGTTACTATACTGTTGCTAATGTGTTCTGAGTGTTTTTATTGGGTTGCATAGGGTGTTGAGAGTGGTTGCCAGGGCGTTACTTTGCGGCTGTTAAAGTGTATTCAGTGATTTTGGCTGGTTGCTATGCAGTTGCAATGGTGTTGCGGGTGGTTGCCAGGTTGTTACTTTGCGGCTGTTAAAGTGTATTCAGTGTTTTTGGCTGGTTGCTATGCAGTTGCAATGGTGTTGCGGGTGGTTGCCAGGTTGTTACTTTGCGGCTGTTAAAGTGTATTCAGTGTTTTTGGCTGGTTGCTATGCAGTTGCAATGGTGTTGCGGGTGGTTGCCAGGTTGTTACTTTGCGGCTGTTAAAGTGTATTCAGTGTTTTTGGCTGGTTGCTATGCAGTTGCAATGGTGTTGCGGGTGGTTGCCAGGTTGTTACTTTGCGGCTGTTAAAGTGTATTCAGTGTTTTTGGCTGGTTGCTATGCAGTTGCAATGGTGTTGCGGGTGGTTGCCAGGTTGTTACTTTGCGGCTGTTAAAGTGTATTCAGTGTTTTTGGCTGGTTGCTATGCAGTTGCAATGGTGTTGCGGGTGGTTGCCAGGTTGTTACTTTGCGGCTGTTAAAGTGTATTCAGTGTTTTTGGCTGGTTGCTATGCAGTTGCAATGGTGTTGTGGGTGGTTGCCAGGGTGTTACTATGCAGCTGTTAAAGTGTATTCAGTGTTTTTGATGGGTTGCTATACAGTTGTTTGGGTGCTTTGGGTGGTTACCAGGGAGTTACTATGCGCCTGCTAAAGTGTTCTGAGTGTTTTTATTGGGGTGCATAGGGTGTTGTGGGTGGTTGCCAGGGCGTTACTATGCGGCTGTTAAAGTGTATTCAGTGTTTTTGGCAGGTTGCTATGCAGTTGCAATGGTGTTGCAGTTGGTTGCCAGGTTGTTACTATGCAGCTGTTAAAGTGTATTCATTGTTTTTGGCGGGTTTCTATGCAGTTTCAATTGTGTTGTGGATGGTTGCCAGGTTGTTACTATGCTGTTGCCAAAGTGTTCTGAGTGTTTTTGGCAGGTTGCTGTGCAGTTGCTGAGATGTTGTGTGTGGTTACCAGGGCTTTGTAAAGCGTGTAGATCCTGGAGATTAAAGAGACTAGAGTTGTGAATCTAAAATAAGACTGGTCAGTTTACATTGATGGATATATTTAGCTTCGTGAGCAGATTCCCTCATGTGTGAATGCTGGTCAAGACTCTATGCTGTGGAATGTTGTTAATTTAACAGACCTGTCATGTGATCCAGCACTATGATAATAGCATCATATAAGAGATGTCATAAAACTTTGCTGACCTTTGCACATGCCATGTTTTTGCCACACAGAGAGGAGTCGGATCATCCAGACCAAGTGAACGTTTCTGAGAAACTCAAGCAGCAGGCCGTGCCTCAGTCCAACCACATCAACAGCTACGTGATTCCAGAACCGGAGGTTATCCAAAGTGACGGGCTGCTGGAGGAGAAGCAGGAGGGATTTGTTGGAGAGGTGGAGATCCAGGTTGCTCAGAGAGAGATCGAGCAGGCGAGGGGTAAATCTCCAGCAAGCAGGATAGTGGAGGTGGAGGTTTTAGCTCCAGCTTCAAAACCATCATCCCAAGTTCCCTCTCGAGCTCCTTCCAGGGCTGTGTCGACCCCGCCAGTGGTGATGAGGAACGGTACGCCCATAGAACAGAACGGCATGCCTGGGTATCAGAGGGGTCCGACACCTTCGTCTCAAACTCCAATTCAGGTACAGAGGAAGAGTGCGCTGGAGAAAGTGGAGAACTGGGTTAAAGTACAGAAGGAAGAACGCCAGGGGTGAGTCTGCAAACACACACACACACATTACTATTTTATTGTTTTTGAAAGAAGTCTCTTCTGCTCACCAAGGCTGCATTTATTTGATCGAAAACAGAAAAAAACGGTAATATTGTGAAATATTATTACAAATTAAAATAATGTTTTTCTATTTTAATATACTTTAAAATTTAATTTATTTATGTGATGCAAAGCTGAATTTTCAGCATCATTACTCCAGTCTTCAGTGTCACATGACCCTTCAGAAATCATTCATATATGCAGATTTATTATCAATGTTGGAAAAAGTTGTGCTGCTTAATATTTTGTATGTGATACTTTTTTCAGGTTTCATTAATGAATAAAAAGTTAAAAAAGAACAGCATTTATTTAAAATATAAATCTTTTGTAACAATATACTCTACTGTTTAAAAGTTTGGGGTCAGTAATATATATTTTTTCTTTTTTTAAAAGAAATAAATACTTTTATTCACCAAGGTTGTGTTAAATTGATAAATAAGTGATAGCAAAGACAGATATTTCTACATTACCTTACATAAAAATGTAGTAGTAATGTGTCCAAACTTTTGACCGGTACTGTGTATAAATTCAGTCACAAATGCACATATACAGAACAGTTGCTAGATGTTACTGTGAAGAGTCATGGGTTGTATCTCCCCCTAGTGGTTGAGATCATAATAAATCATCACTGAGTACAACACCCAGTATCCAGTTTGTCCTTAGAGTCAACATAAGACGATGTTCACAACATTTTACTTTCATAATGTGCCATATTTCAGATTGAAATAGGGTATTTACTAAGAGAAGTCCAGCCCTTTTATTTTTTAGGCATCTGCATTTGTTGCGTTTGTGAAAATTGGTCAATATATGACAGGAAATAAATATTTAATGTAACAAACGAATTGGTGATGTCAAAAAGGAAAGTTGTTTCAGAGGTGGAACTAGTTATTATAGTTTGAAAAATGATTACGAAGACCTTTTTCCCTTTTAGAATGACATGCAATAATGAATTCTGTTCAACAAGACTTGGGTTGTTTATTATATATAAATAAATAAAAGTACACTACCATTCAAATGTTTTGGGGCAGTTTTTTTAAAGAAATTATTACTTTTCTTCAGCCAGAATGCATTAAATTGATCAAAAGTGACAGTAAAGACATTTGGGATTTTACAAAAGATTTCTATTTCAAATAAATTGTGTTCTTTGAACTTTCTATTTAAAACTCCTGAAAAAAAATCCAGTTACCACAAAAATATTAAGCAGAAACACTGTTTTCAACATTGATGACAATAAAAAATGTTACTGAAGCACCAAATCAGCATATTAGAATGATTTCTGAATGATCATGTGACACTGAAGACTGGAGTAATGATGCTGAAAATTCAGCTTTGAATCACAGGAATAAATTACATTTTAAAATATATTAAAATAGAAAAACTGTTTTTTCAAATTATAATAATATTTCACAGTATTACTGTTTTTACTGTATTTTTTGTCAAATAAATGCAAAAAAAGAAATATATATAACATAAATAGTTTTAATTTTGACTTTGACTTCAGTGGCTCTGAATATCCATTCAATGTTTGTCTAAATAATACATATATGTAACAATACATGTTAAAAATAATCATTTTGTCATCACAGGTTTGTTTCTACTGATGGCACAATCCCACGTCGGACCCCTCCAATTCATCCGAAGTACGGCACAATAGATAAGTACCAGTCTTTACCAAAGACCACACGGCAAAGCCCACTAACTGCTCACCGTCAGTTACCCAGTGAATACAAATATTCCCATGACCGGCTGAATCACTTCCAGCTGACCCACGGCCACACCCAGCGACCAGCGCCACACGACAACACCGTGTGGCAGCTCTACGAATGGCAACAGCGACAGCAATATCGGCACGGCAGCCCCACCGCCCCCGTCTACACTCCTGCTCCAGACTACTCCACCGCCGTATCCTCCACCAGAGTCAACTCAGATGTGTCTCGCTCCATTTCCGTGCCTCCGACCCTGGCAGACATCCCTCCACCCGGACCTCCTGGGCCCAGGCTGCTGTCTCCACGCAGACCCCACACGCCTGCAGAACGGGTTACAGTCAAACCTCTTGAGGACCGGCCCACCGTAGAGGTGCCTCTATCAAACTCTCCTCACCGGTTACGCTCCTATAAGGTCAGTAGGTGACAAGCACAACCACCCATATGCTTACTGGCAATAGTCGTACACTCAATGGCCTGTGGGATTGTGAAAGCTCGTGAGGTTACACAACAGTTTGGGGTCGATAGGATTTTTAAAAATGTTTTTGAAAGAAGTCTCTTATGCTCACCAAGGCTGCATTTATTTAATGAAAAATACAGTAAAAAACATAATATTGTGAAATATTATTGCAATTTCATAAAACGGTTATCTATTTGAATATATTTTTTAAAATTAATTTATTCCAGTGATGCAAAGCTGAATTTTCAGCATCATTACTCCAGTCTTCAGTGTCACATGATCCTTCAGAAATCATTCTAATATGCTGATTTGCTGCTCAAGAAACATTTATTATGATTATCAATGCTGAAAACAGTTGTGCTGCTTAATATTTTTGTAAAACCCATTTTTTAGCATGATGATTTGATGAATTCTAAGTTCAAAAGAACAGCATTGATTTGAAATTTAATTTTATTATAACAATGTAAATGTGGTCACACTTTAGATTAGGGTCCAGTTTTCACTAATAACTAACTATTAACTATGACTTTTGTTACTGCTTATTAATAGTTAGTAAGGTAGTTGTTAAGTTTATGTATTGGGTAGGATTAAGAATGTAGAATATGGTCATGCGGAATAAGGCATTAATATGTGCTTTATAAGTACTAATAACCAGCCAATATCCTAGTAATAAGCAACTAGTTAATAGTGAGAATTGGACCCTAAACTAAAGTGTTACCAAAAATGTCTTTACTGACACTTTTTTTTATTATTGAATGCATCCTTGCTGAATAAAAATATTAATTTCTTTAAAATATCTTGCTGATCCCAATCTTTTGAATGGTACTGTATACAATATGAAACTGACCTTGGCCAGAAACTCTGATTTAAAAGAGAAGATCTCGAGTCTGAAAGAAGCATGCACTTAGAGTCATCATGATGGATGTTAATACTGCTCAGAAACTGATCCTGATCAAATAGCACCAGCCTTCAATGTTTTCAAACTGCCAGCATGAGTCCATCTGTCGTAATTCAGCATGAATTATCTGTGGGTTTGTAATGGAACGAGTGCCAGAGTTGGGATGATTTATATATACTTCATTTGCTTTGTTTAAGTAACCATCTAAAATAAGTTTGCACCCAGCAAACAGAAATGTCTAATCCAAATGAGGACTTGAATCCATGATTATTATTAAATCTAAATATGTTGCACTTAAAAAGTTTTGAGTAACTAAAATGCTATTTTGGTGTGTATTACTGTTATGTGTTTTAGCAGGTTCTTTCACCCAAATGTGCAAGGTTATATGGTGTTTTTGACATAAGCACTTACTGGAAAACAAAAGTCTAAAGGCCCGTTCACATCAAGAACGATAACTATAAAGATAACTATATTACCAGCGGATGATATCGTTTCATTAATTCTAAGCATTCTGCAGTTTTGTCGTCTGCCATTTTAAATGCTCAAGCTCTTTGGCTGCCAATGGTTTTATCGTTCATCAGCTGGAAAAAATTGTTCTGAAAGTGATTCCAATGATATAGTTTCTCTGTGCCGTTATAGTTACAGTTGTGGTGTGGACTCTGATTTTTAGGTCTATATCTTTATATTTATAGTTATTGTTCTTGGTGTGAACGGGCCTTAATATCGGTGTTTTAATGAAGTATACCCTGCTGTTCAAAAGTTTGGGGTCAGTTTTTGGGGTCAATGCTCACCATGGCTGCATTATCAAAATACAGTAAGAACAGTAATATTGTGGAATATTCATGCAATTAAAAAACACTGTTTTCTATTTTATAATACAATTTATTCATGTGATGGCAAAGCAGCTGTCACTCTGCAGCTCTCACCTGGTCACCCACTGAAGCTAAGCAGGGTTGAGCCTAGTTAGTACCTGGATGGGAGACCTCCTGGGAAAACAAGTTGCTGCTGGAAGAGGTGTTAGTGAGGCCAGCAGGGGGTGTGGTATAGTGCTACGCCCCAGTAAAGTGATGGGTACACTATACTGTCAAAAAGCACGGTTCTTTGGATGAGATATTAAACTGAGGTCCTGACTCTCTGTGGTCATAAAAAATCCCAGGATGTTCTTCAAAAAAGAGTAGGGGTGTAACCCCGGCATCCTGACCAAACTTGCCCATTGGCCTCTGTCCCTCATAATCATCCCCATATATATATCAGATCGTCTCCTCTCCACCAATAAGCTGGTGTGTGGTGGGCGTTCTGGCACAATATGGCTGCCGTTGCACCATCTAGGTGGATGCTGCACATTGGTGGTGGTTGAGGAGATTCCCCCTTCGATATGTAGAGCGCTTTGTAAATGTAATGAATTATTATTATTAAAGCGAAATTTTCAGCATCATTACTCCAGTCTTCAGTGTCACATGATCCTTCAGAAATCATTCTAATATGCAGATCTGATGTTCAAATAATTTCAGTTGTGCTGCTTAATATTTTTTCAGGATTCTTTGATGAATAGAAAGTTCAAAAGAACAGCGTTTATTAAAAAAGGAATCTTCTGTAAAATTATAAATGTCTTTACTGTCACTTTTGATCAATTTAATGCATCATTTTTAATTTCTTTCAAAACAAATTGTACAGAGTCCAGACTTTTGAACAGTACTGTATTTAAAATCCATCTCTTTTTTTATCATTCTGCAGTCGGCCACAATAGAGAGACGCTCAATGCCTCCATCTGGTTACATCACACATACAGTCAGTGCTCCCAGCCTGCACGGAAAAACAGTAAGACATTTTTCCACATAAGGTTCTTTTCCAGGGAATATATATAAATATATATATATATTATATATTAGTGTTGTCAAAAGTTGAAATTTAAAAAATGTGATCATAGCCAATCACAGACATATCTGTTGAGTGTGTGAACACAAAGGAAAATCAGAGGTGTTTACGAATCTGTTCAACAACGCTCACATTTTTGCATTTTTGGTATCGAAGTCAGTACTTTTGATAATACTAATACTATATGTATACACAGTATACAGGTCCTTCTCAAAAAATTTGCATATTGTGATAAAGTTCATTATTTTCCATAATGTAATGATAAAAATTAAACTTTCATATATTTTAGATTCATTGCACACCAACTGAAATATTTCAGGTCTTTTATTGTTTTAATACTGATGATTTTGGCATACAGCTCATGAAAACCCAAAATTCCTATCTCAAAAAATTAGCATATCATGAAAAGGTTCTCTAAACGAGCTATTAACCTAATCATCTGAATCAACTAATTAACTCTAAACACCTGCAAAAGATTCCTGAGGCTTTTAAAAACTCCCAGCCTGGTTCATTACTCAAAACCGCAATCATGGGTAAGACTGCCGACCTGACTGCTGTCCAGAAGGCCATCATTGACACCCTCAAGCGAGAGGGTAAGACACAGAAAGAAATTTCTGAACGAATAGGCTGTTCCCAGAGTGCTGTATCAAGGCACCTCAGTGGGAAGTCTGTGGGAAGGAAAAAGTGTGGCAAAAAACGCTGCACAACGAGAAGAGGTGACCGGACCCTGAGGAAGATTGTGGAGAAGGACCGATTCCAGACCTTGGGGGACCTGCGGAAGCAGTGGACTGAGTCTGGAGTAGAAACATCCAGAGCCACCGTGCACAGGCGTGTGCAGGAAATGGGCTACAGGTGCCGCATTCCCCAGGTCAAGCCACTTTTGAACCAGAAACAGCGGCAGAAGCGCCTGACCTGGGCTACAGAGAAGCAGCACTGGACTGTTGCTCAGTGGTCCAAAGTCATTCGGAAATCAAGGTGCCAGAGTCTGGAGGAAGACTGGGGAGAAGGAAATGCCAAAATGCCTGAAGTCCAGTGTCAAGTTCCCACAGTCAGTGATGGTCTGGGGTGCCATGTCAGCTGCTGGTGTTGGTCCACTGTGTTTTATCAAGGGCAGGGTCAATGCAGCTAGCTATCAGGAGATTTTGGAGCACTTCATGCTTCCATCTGCTGAAAAGCTTTATGGAGATGAAGATTTCGTTTTTCAGCACGACCTGGCACCTGCTCACAGTGCCAAAACCACTGGTAAATGGTTTACTGACCATGGTATTACTGTGCTCAATTGGCCTGCCAACTCTCCTGACCTGAACCCCATAGAGAATCTGTGGGATATTGTGAAGAGAAAGTTGAGAGACGCAAGACCCAACACTCTGGATGAGCTTAAGGCCGCTATCGAAGCATCCTGGGCCTCCATAACACCTCAGCAGTGCCACAGGCTGATTGCCTCCATGCCACGCCGCATTGAAGCAGTCATTTCTGCAAAAGGATTCCCGACCAAGTATTGAGTGCATAACTGAACATAATTATTTGAAGGTTGACTTTTTTTGTATTAAAAACACTTTTCTTTTATTGGTCGGATGAAATATGCTAATTTTTTGAGATAGGAATTTCGGGTTTTCATGAGCTGTATGCCAAAATCATCAGTATTAAAACAATAAAAGACCTGAAATATTTCAGTTGGTGTGCAATGAATCTAAAATATATGAAAGTTTAATTTTTATCATTACATTGTGGAAAATAATGAACTTTATCACAATATGCTAATTTTTTGAGAAGGACCTGTATAGCCATTAAATAAGATTGTACTGTTTAGTTTGTCTATTTTGTGCTGCTATTGAAGGCAGATTTCAGCAATCAAAAAAAACTTGGATAAGTTTCACTTCATGTTCCTCTGCTGGTGGAGCCAGTCCTCTTGTTTTGGTGGCTGTAACAGGCATTTGTATAAATAATCTCATCACATAACTCTCTCTCTGCCTTAATCTTAACCTCACAACCTGTGGTCCAGCCAGAGGAGCTCACCCTTCTCCTCATCCAGTTACGGAGACACCAGGCCATGATGGCAGGTGTGCGCAACAATGCGCTGGCCCACCTCCAGCAGTTGTCTCGGGTGAAGGTCAGGGCTCGGCCTGCCCAGTCAGCACCTCTCATTACTAGCCTGCAGCCTGTAGTCTGCCTCTGCTGCTGTTATTCACCCCGCCTGGCTCTCGTAGCTCCTGTGGCTTTATTACATGATGCTTCTCTGTATTGTAGCATGGCATGTCATGCTAGGGGCTGCATCTGGCTGTCCCACCATCGGCATGAATTGTATATGTAACTGTTCTGAGGTATTATGCATACTTCATGAGTATGCTCTGCTGTTGCTCCAAAGATTTAAAATTTGCAAAGATCAAAAATGTTTGCTTGCATGAAGTAGGTGTACACGGGAGACCGGGGTCCCATAAAACCTTGATGTTCTGGTTTGACCTGGTTGCAGGATCAGAGTATATATATTAATGTCATAATAATCATGCTTTATTAATGGTACCAATAATATATGTGCAGAAATGTGTTGCTGTTGCTCTGTATCAGTGGTTCTCAAACTTTTTAGAGTGGTGTACCTCCTAAAGTCTTTCTGCGTACCCCCTCTCTTCAACTTAGACTGCAGTCACACCTTTTCCATTAAGTGACAATATTTGCCCCCTTAAATTGATATTTTGTACATTTATAAAGCCAAAGTTTTTCTAGCCCTATTAAATGTATGTTATGTTTTGTCAAATTTTTAAAATTCCATTAATTGAATTGTTAATATAATAAATAAAGAAATTAAACTAAATAATTTCAATCAAATGAAAACCGTATCAATAAAAGCCATTTTTGCACTGCAGTGGCACAACCTGAAAGTAGATATATTTACACACTGCTAATAAGTTTAATCCTGCTAATAAGTGGCATGAATTCAATTACAGTAGTGCAAATAGGCTAATGTTATGAGATAATGTTTTAAATAAAAAAAAAATAGAAATGTGAAATGATGGTAAAAACTAAGTAATACTTTTAAATATTAAACTAAAACCGCCAATAGGTGGTGGCAAGTCATGGTCTTAATGATTTGATTGATTGATTGATTGATTGAGTCAGTCAGTATTGAAGCAAGTGGCTGTATTTATGAATGAGTCATTGAATTATTGACTCTCCCGTTTTGTTCAAAGCCGCAGATTCGTTCCCCAAATGATGAGGTAATTTGATTGGATGACATGTATTTGACCTTTTATGGCACTATCATTTTCCTGTTTTTACTCTAGAGGCGGCATTTTGCCTGTTTCAAAAAACATCCTCGTTTTAATGTTATTTTAAGGTTGGTTGTAGTTAAATGAACGGCAAAACTCTGCATTTTGTTCGCGTAACCCCTCTGTCACCTCACATACCCCCAGGGGTTCATGTAACCCAGTTTGAGAACCACTGTTCTATATTTAATTACCTTGGTTATTGACTGAATCAAGAACCTAATGTCAGTGTACCAAAATAATTTTCTTAATCTGCACTTTTGTCTTGTTTTCCTGTATATACACTACCATTCAAAAGTTTGGAAACATTACTATTTTTTATGTTTTTGAAAGAAGTCTCTTCTACTCATCAAGCCTGCATTTATTTGATTAAAATTACAGAAAAAAACTGTAATATTGTAAAATATTATTACAATTTAAAATAATGTTTTCTATTATAATATACTTCAAAATATAATTTATGTCTGGGATGCAAAGCTGAATTTCCAGCATCATTAAATCCAGTCTTCAGTGTCACATGATCCTTCAGAAATCATTCTAATATGCTGATTTATTACAAATGTTGTGCTGCTTAATATTTTTTTATAACGTAAAATTTTTTTATTTTTTTTTTTCAGGATTATTTGATGAATACAAAGTTTAAAAAAGAGCAGCATTTATTTAATTTAAATATTTTGTAACAATATACACTACTGTTCAAAAGTTTGGGGTCAGTATTTTTTTTTAATTTAAAAAAATAATAAAACAAATTTAATGTTAAATTGATAAAAAGTGATAGTAAAAATGTATATTGTTAGAAAATATTTCTATTTTGAATAAATGCTGTTCTCTTTGACTATTTATTCATCATCATTGAATCCTGAAAAAAAATGTATCATAGGTTCCAAAAAATATTAAGCAACACAACTGTTTCCAACTTTGATAATAACTGAGTATCAAATCAGCATATTAGAATGATTTCTGAAGGATCATGTGACACAAAAGACTGGAGTAATGGCTGATGAAAATTCAGCTTTGCATTACAGAAGAAAATTATATTTTAAAGTATATTAAAATAGAAAACCATTATTTTAATTGTAATAATATTCACAATATTACAGTTTTTTCTGTAATTTTGATCAAATAAATGCAGACTTCTTTCAAAAACAATAAAAATAGTAATGTTTCCTAACTTTTGAATGGTAGTGTACATATATAAACATCCCTAAAACAACAAATTTACCCAAGAAGCAAAATTGCATAATATATTAACTTATTTTTCTAGATCTTTTTAGGTTTATTCTTAAAATAAAAACCATTTACTGCCAAAGGGGGAAGAAAAAAAAAGTTTAATTCCAGATATGTTCGATGAAACAGAATACAGTGTATTCTCTTATTATCTCACCAAATTTTGCTTCTCAAGTAAATTTACACTACTGTTCAAAAGTGTGGTTAGTACAATTTTTTTTAAAGAAATTAATTACAAAGTGAGAGTAAAGATGTGTTTAATGTAACTAAATATTTCTATTTCAAATAAATTCTGTTCTTTAGAAATGTATATTGATTGAAGCATCCTATATATATAGATATATATATGTCGCACAACTTTTTTCAACATTGATAATAATAATAAGTGTTTCTTGAGCAGCAAATCAGCATATTAGAATGATTTCTGAAGAATCATGTGACACTAAAGACTGAGATAATGATGCTGAAAATTCATTGCTGCCATCACAGAAATAAATTACATTTTAAAATATCTTCAAATAGAAGAGTTATTTTAAATTGTAATAATATTTCACAATATTACTGTTTTTGCTGTATTTTTGATCAAATAAAGAGACTTTTGCAAAAACATTAAAAAAAAAAATCTTGCCAACCACAAACTTTTTGAAAGGTAGAGTATATAACTATCATTTGCATGGAAATTCAAACAATATGCAAACGTGTATCTGTGGTATCAAGAGAGTAGTGAGTAAAGCTTGTCCCAAAGCTCGTGTATCAGGTGTATAGCCAGTTATTGCTTGAATGCTAGTGCAGTGTTTGATTAAATCGTCTAATGAATAGATAACACAACTGATTTGTGTTTATTGAATAGTCGAAGGGTGTCGATTGAAATGTTTCTCCTCCTACTTACAGGCTGATGACACATACATGCACTTGAAGAAGGACCTGGACTATTTAGATCTGAAGGTGGGACCTCTCCTTTTCTGTCTCTCTATTCCTTCATCTGAAGCCTTCTGTACTAAAACACTAACACAGCACAGAAACCTCACTTAGGGGCGAGGAATCAAGAATTTGTTTATATTTAGTATGTTAATGCTTAATTGGCATAATCAGTCTCAGAATGTTAATGATAATAGTAATGATCCAGTCGAAGGTCCTCCTTTGACTATAACTGTCTATCTCCGTTTGCCACAGATGAAAAGTTTAGAGCCATTGATCCTCATGGTTCACAGTGTGTTACAAACCTGCACTGCGGGGGGTTTGAGACCACTCTGGAACGTAAGCACTGTCGGCATCCAGAGTGTCTGCATTCCCATTGCTTTACACGGTGCACATAGCTTTGTGTTGGCGCAGGCCTGGCACCTGCACGCCTATCCTCCCTGCCTTTTGTGAGAGAGATGTTGTGCTGTGGGTATGTGTGTTTGATTGGGTCGATGAGACGGCAGGTCTGGATGGGACGGGCTAGCTCAGCGCATGTGCAGGGAATGACCCACATTTAGCCAGCTGATTCTCCAGTTCATTCAGTTTCTTTCTTTATTAAACTATTTATCTCATAGGATCCATTTTATATGTAGCTTTCTAGATATTCCATATTTTGTGGCTAACCCAGGCTCAGTGGAAAAGACTGTCTTTGTTCTAAAACATCAAAAAAATCTTACTGACCCCAAACTTTTAAACTGTAGTGTAACTGAATCTACAAAAAGAGTGGTATTAACAAAATATTTATTACTAAATATACAGTATATTATACTGAAAACTAAATATTGCTAAAAAAAAAATAGCCAAATGTCACTACAGGTGATACGTGCATCTCTGAATCTGTTTAAAAGAACCATCCAAGTTATTTGACTTCCCAGCATTATTTGAAAGAGGTTGGTAGTAACTCACTTGGTTGTAAGACTGTGCAAAATAAAGAAAAAAATAGCACTGTTTTGAAAGCTGCAAAGCTATTTTCGCACTGCTGAAAAAAGGAATTAAAGTTGTAGCATTTCTGTTTTTACTAAGTTACACCGCAGCACTGTCCAGTTCATCGTTGTCCAGAGCTTGGGTTTCTTTTATGAGTTTACCATGCAGCATTTTCTGTGGAAGCTTTATTTTAGACATTGCATTTATGTCCCACAGCTGTATTCTGTTGGCATGAAGATCGTGAGACACCATCCTGCCATTGTGCTTCCAGAAAGCTTCAGCTCCTACACGTACATGTGTGCATTAGAAATGAAGAATACTGTCTCAAAGCTTCTCACTGTGACTTTCAATACAGTGTTCATTGTACAGTGTTGGTCTTGCTTCGCTTGTGTTGAATAGACGTGTTTCTGTTTGTGGAGCACTAACACAAGGAGGCTTTTCTGTGAATTGTCCAATAGGTGAGTGGGACAGAGACTCTGAAAGGACGGCCGGCAAAGCCAGTGAAGGTGGCGGAGAGTGACATAGATGTGAGTATAGAGGACAAATCAGTGTCTTAGACTTTCACTGCCAGCGCTTTTTTTTTTTTTTTAAGTTGTCAAGATTTGCTTATTCGTTCCCTAGATTTAAAAATCGTGCACATGATTTACTAATTTGTTCCCTAGATTTATAAAAGATTAACATAGATCCAGTAGATTGCGTCCATTAACACCCCAAAGCTTCACAGTCCTGTAAGTCTTTGCGGGTTTGACATTTCATTGAGTAATGTTAGGCCGTTTTGATTTATATGCTGTTAAATGTTTGACGATCGTGTTAGCTAACATGCTTCTATCGCTTGTTTCTGCTTCTTATTCGCTTGTTTTTGGATCTGGGGATTCGGTATTGTTTCAGAAGATGCGTAATAGCTGGTCTGAAGTGGTCCGTTAAGCTCTGTTTCCTATTGCAGGTGACACTGAGTCGACTCTGTGAACAAGACAAAATACTGCAAGAGCTTGAGTTCAGACTCAGTGGCCTTAAGGATGATAAGGTGAGGCAAAATTTCTATAGAAAAGTACAGCATTTACCTTGGTTTTGTTATTATAGATATGTCATTATTAATATATTTGCTCTTTCTTTCTAGGACAAGCTTGAGTCTGTTCTGGATGTGTCTCACCAGCAGATGGAGCAGTACAAGGATCAGCCAGCTCACACTGAGAAGATCGCCTACCAGCAGCGACTCCTTCAAGAGGACCTTGTGCATATTCGAGCAGACATTTCTAGAGTGTCAACCGTAAGTATAATACAGTAGACCTACAGTGATTCCTATCTCCATCGATTCATATTTACCTGAAATTAATACATTAGTGATTACAGGACATGAAGATTTGGAGTGCAACAATTTTAGAAAAATAATTCCAGTGTGTGTAGTATTCTGTATGTTAAAGGTGATAGAGAGGATTTTTTCGTTGGCTGAGAATCCAAAGACTGTTACTGAGTTTTTGAAATGAGCGCATGCGTAAGAACAGCCCCCCTCTTTCACAGCTCATTTCTAGGGAACGCCTCCCAAAACTCGTGCACGAGTATTGGAACATGAGTGTTTACCACCGGCATTCGCTGTGTTATTAAGCCGGGCACACATTTAACAACTAGCTAAATCATTCTAAGACTATACTCAACATACAGCGATTGTTTCCTGCTCCTGAAGCAGATTTATATACTTTCACATGGAATTTGAACACCGACTGTAATCGCAGACTGAACGCAACTGGCTCTGACTGGACGCGTTTGACCGCGATCAGTCATAAGTATCGATTTACATTCATAATCGGCCTTACAATCGACTTAAAGCCGCGCACACACTTAGTGGATTCATTATGTCGGACTCACCGCAGGGAACTCATAATCTGCAGTTGTTACGCCTGTATCCTGACAAAAACATTGCATGTGGCGCCTGTGGAGTGTGGAAAGTTACTGGAGCGCGCAGCCGCGCGTCTCTCACAAGGAACGTAATGGCAGAGATTGACAAGCCAGAGGGCCAATCGTTTACGCGATGATCGCGTAAACGGTTGGCTGATGTTTTTAAGGCCCTACCTCGTGCACAGATGATGTATATTAATAATATTCCTTTCAGTGCACCTAATAAATAGTCTTTTATCAGTTAGTAAAGACAGTTTCAAGTAATATTGCAAAAATGTATAAAACAAAACATCCTATTTAGCACCTTTAAAGGTACACTATGTAACTTTTGGCCCTCTAGTAGTTAAAAATCAACACTGCATGCATTTTGCAGAAAAACATTGTTTTGGTTGTGCTTCTGCTCTGCTGGCTATGCGAGTGAATATGGTTATCATACTGCTCATAAAACATGCACTACTAGGCATAAGAGATATAACCAGTTTAGATGGAAAAGATCTCAATACGACTAGCTGAAGACGTTATTGTAGCTTTACCCATTAATAGACGCAATACTTCCTTGAAAATAAATTCCAGCACAGCGCTACAACAATCTTCATGAAATGACCCTTCACATTAAATAATGCTTTACAATTAACTCTGATAGAGAGCTACATATGTCAATTTATCTGTTCAATAAAACACCTTATTCACCTGTTGAGTAATAAAAATTCCATCTACACGTCACTTTTACAACATTTCAGATCCTTTAGTTCTCGCCATCTCTGAAAAGTCAAGCCAATGTTGATTCTTGTTTTATTACGAGCTCTGTCTTGTTCTCTTTTTGCCAGCAGACTCTCCTCTGTTCATGTTCGTTTAAAACAGGTGATTCTCCAGAGGTTTGAGATTTATCTGCTCCTTGTCAACCTTTCTCAAGCATTGTGACAACTAACCCCTGCCACTCCCACACCAGACACACGTCAAAGTAGCCGGAGCAACTTTTCTCAATTTAAAGGGATAGTTCACCCAAAAATGAAAATAATTTACTCAGCCTCACTTATACGCATTTGACTTGCGTCTAAAAAGCATTAACTTGCACAACGTAGTACACAATGCCATGACATTCTACGTTTCGCCATGACGTACTACACTATGTCCTACGTTATAACGTGTAGTACGTCATGTCATTGTGTACTATGTTGCGGAAATTAAGGCTTTTTAGACACAAGTCGAATGCGTATGGCTGGCGCTCCAGAAGCTCGTTATTTTACTTTAAAAAGTTTTAAATAAGGATATTTGTCTTACTCAAATGCATTGATTCACTTCAGAAGGCCTTTATTAACCCCCTATAGCAGCGTGAAGTACATTTTATGGTCGATGGATGCACTTTTTTGGGCTTCAAAATCTCATCCTCCAATCACTCCCATTATAAAGCTTGAAAGAGCCAGGATATTTTTAATATAACTCTGATTGTGTTTGGCTGAAAGAAAATAGTTATACACAACTAGAATGGCTTGAGGGTGAGTAAATTATGGGGTAATTTTCATTTTCATTTTGTTCACTCTGTCCCTTTAAGGATATGACGAGACTCGCGAGTAATGTATGTATGCAATTTCCTGCAAAAACCATCCTGCCCGCTCTAAAATATAAACACTTTGAATAGGCTTACCATAGTGAATCAGGGTAAGACAAAAACATGTTTTGGAAAAAGGATTGATGATCTATTGAATCATTATTTAAATTTTGTTAGTTTTGAGCAAAAAGAAGTGACAGTGTACCTTTAAGATTAAAAAATATAATAAATGTAATTTAATATAATACATAAAATTTATTCAGGGTAAATGTTTTGCTGGTATAGAAAAAGCTTTGAATTTTGATGTGTTTGTATTGTTCAGGAGATGGAGAGAGCGTGGGACGACTACAGCAGACTGGAGCAGTCAGTTGAACAGCTGAGGGACGTCCTGCAGACCCAGATGAATCTCTGCACATCACCTCAGGTCTTTTTTGTCTTTCTCTTCATTTCTTAATCCTTTTTTTTCCTGACATATTTTGCTATCATGTTGTTCTCTCACATATTTGATTAGCTGTCTTATTAGAATTGTTTTATTAGAATTTTTATATAAAAAGACACATTTGCTAACATTTAAAGTCACCTTTAGCCAGATTCAATGTTATTTTAGTATCAGTAACATACTATTATAGTTTATTAATATTTAAATTGATTTTATTTTTAGATTTTCTGTTTTCATTTTAATTTTAGGTTAAAGTTTTAGTCATTTTCATTAGTTATTGTTTTAAAATGTCTATATATAGTTTTTTATAAGTTTATTTAGTTTTAGTTATTTTAGTACTTTAACCTAAACTAAATGAAAATAAAAAATNCTATTTGAAAGATTCCTTAGTTCTGGGTTTAGATATATATATTTATTTATTTTTTTTTTTATTATTTTTTTTCAGGTAATATTTATTTAATTTTTAATTTTTTTATGGTTTTAGTTAATGATAACCCTGGCTAGAATGTAAATAAGATATGAAGAAATAAGATTGAATGTGTGTGTTTGTTTGTGTTCCCAGGAGAAGAATCAGTTGAGGAGGGAGCTCTGGAGGATAGAGGATGTGATGACTGGACTCAGCTCCACCAAAGAAACCTTCAAAATCACCATAGACTCAGTGAAGAACCCAGGTAAGGTTAATAAACATAGAAGACATAAACAAATGCACTCCGTCCGAGGTAGATAGATCTAAATATACATGAGATTTGGCCACACACTCGCTTGCAAAAAGTTTTTATTAACCAACGTTTCGGCACAAAGCCTTTGTCAAGGTTAATAAACATACTACAGAACTTCTTTTTAACATACTGGAACATGGGTATATAACTCTTGCTTGTGTGTTTATGCGTGTTTGTGTCTAGAGAGAAAACTTGTGCCTTCAGTGACAGAGTCAACAGTGCCTTCTCGGTGCATGACCCCATCTGCAGCTGAGGTGCGGTCACCCCAACGCAGTCTTACCTCCAGTCCGTTATCACTGCCCATGGACAATGAATTTCTTCAGCATCCTCACCCTGTGCCAAAATGGGTATGTGAGACTGTACTGGTACTGTTCCTGAAAATACTGTTCTGAAAGTTACAAAAGTGCATAATATTGGTTTCCAGGAAGAGGATGACGCTCCACCCAGACCGCCTTTGCCTCTTCACTATGATGAGGACACACCTCCTGTTGTCCCACCCCTACCTAAAGAAACATCGGTCATCAGACACACTTCTGTGCGTGGCCTCAAGAGACAGTCTGATGAGAGGAAACGTGACCGGGAAAGCAGCTACATTAACGGAGACTGCAGGGTAATTTGAACTCACTCGTGTGAAGTTCATTGTTATTGTAAAGTTTATTGTCATCAGTGTTATTATTGTTTGCTAAAACTATTAAAAGTCATTTTCTGTAATCAAAATAAAGCTGAAATTAAATACAAATATTAGATGAAAAACTTAACCTTGAAAAATATAAAGGAAAATTAGAAATGTTGCATTAGCAACAACTAAACTTACTAAAACAAAAACTGAAATAAAAATAAATTAAAGCTAAGCAAATATTTAAAAATAATAATAATAAAATTGCTAAATTTTAAACTAAAATAAGCTAAAATATAAAAAAAGTTTTATTCAAAATATTAATAAATACTAACTATAATAGTATATAATTATTACTAAAATAACACTGATTGTCATTTGTCTTACTGAACTCCACATGTACAAAAAAAGAATAAAATGTAGTTCAATCATGACAACTCTTTGAATAGTTTTAGCATGTTATTGAATATGGCAGTTAATGTATTTGGTTTAGGTGGACTAGATCTGCTACGCTGCTGTTGAGCAAGTATGGACTTGCTACTGCTAATAGATACACAGACACGCTGCTGTGAGCATGTGAGATATGCTGCTGCTGCATAAATAGACATAAATCAAATCCCACAGCAGATCTAGGCAGGTGGAGCTGGGGAGGTGGAGGGTTTCAGAGGAACTCTGATAGCGCTGCAAGAATAGCTCACAGCAAACGATACACCAGACTATTTAAATGTTGAGCAAGCAATCTCATTGGCTGCAGGATCAGCCTGCGCCCTCTAGAGTTTCATGACTGTACTAGATATTCATTAAATTTCCTTATACTTACCTTATGCACCTAGCATCCATGTGACCATAACACTTTAGTCTTTGTATTGTGATTGATTGCTCGCCATTTAGGATGAAATAAAGTGTTTTTGGCTATAGGTGGAATTGCGGTCCTACCTGAGTGAACCAGAGCTTCCTGGAAGTGGACAAGGAACAGATCAGGTGGACCCAGGCTACCTGACTCTCCAAAGAAGAGGTGAAATATTATTACAGCTGTAGATCATACGGGTTATCTCCAAGATACATCATGTTTATAGGGGTAAAATGGCATTTAACCAATTTTAATGCTAGAGTACTTGAAAATAATTAGTTTTTGTGATCACTTAGGTCTGTCAGGCTCCTCGTCCAGAATAAACCAGTATGGTGTGGCCTTCTGCTCACAGAGGAGAGGAGATTCAGTGTTATCCACAATGGTGAGCAACAGATTTCTGTATTTTATATGTATATATTGTAAGATGCAAAAAGGAACTTAAATCTGTACTGGCATGCTATCTTTGAATCTCCTGTCTGTGTGACAGACATACACGACTCATGCACACAGAAAGCCACCTCAGACAGCATGCCGGCCATATTGAGTACTCTTTCGCACTTAAACGGACAAAAACACAAAAGTATGCCAAAATGCCCACTTTGTCAAGTATCATCGTGAACACAGTCTTAAATGACCGTAAAGAGGTGAGGGCATCGGATGTGTATCAGATCCGTGTCATGATGAGCGTCAGGTCTTAAAGTGACAGCAGCCTGATAAACCTGCTGCTGTGATGCCTGTCATTAATGTTAATCAAAGAACAAAAGACAAAGAGGAAATCACTCACTGATCTTGACTGAATAACTTTTGTAGCTTTAAGAGGAATGAATCTATATTTAATTTATAATTTATGCAGTGAAGACTGAATTTTGATAACTTTAATCAAATATTTAAATTATACTATCTTTGTTGTTTCTACATTAATTTGGAGATTAAATGTGAAATTATTACAATATAAAAATAACTTTATAACTTTTAATGTTAGGTGTGATTAATTACAGGTAAATGTGTGATTAATTAGTTAATTTTTTTAACCGATTGACAGCACTAATATATATATATATATATATATATTATTGTTGTCAATCGATTAAAAAAATTAACTAATTAATCACACATTTACCTGTAATTAATCACACCTAACATTAAAAGTTATAAAGTTATTTTTATATTGTAATAATTTCACATTTAATCTCCAAATTAATGTAGAAACAACAAAGATAGTATAATTTNTAATCAAATTATATATATCCTATATGCTATTTCTTTTTTTCTCCTTTTTTGTGGTCCTGTAAGCAATGTAACAGTTATCCTTGTGCATTGTGATACTTTTAAAAAAATATTTGAAAAGGCCAGAGCTAGAATTCTTCAGGCATCAAAATATGTTCACTCTTCTTTCCTGTCTCCTGTAGGAGAGACCAAAGAGTGCCTTGGAGCGGCTGTGCTCGGGAGAGTCTCAGCCGGATCAGCAGCCGCAGAGAGGGAGGATGAGTGTGGAGGAGCAGCTGGAGAGAATGAAAAGGCACCAGAGAGCTTTAGTGCGTGAGCGCAAACGTAACTTGAGTCAGGGTGAGCGACAGCCCGTCGGCTCCCGCGCCTCCACTCGACCCGTCAGCTCTGACCCAGGATCCGTACGTTACTCCCTACCCAATAAACACAGGGACCCTCGCTATGGCCTTCCCCCATAAGGCCACCCAAAACACAAAGCTAACATGCTAACACACGTTTTACCCCATGAACAAAGCACAGCTTTACATTAACAGGCCGTGGGTGGGACGGGGCCGTGCTGAGGGTGTGTTTAGGGATTGGCCAGAATGTGGAAAGACACATGGAGTGATTACAGTCCTGCAATGGACTCCTGGCTTCTCCTGCACAGACTTGTGAATATTCGAACGTGAAGAGAAAAGGATAACACTTTCCCTGACTGCCTTTCTGATCTCTCACAATGGATTTTAGAACATTTTTATGCCCGTTTCTCAAATGTTAATTCACTAAATTATTTATTAAATAATCTAAATATATTTTCTGATATAATTTGTAAAGCTATATTTTGTATGAACATAATACGGTGGGAATTACTGACCCTGCTGCCTCGTATTAACAACAAATTAATTATTGTTGGTAATTAACTGGGTATGCTATGAAGGTATTTCTGTGTGCAATTATTCTTAATCCTCATCTCCTATAGAAGAATAAATCAGTGAAGTGCCTCTTCATTCTAACCTGAACATCAGCCTCAGCTGAAACACTCTGAGAATGATTGCAAATTAAACTATGGAGTGCAACCAATTTTTCTCCCACTTTTTAATCGGCCTTGGTTACGGAAGTATTTTTCCCATTCATTTTTGGCATATGGACTTTTAAACCATGTACGTTAAAGAGTTATAAGCCATGGACCAAACCTAGTAGCTACGAAGTGAATCGCCACATTATAAACTTACAACACTTACAAGCAAAAACAACAACAACAAAATCTGACAAAAACACAAAGATACTTTAATAAGGCTTTAATAAGGGAAAGAACTACAATCCCATGAAGCATTGCAAATGACAATCAAATTATACATATTTATTTATAATTTTATATATATTTTTATAAGGAGTTTAAGTGCAAAGGGACAATTTAATTACGCCATTTGGCCATTTTTTGGCACAATTTGCTTATTACGATTCTCTGATTGGTGGATATTTCTTTGCACAGTCATGGGTAATGTAGTTTTGCACCATGAATTCTGCTGTTACACGATTAGTTAAAAATATATTGAAATAACCTGGGCTGATTGCTTCGACAAAAGCATATACAATTGATTATCAACCTCGTAGCTCACAGTAAGTCTGTCTTTAACGGTTTATAAGTTAATGTTAAAAATCAGTTCCCCTATGGAGGAAATGAATGGGATTTTTACTTCTGGAATCCGACTTTTGAACTCTATTGCCCATATAAAATATTTCTGATTGGCCATGAGAGCTTGCACTCATTTAGTCAATTGCTTTTTTTGCTAATTGCTTATAGTAGGAAATAGTAACCATTTGAGTAGGACCATTGTGTCTTGATTAGAAAGCATTAGTCGGTGGGTCAAAAAGAGTGTTTGGCCCAATCAGTCGTTTTTAATTTACTGCAATCAGACTTAGAGTAATCAGCAGGAGCTGACTGATATTTGGGTTTTCTTTGCTCAAAATCACCTTTGTCTATTTTAAATCATGCTGCATTCAAAGGTATTTTTGTTGCTCACTTGTTCTGACTTTTCAATTAATGATTGATTACTTCAATCACATTTTTGCATTCAATTGCATTTCCCAACTGAATTTGGGAAATACATTTCCAATCAAGCACTTAAATTGAAAAACCAATGCAATACTCGGCTCACATATTTTCGTGAGTCACGCTGCCCACTGCCCTATTGTTGTGATTCATGGGACAATTGACACCATTCAGACGAAATTTATGAAATTATCATTCAGTTATAACTGCTGTCAGCCATATGTCTGACAAAAAGACAACGGGAAATAAATGGCCAATGGTTTTCATACTACAGCAGTTATACATACATTCGACAGTTTAGTTTGAGTTATCTTAAGGAAAATATCATTTCAGTCAACTAATACTAATTTCAGTTTGGCTCACTCAATGAAGTTCACTCACTTCTCTATAAATCATGGTAATGTTAAATGTTGTTTCACTAACAGCTGCCAATGAGAGGGGTTACTAACCCTTAACTTTAAGTTACTAGCCCTAATTTCAAACTGACCGACTTGGCATCATTATCAATTTGATCCGAACTTTCCTCTAAACAATTAAAATCACCTATACATGAATGCCTCTGTATCTCTGTAGATATTTGGCTGAATTTTCTTCTTTGAAGACTAAATAAAAATCGCAGTTTGTCTGTTAGCTTTAAAGGGGTGGTTGATTATAATTTCACTTCTTTAACTTTAGTTAGTGTGTAATGTTGCTGTTTTAAGCATAAACAACATCTGAAAAGTTACGACGCTCAAAGTTCAGTGCAAAGGGAGATATTTTCTTTTAAAGAATTTGCTGTTTAAGGACTACAACAAACAGCTGGTAGAGACTACAATGAGCTTCTTCCTGTGTTGGTGACATCACTAACCCTAAAATGTACATAAACCCCGCCCCTGAGAACACGCAACAAAGGGGGTGTGGCCATGTTGGGCTGCTTTAGAGAAGAGGAAGAGTTGTTGTAGTAGAGTGTTGTTATCATGCCGTCATTTTACGCCGGACTGCTTCACAAACGAGGGTCAATTCAACACTGGATTTGCACAAAAGATTAACATGACGGCACATGCTAGTCGATGAGTTGAATCAACTCCACAGCAACTACATAAATTTATCCACTAACCATTCAGAAACATCCAGTTTCATTCTAAAAGTTGTAACTTCTTCCTGAGTCTCTCCATCAGTGTCGACTCCGGTTTGAACAATGTCTCATTTTGGCTGCGTGAGATTCTCCAGCTTTGTTGTTGTTGAGCAACCGAAGCGTGAGCTGTTAAAACTCTGCCCTCTTTTGTAAAGCGTCCGGGAGCAGCAGCTCATTTGCATTTAAAGGGACACAAAAACAGCGTGTTTTTGCTCATGCCCAAATAGGGGCAAATTTGACAAGCTATAATAAATGATCTGTGGGGNTAGAGAAGAGGAAGAGTTGTTGTAGTAGAGTGTTGTTGTCATGCCGTCATTTTACGCCGGACTGCTTCACAAACGAGGGTCAATTCAACACTGGATTTGCACAAAAGATTAACATGACGGCACATGCTAGTCGATGAGTTGAATCAACTCCACAGCAACTACATAAATTTATCCACTAACCATTCAGAAACATCCAGTTTCATTCTAAAAGTTGTAACTTCTTCCTGAGTCTCTCCATCAGTGTCGACTCCGGTTTGAACAATGTCTCATTTTGGCTGCGTGAGATTCTCCAGCTTTGTTGTTGTTGAGCAACCGAAGCGTGAGCTGTTAAAACTCCGCCCTCTTTTGTAAAGCGTCCGGGAGCAGCAGCTCATTTGCATTTAAAGGGACACACAAAAACAGTGTGTTTTTGCTCAAACCCAAATAGGGGCAAATTTGACAAGCTATAATAAATGATCTGTGGGGTGTTTTGAGCTGAAACTTCACAGACACATTCTGGGGACACCAGAGACTTCTATTACATCTTGTGAAAGGGACATTATAGGTCCCCTTTAAGGCCATCTATATATTAGCGCACTCTTAAATGTACAATCTACAGGACAGAAAACTGCATTTTTTTTCACGCCATTTCATTGGGTCTTTAACCACACCAGCAACTTCATCACTGTTAACCTGTTTGTCAGAAGGCAAAACGAACCATTATTAAATCAAAACAAAACTGTGATTATAGCAGAATAACTGTAAGACAAATATAATATTGTTGTGTACATCAATCCACCAACGTCTGAATTCTGAGGTTTGCTCTAAAGGCGCAAATAAACAGAGAAATTGTCTAAATACCTTGTTTTTCATTGCAGTTAACTGACAACTGAGTTGTAGATGGTATCCTCTAAGTTGTTAAGTAAGAATGAATGGATGGTTTTGCATGATTGTTTAATTGTTCGAGTTGATTGTAAGCTGTTATGCATGGCTAGATGTGTTCAACTACAAAATTCTACAGCATGTTGTAATTTGGTGATGGGTTTGATTTGCAACAGTTACACAATTGTCTAATGCCTGTAAGTAATAACTGTTTTTCCCTCTTATTTTCCTGTCTCTTCAGACTTAAATTTAAGTGCAGGAGAAACTACAAAAACATAAAAATGGCTGCCAGACAGACTTTTATTTACTCTCATTTGATTGATCCACAAACTGTTAACTAAAGACATTCCAAACAGTTGATCTGCCAACCATTTATAATTTCACATTTGATATCAGCTCCCTTGTGATATGGCAAGGATATTGTGTGTCTGACCCATATTAGGTTTTAAATCCAGGATCAAGGCTCATTTACAGAGGAGCTGTAGTGTGTGTTGCCTAAATGTTGTATATTGTTGTCTTCGCCCTAGTAGGGATGGGAAAAAGTCATTGATTTGCAGCGACCGAATCGGACCTTACTCGTCCAATCACAGCGGCCGGCATCTGATGAATGGCTGACGGTTGAGGCCCGACCAATGAGCGAACAGGAGCTGGAGACTGTGGACTTTGAGTTTGATCTTACCCGAGAGGTATTGTCAAATTTTAGTGATATTTGCTAACATTCAGTGCTTAAAATCATGTTTAAAATCACCTGATTCAACTGTTCAATCCTTCCCAATTGGATTTTAACCCTGTATAGACCCTGACTTAAGAAATAAGGGAAAAATTATGAGGGGAAAAAATAAAAACAAAATTTTATTCAGACGCCCAAATTAAGTAAGAATATGTAATTTGGTGCATTTGCTAATATTTATGATATTTATTCAAAAAGTAAGATGAAATTCAATGGTTTTAATGCAATTGATGTAATGCAAATCAATGAGATCTTTATAACAGTACAGCAGGCTACTTACATAAAGTGCATATAAATATCAGTTATCACTCTATATCTCCTAATAATGTCTTAGAAAGATGATTTTATATATATATATATATAACATAATGGAATGCAATACAATGATGATTCAGAGATTTCCCAATAAATGTTCCTCAAAACACTGATGTATATTTGATATATTTTAATAATAATAACTTTTTTATATAGCCCCTTTAAAGTAGATTCTCAAGGCGCTTTACATAAAACAAGCAAATGAGAATACAACACACACAAAGCAAAACAAGTTATATTCATATATACATATTTATACATACAAAAAATAAAAGTCAAGACAGTCAAGAAAAAGCTAACCTAAAAAAATGAGTTTTTAAAATAAGATTTAAAAATACTTATTTCTGTGCATCTCTGATGTGAGGAGGGAGTGCATTCCAAAGCCTAGGAGTGTAGGATGAGAAAGCCCTATCCCCTACAGAACGCAGCCGTGTCTGTGGGACTGCCAATAGACCTGCTTGTGAGGAGCGTAAATGACTCTTGTGTTTGTATAAGGTTAAAAGTGCAGACAGATACTGGGGGGCCAGACCATGCAGTGCCTTATATGGAAGCATGAGGACTTTAAAATCAACTCGGAACCTGACCGGAAGCCAGTGCAAAGACTTTAGAATTGGTGTAATAAATTGTCATTTCTCCTGACTCCAGTCAGGATCCTAGCAACTGAATTTTGCACACATTGCAATTTGTTAAGTGTGGTTGTAGGAACCCCAGCCAGAAGTGCATTGTAATAGTCAATGCTGGAAAACACAAAAGTATTAATAAGCCTTTCAGTCACAGAAAGGGATAAGATAATTATAACATGATTTTTCTAAAAAAAAATATATCTATATTTGGTAATCAAGTTTCTTCAGTCTAGTAAGTGTTCATTTTGAAATATTACTAACAATATAAAACTTATTTTTACGTTTACTTAATAAAAAATAAGTAAAAATTTCACAACAAAAAGACACAGGTACGGAAGAGGATTAGGGCCAAGCAATAATAAAAAAATAAAACCATCTCGAGATTAAAGTTGTTAAATTCCGAGAAAAAAGTCGAGATAAAATGTTGAGAATAAAGTCATTAAATTACGAGAACAAACTCGTTAAATTATGAGAAAAATGTCGTTAAATTTCGAGAAAAAAGTCGAGATAAAATGTTGAGAATAAACTCGTTAAATTCGAGAAAAGAGTCGAGATTAAATGTTGAGAATAAACTCGTTAAATTACGAGAAAAAATGTCGTTAAATTTCGAGAAAAAAGTCGAGATAAAATGTTGAGAATAAAGTCATTAAATTACGAGAAAAAAGTCGTTAAATTACGAGAACAAACTCGTTAAATTATGAGAAAAATGCCGTTAAATTTCGAGAAAAAAGTCGAGATAAGATGTTGAGATTAAACTCATAATTTAATGATTTTATTCTCAACATTTTATCTCGACTTTTTTCTCGAAATTTAACGAGTTTTTTTCTCGTAATTTAACAAGTTTATTCTCTATATTTTATCTCGACTTTTTTCTCGAAATTTAACGACATTTTTCTCATAATTTAACGACTTTGTTCTCGTAATTTAATGACTTTATTCTCAACATTTTATCTCGACTTTTTTCTCAAAATTTAACGAGTTTTTTTCTCGTAATTTAACGAGTTTATTCTCAACATTTAATCTCGACTTTTTTCTCGAAATTTTACGAGTTTATTCTCAACATTTTATCTCGACTTTTTTCTCGAAATTTAATAACTTTAATCTCAAGATGGTTTTATTTTTTTATTATTGCTTGGCCCTAATCCTCTATCGTACACATGAACCAAGGCCTGAAAGAGGATGTTTTCTGTCTTTATACTTTTTAGCAAATAAAAGCTCTTTTAGTATATAACTATCAATCAGACAACAGAAAGGTATCTGGTAGATTGTGTACAACCTGTTTGTCAACAAAGTTTTGATCATGTTTGTAATTCAGAGGCCTTAAAAATATGCATCAAATATGATACAGTAGGCTTTAAAGGGTTAAGTTATAGTTCAATTAAGTTGCAGATCTCTAGTTGAGATCTTGTTTTGAGATCAACTCTGTTGATTCCTCTGTTACGGCCTGTGTTGGGGGTTACAATATTGTGTTACTCCCTAAAAAAGTAACTAATTGCGTTACTTAGTTACTTTTTATGGAAAGTTATGTTATGTTACTTCTGCATTTTTCTCACCTGGGTTGGGCTTGCGTATTTGTCTTTTAATAACAAAAAAAAAGTTCCATTTTGGCAAATGTAAAGGCCCTTCACACCAAAAGTGAAATGAATAAGCCTCAGGCTGAAGGAAATGCATATTTACACCTGTACAGTAGAGGGCGCAGCTCAAACAAACCTTTCAGCTGTGCCGCCATTCTGGACTGAAGAAGAAAAAAGTCACCTCTGCTACTTAAGCAATAAAAACAATGTGATGTTATAAAAAGTAATCTGAATACATAATATAGGTTACTTGTAATGCATTAACCCCAACACTGTTTATGGCTGAACTTGCCTCCTGTCCCACCTCAGCTGTCGACGCCACAGAAGGTGCTCATCCCAAAGCGCCTCATGGACGTGGAGTCAGATGAAGACCTGACTCCAGAAGACAAGGAGGCTCGTTCTCGCACCGTAGCAAAGATAAAAAGCCTACTGTCTAAATCGAGGTACGATGGGAAAATAAGACATAAACAGATGTAAATGGATGATGTGCTTAGATGTTGAGTCTTCTATTGTGGCATTTCAGTGGGAAGTTTATGCCACAGTCGGTGGATGCGGAGCAGATAGATTTCACTGAGCTGGATAGTGCGCTGCGGCAGCAGGAGAGGATCATGAGCGTTCCTCGTGCTCTCGCCACAGAGGCCTCCATCAAGAGGAAGCAGGTCACAGGTGAGACATCCGGCATCACTGGGAATATTGAACATTTAATCATACACAATGTCGTCCTGATATTTTAAAGTAATTTTAATGTTTTGTTTTGCAGCCAAAGCCATGTCTGAGTGTTGAGAAGCTTTCTTGGGGATCCAAAGAACAATATTTTTTGTACCAAATATTTATAATTCACATTCAATCATTCAGGTTCTCCAATGTTCAGAAAGTTTTATATGTTTTCATTTTACTGGTAAATGCTTGTTCAACTACACTGTTTTAATGTTCTAACATGGAAAATGGTTCATTTTGCATGTTATTTTTTGTTAAAAATTTACTTGTTTGCAGTGTTATGTATTTCAAAAAATACTGTTAAAAAGTACCATTGATTGTTAAATACTTGGTTTCCATTATGCAAAACTCAATGTTATTTGGTTTATCTTTAAAAATCATTATTTTCATACTGTGACAGACAATAGAGTTCATGCTCTAAATAAAGTTTATATGTCACAAGGTTATTTATTTGTTACTTTTCGTGTTTTTAAAACAGCGGTTCCAGATACACCATTATTCAACTTATATTTCCTAGTTTAACACCTCATGCCAGCAAACAATTATGAAATAGAACAAGAACATTATATATATGTATATATAAATCTACATATACATATATGTAAACAATTTGACAGCACAAATTACATATACACAAATGTATATAGGTGTGTGCGTGTATATATACATATATAATTGGAAAGTTTTAAAATCACAATCACAGAACAATTTTTACTTTTTATTGATATTCACACATTGACTTAATACAGAGTTGACATTTTGTCTGCAAACGTTTCTTGATAACCTCAGTTTCTGCCCATCCTCATGTTTATATGAAATCTTAAGGGCTGAGTAGACAGACAGGATTTCATTTCTTGTAGGAACTATTTCTTTAATTTGTACAGAAGAAACAGTTCTCAACAAGTTCAAGCAAGTCCAAATAACATGGCACTGACGTGATTACATTTAAAATTGAAAACCACAATTTCATCTTTTTTAAGGGAAATAAAAATGTGCTCACTCTCAATGAATTACTTGAACATTTTAGGAGATCAAGAAATTGCAAAAAAAACCAAAAAACATTTATGTGGCTTTTACAAATGACATTTTAAAAGTCTTTTTCTTGTCCTCTGAGTCTGTGTGCTCTTCCTGTTTCTTGAGCTCTGCCTTGGATGAAGGTGTTTTCTCTTCCTTCTGTGGTTCTGATGGTTGGTCACTGGCCTTTTCTGAACTGTCTGACTTCTCTGGCACAGCAGCGCTCAGACTCACAGCGGGTGGATCGGGCTGTGAAGAGGAAGCAAAGCAGTTCACAACAAATCAACAAAACGTGCTCATATGATGTTCATCACTTATACTGTAAATCCCTCAAAGTCACAGGAAAAGCTTACCCAGGAATAATTCCCAATATAAAAAAATCTCAATTTATCAACATTATTTCAACACACAGCTTATAAAGCCCAAAGTATAGTTCACTTTTTACGCGTACGCGAGGGTCAGCGTAGTGCACATGATACGAATTTCATCATCAAAAGAGTATGCGCACCGCCAGATTTTTGTAAGTGCAAATCGCACATGCACAATTAATTGTTTTTGCAGTAATTAGTTTATCCACAAGGTGGCAGCCGTGCCCTGGGGGCATCAATTCACAAGATAGTCAAAGAAAAACTGCATAAACAGACCAGAACACATGCAAGCTACAGCGACAATGGAGGCCTACATAGACGAGAGATTGTGCGAAGAGGTTAGAAAGAACCGTCATTTGTACAACTCTAGCATGAAAGAATACAAAGATGTTTATATGGGTTGTAACTCGTGGCAGGAGATTGCTCAAAACTGCAGATGCGTCGAACGCCTGTGTATGTGTACAAGTCAAATGAAGTATGCTTTGCAAGCCTGTGCATTCGACTGTGCGCATACACTAGCATATACCCAGGACATAAGAGAGTGTTCAGACCTCACTAAAGCCCAGGCCGACGTGTCTCCTGTTCCTCCCTGATATCTTCCCATCCAGACCCTGTTGATACTGGTGTTCCAGCTCTGCGTTAATCTTCTGATCCTCTGACCCTAAAGAGACACAATCAAATGCAACAATATTACATCTTCAGTAAAGACAATAATAGGCCATCATACTTGCCAATATTTTCCCATAATTTTTTATTGCTATATCAGCCTCAAAGCAAAAATGGCAAAAGGTACACC